>CM075817.1:712066-1066594 GCA_037975025.1 Excoecaria agallocha | reverse complement strand
CGGGATCGGAGCGAACATCGACGGAGTTAGCATCAGAGTTGCGTTGAACTTCATCTTGAAAGGCGAGCTCCGCTTGCTTGAATCCTTTCTTCTTCAGATACGTCTCCACGAATTTCACTACTTGCTCTTCGTCCATTATCCTCTGCCTCTTCTTCCTCTTCCAACTCCAAAACTTGACGCCCTTCTTTGTTTCTCTTGTTCAAAATTGCCCTCCTCTTTCTCTGCACAGAGCTCGACGTTTCTGCTCTCGAGAGCGTTGGGCTCCGAGTTCTACAACTTTACCCATTATTCGAGCCATGAGCCCAATAACAATGGCCACCCAAAGTCGTGAGAAATTTGGGTTTAAGCCCAAAATAAATAGAAATACGAATAAAAGTGATTTTTAGTTTTTTACCCCTTAACTATTGAAAATATAACGATTTAACCTCAAAAATTTTTTAATTGATTTTTCTCATGAACTTTTTGAAATAGAATAATCTTATCATTATCTCGTGTGGCAATTGATCACAAAATTCCATATATGAGGTAAATTTTATTTATTTCAATAAGTTTATGTGCAAAATTTATATGTTTTAAAAATTTGTATGCATAAAATATGTCTATTTTAAATATTTTAAAGGTAAAAATAGATAAAAAAATTAAAAAAAAAATTGCCTTATTTGGAATAACAGAAGTATAAAAACCACCTTTATTCCATAAAAATGTAGCGTATGAAATTATAATTTCATGGACAATTCTATATTTATTTATATTACATATAAAAACATTAAATGGGATAAAAAATTGTGAATTAAAAGGTCGATATAACTTATAAATAAATAGAATTTTCTAAAAAAATATAGAATAATGAATAAAGAGAAATCATTAGTATTCTTTATGAATAGCCTTGCATTTTTTTTCTTCGTTTTCTATAAGGTTAATCTCACACTACAAAAATGAAATTTGAAAATTATACTTGTAACTTAATCAATACAATATACTCTATTAATTTTGTAAAATTGTGTAATTTAGATATGTTAGTTATACCAATATTTAGAATAATTATTTGCATAAGCACTATTAATTTGAAGATTTGAAAAACCATTTTATTTTAAATAAAATTGAATTATGTTTCAATTTTATTATAATTCAATTTTATTATAACTTAATAATTTGAAAACTAGATAGTTAGGCGCATGCAATGCATGTACACAATAAGCGAGTCACTCCAAATTTGATATTTGAATTTATTTTTGTACCTCAATTTCTAATTTCTAGCGAAATACCGTATTTGACGATGAATTAATGGAGTAATTATGCTTAATTAATTAAATTAAAAGTTTACTCCAAAGATTTGATATAAAAATGAAAAAAATAAACTCTAAAATCCAAAAATAATTTTGGGACCAGGGTCAATTTTAAAGTTGGAATTTATTATTATTATTATTATTATTATTATTATTATTATTATTATTATTAGTTCTCGGGCTTTAAATTTAAATTTGAAATATTGAAACTCCGTTATTGACTTAAATTGGCAAGTATGGAAAATTAATTAGGTGAACAATTTCAAAATTGAACATATTCAAATCAGCTTACATGCTACCCCAATTGGGAACCTATGCAAGCTTAGCTAACCTCGTTTTTGCAACAAGGGAGATAAATCAGAAATCGTTTTATCACCTAGTTGTTCCATTACCGATAAATCATAAATTTTTACAAGAGATGTGAAATCTCTGAATAAGAATGAGTGAGAGACGAGATAACCAACGAGTCAAGTTTCAATCGGGTGAGAGCGAAAAGAACCTGCAAAAAAGAGAAGCTTACTCGTTTGTCTTGGATAAGGACACTCTGATACTTAAATTAGCAATGGTTGTGAGCTTTTGGAAAGAAAATATGAATGTTATTTGGAGAGAAAAAAGTGTATGTTTCTCATAATGAAACCTATTATTTATAGAAATGTGGAAGCTTGAGCAGTGTTCTCAAATAATTAGTCTACTCTGCAGCATGTATGGCCCACCCTTATAGGTAACGATGATGGGATAGTGGCGTATGTGAGACAACTTCTTTATGTCAGGGAGAGATCTTATCCGATCGGACAACCTCGAGTCCTGTGGTTGACTATCCTATTGCTGGGGCCTTCATGGGCCTTTCAGGGTCTCTAGATTTTATATTTTTAAGAATATTATCATTTGTCCCTCACCAATTAGTTCAATTGAAAAAATCGAAGTTGCGGGACCTTGACATCTCTAGATAACCATTTTGGTTGTGTCGTGGCTAACGATAGAGCTCCTAGGGCGTAGCCTTGTTGATAGACTTTCAATGTTTTTAAATTTCCTTAAATGGCTTTAATAAGATTTTCGATATTAAGAGACTGGGATAAATACATCGATCGAGATAAGTCATTGATCGAAATTAATAATATCATCAGTCTTGAGAGGTTGGGATAAATATATCGAACACAATGACTCGTCGATCAAAATTAATAATATCATCAGCCTTGAGAGGCTGGAATAAATACATCGGTCGGGATAACTCATCGATCAAAATTAATAAGATCATCAGCCTTGAGAGGCTGGGATGAATACATCGATCAGAATGAATCGTCGATCAAAATTAACAGAGTCATCAGCTTTTGGCTAGAATGAATACATCAATCGAGATAAACTGTCGATCGAAATTAACAAGATCATCAACCTTGAGAGGCTTAGATAAATACATAATCGGGATGAATCGTCGATCATAATTAATAAGATCATCAACCTTGAAAGGCTAGGATGAATACATCGATCGAGATGAATTATTGATGAAAATTAACAGAGTCATCAGCTTTTGACTGGGATGAATACATCGAATGAAATTAACAGTCATCAGCCTTTGGTTAGGAAGACTACATCGATCGAGATGAATCATCGATTAACAAAATCATCAGTCTTTGGGTAGAATTTTCTTGAAATTTTATTCTGCAGATAATTATTTTGCAAATATGAATTATTTTCTCGAAGTGTGCTATCCTGACCTGTTTATTAGGCACTTTTCCTTCTCATTTTCGAGACTGTGCGATCTTTCCTTGCTTCTAGCTTTCCAAGGGGAATATATTTTCAAGACAGTCTTTTGCCTTTGACGCTAGGTTTTGCCTGATTTGACTGGACATAAGGAGGGGGGCAGTCATTTCATCCCTTCCAAAATATTTCCCAGTAGTCTGGTTCTGGGAGTCTCCTGCACCACCTACGCTGCGAACTGAAAAGGGGACGTTTTGCTCTCTTTTGGTCCTTGCGCATAACTTTTTGCTCTCTTTCAGTCTTAGGATTTTGCCTTTGTTTGCCCAAGTTCTCGCGTAGTCTCGACGACTTTCGCGTAACTCACACATTGTGCCTTTCTCTCCGTGGTATTTTATCTTTACCATATGATTTCAAGTGTAGTATCGAAGACTTTCACAAAAATCGTATTTTTCATTTTTTTCTCCATGACCATAGATCTGTGCTTCTCTACAAAAAGTTAAAGTTTGATGCTTTAACTCAGTCATCGTCTCTTAACGAAAACACTAAATGATAAATCACAGATTTTCACAAGAGATGCGAAAATCTTTGAATAAGAATAAGTGAGAGACGAGATGACCAATGAGTTAGGTTCCAATCGGGTGAGGGCGAAAAGAACCTGCAAAAAAAAGGAGTTTATCTGCTGATCTTGGGTAAGGATACTCCGATATTTAAGCTAGCAATGAGTGTGAATTTTTAGAAAGAGAGTGTGAATGTTATTTGGAGAGAGAGAGAGAAAGTGTGTGCTTTTCATAATGAAACTTGCTATTTAAAGAGCTATGGAGGTTTGAGCAGTGTTCTCGAATAATTAGTCAATTATGCAACAAATATGGCATATCTTTGTAGGTAATAGCGATGAAATTGTGACATGTGTCAGACAACTTTCATTTGTCAATAAGAGATCTTATTCGATTCGACAGCTTCGATTTTCTTGTTTGACTATTCTGCTACCTGGGCCTTCATAGACCTTTATTTTGGACCTTTCGGGATTTCTAAATTTTATATTTTTTAGAGTATTATGGATAAAAAAACTCTTAATTAATGAATAATGATTTAAGATTTTTATAGCATTATTATTATTATTATTAAGATACTACTAAATTGACAAGATTTTCGTGGAAATCGGTGTAATAATTGAAATTTTAATTGAAAAAAAAAACATTTATTGTGAATTTGACTTATATATTAAGATATTTTTGGTTCAATGATACAAAACCAATAATTAAATAGCTTACGTAACAGGCGATTGCTCATGATGAGTCATATGCTAACCAATTATTCATAAAGCGTTTAGTGAATTCGACAGAATATTGAATGATTGATGAAAATATTCATATGCTTTATATGGCACATTTGATTATAGTTGCTAGTTACATATACAATAAATTTTTGCTCAATTTTTTTATAATATATTTTTGGAGTTGAAAGAATGAAATTTAAAATACGATCAAATAAAAAAATAATTAAATTTCAATTGCTGAAACTATACCGTATAGTCTATACATGGTTCCATAATTTTTTCTCAATAATAATAAAAAATACACACTAACAATTGCATGATTTTAGTAATAAATTTAAAAGTTTTTATCATTTTTTTTATTTCTCAGTATCTGATTTGATTTTTTAAATTTACGTGACAAACTAATTTATAATTATATTATTAGATCTATAATTAGGAACAATACTTTTTACATCTTATTTAAATGAATCCAAACTTCTTATTATCCGGACCGCTAACATGAGCTTTTGTGTTTTGATAATCACAAAATGGATAAAAAATAAAAATTAAAAATATTGAATGAAATAATAAAAATACGAGACATAAATTAATTGGAATGCTTATGGAAAATTATGGACCTATCCACCAGTTTTCCAAGATGTGGGGACCCCACAACCAGATTCCATGGTCGTTGGGTATGATAGGGAAATTAAGCAAAGGCAATTGAATTATTGAGAGAGTTGTCAGTTGTACCATGGTTATTAAACTCGGGTTGACTCAGGCGGTCGGACCGGTTGAACCGTAACTCGGCAAGCAATTCGAGTCGATTCAACATGAAAATCGGAAAGGGAAAAAACTCGAATTGACTCGGAAAAAATCGGGTTGAACCGGTGACTCGGCCGGATTCCGGTTCAACCAAAAAAATTTTGCATTTTAAGAAATCAATCCCTAAATTCCCAAAAAATACAGTGATATAATTAAAAACATAAAATTTAAAGATCCTATAATGTGTTCTTTTAACTAAATCCATAACAAATTATTATATATATTCAAAATATACAAAAACAATGTCTATAATACATATCTAAATGTAGAATTGAATCACCACAAAAAATTTTTATGTTTAATCCTAACAGTAGATAATTTTTTTAATTATTATTTTTTATATATAAGAGTTTATTATATATAGATCGAAAAAATCCTTTGATAGTAATTATAACTAATAAATTGATAATTATGATTGAAAATTTTGAAACGATAGAAATTTTTGAATATATAATTAGTTTATAAGGAATAAAAAACTGGTAAGAAATTGGATTAACTTTTGATTACTTAAATTGTATGTTAATGGAGCTGCAATTAAATATTGATAAGCACCATCCAAGGACAATTAATGTTGACTAATTAATTATCACCATGTTGCAATTGGTATATAAGTAGCATACAAATAATTTTAGAAACACAACTAACTTTGTTGGTCTTAATATTTTTACATTGATATTTATTAATTAATAAAATTTTCAATGTCTTTTGATATATTATATTTTTATTTTTTTATAAATAATTATATTTAATAAAAAGTAAAAACTCTGAGTCGACCCGATCCAACCAATTGACTCTTGACTCAGTTGGTAGACCGAGTCGATCTCCGAACCGATTCTGAAAACATTGGTTGTAACTATCTACCGGAATATTCTTCCTATCACTCACCTCCTTTTCTCTATAAAATTATTTTCAATTATTTTCCAAATTCTTAGTACACCCCCGATCAGTGGAATAATGGGAAAATTCTGATTAAAAAACAAATCCATAGTTGAATATATTTTCTTTATGCTGATTAATCCGTTAGGCACTCGTTATATTTTCTTTATTAAAAATAAAAGGTAAAAAAAATGGATAAGGTGTAGCCAAAAAATACAAATATTTTATATTTGATTATTAAAAGACAAAGTGTTAGTGCTACCCTATTCCACATCGGTTAAGGACGAGATGTCTGCAAACCTTATAAGACCCAAGCCATCTCCTCCCTGCAGAGATCTTTTGGGGCAGCACAAAATCGTGAGGGTAACTCTGTAATGGCCTCAACACCGGTCCGGCCGTGAACAGTAAATTCCGATGGTGAATAGTGCACCCGGACCGTAAAACGGACCCGAAAGTGAAAAATATTTTATTTGACCGTCGGGAAGTATTGGTCATGGTGAGTCCGGGGTTGAAATTTGAAGTGAAATCGAGGTCAAATAGACCTCCGAAAGTCAAAAATATGAAAAAGGTAGCGAGTCAATTTCCCTAGTAGGGAATGTGACTTGATTTTGCATAAATTTTTAAAAATAGCAAATGAACTCCAAAAATTTCCAAATTTTTCAGATCTTCATGAAATTTCATGTAAAATATTTTGGTATAAAGAAATGAATTTTTCGGCGATGTCGACAGTTGTCGAATCGAACCAGTTCGGTTGAATCGGACCAGTAACGGACTCCGATTGAGCTGAAATTTTGTGTACTACCTAATTTTAATGTGATAAGAATTATAAAATTGAAATTGGAGTGATTTGGAGTGAGAAAATAGGATAAATAAATTTGGACTTTAAATTAGGTGTTAATGGGCTTTAGTTAATTAACTAAGCCCATTAACCTAAATCAAGCCCACAAAGCCCAAAACTCAGCATATATAAAGGGAGAATTTTCTGGAATGGGACAGCAAATCATCTTCTTCCTCTCCTCTCTCCCTTGGCCGAACCACACTCCATCATTGTTGTGTGAGTTTTCTTCATTTCTCTCTCCATTTCACACCAAATCAAGCCACCTAATAGAAAGTTCAGCCTCTCTAGTTAAGTGTTGTGACCTCCTCTCTTCAAATCAAGGAAGGAAATCAAGAAAAATAAGGAGAGAGAGTTTAGGGTTTCATTTGAGGTAAGTGAAACCAATGGGTTAAAATTTTTTCTAAGGTGCCTACTTATGTTTTTGGGTGCCTAGAGTTCAATTATGATGTTATTTTTAGCATTTGAGCTTGAAAAATTAGAGTTATAATGGCTTGAAATTTCGGTTCACTTAGGGAATCAAGGAGATTTGCAAGCTTCCAAGGCCAAAGGCAAGGAAAAGGAAGCTTAGGCATACTAGAACAAGAAAAGAAGGTTAGTGGCTAATGAATCTTAGTATTTCCTTTGATTTTAGTCATTAAACCTTTATGTAACTTAATGAAAATATGATATAAGTGATGTTAAATTGAAAGTAATGATAGAATAATGTTAAGAGATCTTAAATGAGTGTGTTTAAATGCCTAAATGATTTATTGAATAATTGTATGGTATAACTACTTTGATGGCCGAATTTCATCCTAAAGAAAACCTAAGTGTATTTTGTGAAATTTGATGAATTTAAGCTTTTAAATGATACTAGAAATGAAATAATATGCTTAGGAATTTTTGTGGAATTTATTGAAATTAAATGAATATTTTAGAGAATATTTTCAATTATGTAAGTATTGAAAATATGGCATTTATATGAAATAAAATACAAATTGATGAGAAAGTGAATGATTTTGGTGAATTATGGTAGAATAATTCACAATCTATGCGAAAGAATGAAAAGAAATGATTACAAGCATTTTCGAGTAATGAAATAATGAAAAATGTAAAGTTTAATTGAAATTTTGATGAAATTGCGCCCTTAGAAATAGTCTGACAGTAAAAGCCTAGCTCAGGATATAATTGGCTAGCCATAGGGACATCTGTACCGTGGTGCAAGTCATGGCGACTTGCTTAGTTATGGTAGGATCACTGATCACCATAGCTTCTGTTTGTACCTGGTATCTGCTACGTGAAAAAATGGTCGTTGAGATCATTTTTCAGTCTATGTGTGGCCCATGGGGGTCTACGTCCCGAGTATCCAGTCTGAGAATTTCTGTCGGTACTGTACTAGGGGCATGAAATGAAATAAAAGTGATAATATGTTAAAAGAAATTAAAAGAATGATAAAAATGAAGTTTAAAGTGAAAAAAGGACTTAAATGAAAGAAAATAAAAGTTTAGGGGCAAAATGGTAATTTTGCCAACATGGGTAATTAATGAGTAAAAATAAAGGAGAAATGATTAATAAGGGTAAAATAGTAATTTGAAGACCTAACAAGGTCAATAAGATAAGATATTATGGTATAGGGACTAAACCGTAATTTTACCCAAAAGTGGTGAAATAATGAATAAATGATGAATAATGATGAAACTAATGTAAAGAGAATGAAAGTAAATGACTAAGATGGCAAAATCGTAATTATTAAGATAAAAGGGCATTTTTAGAATTTAGTAAAATGTTGAGGACTAAAAAGGAAATTAGTCAACCGTTATGAAATAAATGAGGAAAAAGAGTAAATAATGTGAGAAACCACTGTTTCCACTAAATACGATGAAAATGTTAAAATGTACTCATTTTGAAATTAATTGATTAAATAAAGCATATTAAAGGAATAATTATTGCAAAGAAAGTATTAGGATTGTTAGACACCACTGGGCATAGTTTATGCTCAGCATGTAGTTTTTACTGCATGCAGGTACAGCGCGGGAGGAGCAGTGATGCATAAAGTGGAAGAAAAGAAATTTTGTTATTTAGTACATTATGTAGACTTTGGCATGTATATAAATGACTGATATGTATAAATATTGGGATATGTAAAAGATATGTAATTAGATGTGTGTATGATTATATGATAATCCGTTTTGAATGATTGGATGTTTGATGGAGATTTTGGAGTAATGGAATGGTTGTTATAGAAGTGTTGTGCCTCTGAGAGGCTGTGTGTTGTTTGATTTTTCAGGAGGCTAGTCAAATATAGCCGTTATAATGCCGAAATTTTATTAAGTGAATAGTAACCCGGGACAGTTATAGGTCATTGAATATCCAAAGAATTGGTAATATCGAATTTTGGTATTAATTAAATGTTAATTAAAAGAAAAAAAAATTCGGGTTACTTGTACTGTTCCGTATAATCGGAGTGATAAGGGTGTTACAATTTTATTGGTATCAGAGCAAAGGTTTAGATGGTTCTAAGATCGGAGTGGGTATTAATTGATTTGTCTGTATATACATGCCAATTATGTTTAGGAAGTGAATGTTTTGGAACTAATGTGCATCTGCTCCTTTTTGTTTTATAGTGAAAAGATGTCTACTGACCGAGGACAACAGTCAGCTGACAGCAGGAGTGAGGCATCGAGTAATATTGGGCGACAAGAGGCCCCACAGCAGAATCCTCCTCCTGTAGCACCTCCTCCTTTCCCTCAGCCGGACTTCCTTGATTTGATGGCTGACTACATTCAGCAGAGACTGCAGGCAGCTCCAGCTCAGGCGCCGCCTCAGCCTACAGTAGTACAGATTCAGCCAGCCCCGCCTAGGCGGAGACCTATCCTGGAATAATTAAAGAGATTGGGGGCAGAAGACTTTTCTGGCAGAGAACCTTTGACACCTGCAGGGGCTGAAGAATGGCTATACAAGATAAAAAGATTGTTTGAGATAACCCACAGTCCACTGGAAGAGAAATTTGAAGATGTGGTAGCATTACTTCAGGGTCCTGCATTCATTTGGTGGGATTCCGTCAGAAGACATACTCCTGCAGATCAGTTGAGTTGGGAGTACTTTGTGGACCAGTTTGAGAAGAAATATATTGGGTCCGAGTATAAGGCCACTATGCAAGAGGCTTTCTGGAGATTAAAACAGGGAAACAAGACAGTGGCGGAGTATGAGAGAGAATTTGAGCGGTTGAGTGCTTACCTGGATGAAGGCCAGGCTACAGAGGAAAAATTATGTTATAGATTTGAGAGAGGCCTACATACTGAGCTTAAACAGATCATTGGAGCTCAGAAATATCCTACCTTACGTGTGATGGTAGAGGCAACCATAAAGTTAGAGACGACTCAGGCTGAGCAGACTGAGAGACAGTCCCGATTTCAGCAAAAGAGGAAGCAGGGACAGTTCAGTGGTAAAGGAAAGAAAACAAAGGGATCTCAGGCATTTCAGGGACAGTCACCTGTAGCATCAGGCCGAGGTCAGGGTAGTGCATCTCGAGGCAGAGCTCCGACTGCTAGTGCTCCTTGGGACCGAGATAGTGATTCTGCAGTGGCTTGCGAGCACTGTGGTAAGCTTCACTCTGGAGAGTGCAGATTTCTGACAGGAGCTTGTTTTAGATGTGGATCCAGAGACCATCGGATCAGAGACTGTCCTGCTATGCAGAATACTTCAGTTAATTCACCAGCATCAGGTGTAGGATCCTCAGCTCCTAGAGGTCGTGGTAGAGGAGCCGCCCCTCACCCTTCAGCCTCCAGACCTGTTGGACAGACATCACAGGGTCAGAGGAGAGCATCGGGTCAGACATATGCTGTCAGAGCACGTGAGGATGAGGATGCCCCAGATGTGATAGTTGGTACGTTTCTTTTGTTATCTGATTCAGTGCATGCTTTGATTGATCTGGGTTCCACGCATTCTTACATTAGCACTGCCTTAGCACGGGATAGAGGAATGAAAGAGGAACGCTTGGACCAGGATGTTTTGGTGAGCAATCCTCTGGGGCATAGTGTAGTGGTAGATAAAGTATACAGACAGTGTCCTATTAGTGTTCAGGGACACATCTTTCTGGCAAACTTGATCGCTTTGCCTTTCCATGAGTTCGACGTGATTCTGGGGATGGATTGGTTGTCCGCCCACCAAGCGACTGTCGATTGCAGAAAAAAGAGAGTCACTTTAAAGCTTAGCGACGATCGAGAAGTTACAGTGGTAGGTGTGAGAACTGATTTTCTGTCCGATGTGATATCCGCCACTGCTGCAAAAAGGTTGATTAGAAAAGGATGTGTGGCATACCTGTGTTATGCAGTGGAATCAAAGAAAGTTAGTCCAAAGATGTCAGAAGTACCTACTGTCAGGGAGTTTCAGGATGTCTTTCCTGATGAATTGCCTGGTTTACCACCTGACAGGGAGGTAAAATTTTCTATTGATGTTGCTCCAGGTACTGTACCTATTTCCATTGCTCCCTATAGGATGGCACCTGCAGAGTTAAAAGAATTGAAAATTCAGTTGCAAGAATTGTTAGATAAGGGGTTTATTAGGCCTAGTGTTTCTCCCTGGGGAGCGCCAGTCCTGTTTGTCAAGAAGAAAGATGGTACACTCAGGTTGTGCATTGACTATAGGCAACTGAATAAAGTTACCATTAAGAACAAGTATCCTCTCCCTCGCATTGAAGACTTGTTTGATCAGCTTAAGGGAGCCGGGGTTTTCTCGAAGATTGACTTGAGATCAGGCTATTATCAAATGGGAGTGAAAGAAGTAGATGTGCCGAAGACTGCTTTTCGTACCAGGTATGGCCACTATGAGTTTCTGGTTATGCCTTTTGGGCTGACGAATGCTCCAGCCGCCTTTATGGACTTGATGAATAGGGTTTTCCATCCCTATTTGGACCAGTTTGTAGTAGTTTTTATTGATGACATTCTGGTCTACTCTAAGACGCCGGAAGAACATGATAAGCATCTGAAGCTTGTTCTGCAAGTCCTAAGGGAAAAACAGTTATATGCTAAGTTTAGCAAATGTGACTTCTGGTTAAATGAGGTGTCCTTTCTGGGTCATGTAATATCGGCAGAAGGTATTAAAGTGGATCCTTCAAAGATTGAGGCGATTATTCAATGGAAACCACCCAAGAATGTTACTGAAGTGAGGAGTTTTCTGGGTTTAGCCGGGTATTATAGGAGATTCATTAAAGGTTTTTCTACTATTGCAATACCTTTAACCCGGTTATTACAGAAGAATGTTAAATTTGCGTGGACTGATGCTTGTCAGCAATGTTTTGAAAGACTTAAAAGCATGTTGACTGAAGCTCCAATTCTTACTCAACCTGAATCGGGTAAGGATTTTGTGGTCTATAGCGATGCATCCAGGAATGGATTAGGGTGTGTTTTGATGCAGGAAGGCAGGGTGATTGCATATGCCTCCCGACAGTTGAAATCACACGAGAAGAACTACCCTACCCATGATCTGGAGTTGGCAGCCATTGTTCTTGCGCTGAAAATTTGGAGACATTATTTATATGGCGAGAGATGTTACATCTACTCTGATCATAAGAGTTTAAAATACCTTCTCACTCAGAAAGAGCTTAACCTTCGACAAAGGCGCTGGTTGGAATTGATCAAGGATTATGATTGCTACATCGATTACCACCCAGGAAAAGCTAATGTAGTAGCTGATGCACTTAGCAGGAAATTTATGTCAGGTGATGTGAATACCCTTAAGTAATTAGTACAAGTGATTGTTTTGCTTTAGTAATTGATTGTTTTGTTTGCAGCTCTCCGAGCTATGAATGTCTATTTAAGTTTAGCTTCAGATGGAGCCCTGGTAGCTGAATTACAAATAAAGCCTGACTTTGTGCATCAAGTTAAGACTGCTCAGAAAGAAGATGATCGGTTGATAAGCATTAAGAATATACTTCAGAATGGCAGTGTAGAGAATTACTCCTTGAGTGATGATGGGAGCCTTTATTTTAAGCAAAGGCTTTGTGTTCCAAACCAAGAAGAGTTGAAGAAAGGTATTCTAACTGAAGCACATCATAGCAGTTATGCAATGCATCCTGGAGGCAATAAAATGTATCAAGATTTGAAAGCTTTCTATTGGTGGCCAGGTATGAAGCGAGATGTGACAGAATTTGTAAGTAAATGTCTGATCTGTCAGCAAGTAAAAGCTGAGCACCAAGTTCCTTCAGGGTTATTGCATCCTTTGCTAGTACCGGAGTGGAAATGGGACCGAGTGACCATGGATTTTGTGACAGGCTTGCCACTGACTCAGAAGAAGCATGATGCCATCTGGGTGATTATAGACCGACTTACTAAGTCAGCTCACTTTTTGCCAGTACGGATGGACTATCCTTTGTCTAAACTGGCAGAATTGTACATTAGTGAGATAGTAAGATTGCATGGAGTGCCATCTTCCATTGTTTCTGACAGGGATCCGAGGTTTACTTCTCGATTCTGGCACAGTTTTCAAGATGCTTTGGGTACGAGGCTTCACTTTAGTACAGCCTTTCACCCTCAGACAGATGGCCAGTCCGAGAGAGTGATCCAGGTTTTGGAGGATATGCTCAGATGTTGCATTTTAGAGTTTGGATCCAGTTGGGAAAAGCATTTACCTTTGGCAGAGTTTGCATACAATAACAGTCACCACTCCAGCTTGCAAATGGCTCCTTTTGAAGCCCTATATGGTAGAAAGTGCAGAACTCCTCTATGTTGGACTGAATTGAGTGAAAGGAAGTTAGTAGGTTCTGATTTGATCCGTGATTCTGAAGAGAAAGTTCGAGTCATTAAAGGTAGATTGAAAGAAGCTGCGGATCGTCAGAAGTCCTATGCTGATTTAAAGAGGGAAGACATAGAGTTTCAGGTGGGAGATCGAGTTTTCCTGAAAGTATCTCCGTGGAGGAAGATCTTAAGATTTGGAAAGAAGGGAAAGTTAAGTCCTAGATTTATTGGCCCTTATGAGATACTTCAGCGAGTGGGTCCCGTAGCATATCGATTAAAGTTACCTTCTGAGCTAGAAAAGATACATGACGTGTTCCACGTGTCTATGCTCCGTAGATACAGATCGGATCCTAGTCATGTGATCACACAGGAAGAAATTCAAGTGGCTGATGACATGACTTATGAAGAGGAACCAGTGCAAATCTTAGCAAGAGAAGTCCGTCAACTCAGGAACAAGCAGGTTCCATTAGTGAAGGTACTGTGGTACCATCACAATGTTGAAGAAGCTACGTGGGAACCAGAAGCCACTATGCGATATCAGTATCCCCATCTTTTCAATACAGGTAAATTTCGAGGATTAAATTTCTTTTAGTAGGAGAGAATTGTAATGGCCTCAACACCGGTCCGGCCGTGAACAGTAAATTCCGATGGTGAATAGTGCACCCGGGCCGTAAAACGGACCCGAAAGTGAAAAATATTTTATTTGACCATCGGGAAGTATTGGTCATGGTGAGTCGGGGGTTGAAATTTGAAGTGAAATCGAAGTCAAATAGACCTCCGAAAGTCAAAAATATGAAAAAGGTAGCGAGTCAATTTCCCTGGTAGGGAATGTGACTTGATTTTGCATAAATTTTTAAAAATAGCAAATGAACTCCAAAAATTGCCAAATTTTGCATATCTTCATGAAATTTCATGTAGAATATTTTGGTATAAAGAAATGAATTTTTCGGCGATGTCGACAGTTGTCGAATAGAACCAGTTCGGTTGAATCGGACCAGTAACGGACTCCGATTGAGCTGAAATTTTGTGTACTACATAATTTTGATGTGATAAGAATTATAGAATTGAAATTGGAGTGATTTGGAGTGAGGAAATAGGAGAAATAATTTTGGGCTTTAAATTAGGTGTTAATGGGCTTTAGTTAATTAACTAAGCCCATTAACCTAAATCAAGCCCACAAAGCCCAAAATCCAGCATATATAAATGGAGAATTTTCTGGAATGGGACAGCAAATCATCTTCTTCCTCTCCTCTCTCCCTTGGCCGAACCACACTCCACCATTGTTGTGTGAGTTTTCTTCATTTTTCTCTCCATTTCACACCAAATCAAGCCACCTAATAGAAATTTCAGCCTCTCTAGTTAAGTGTTGTGACCTCCTCTCTTCAAATCAAGGAAGGAAATCAAGAAAAATAAGGAGAGAGAGTTTAGGGTTTCATTTGAGGTAAGTGAAACCAATGGGTTAAAATTTTTTCTAAGGTGCCTACTTATGTTTTTGGGTGCCTAGAGTTCAATTATGATGTTATTTTTAGCATTTGAGCTTGAAAAATTAGAGTTATAATGGCTTGAAATTTCGGTTCACTTAGGGAATCAAGGAGATTTGCAAGCTTCCAAGGCCAAAGGCAAGGAAAAGGAAGCTTAGGCATACTAGAACAAGAAAAGAAGGTTACTGGCTAATGAATCTTAGTATTTTCTTTGATTTTAGTCATTAAACCTTTATGTAACTTAATGAAAATATGATATAAGTGATGTTAAATTGAAAGTAATGATAGAATAATGTTAAGAGATCTTAAATGAGTGTGTTTAAATGCCTAAATGATTTATTGAATAATTGTATGGTATAACTACTTTGATGGCCGAATTTCATCCTAAAGAAAACCTAAGTGTATTTTGTGAAATTTGATGAATTTAAGCTTTTAAATGATACTAGAAATGAAATAATATGCTTAGGAATTTTTGTGGAATTTATTGAAATTAAATGAATATTTTAGAGAATATTTTCAATTATGTAAGTATTGAAAATATGGCATTTATATGAAATAAAATGCAAATTGATGAGAAAGTGAATGATTTTGGTGAATTATGGTAGAATAATTCACAATCTATGCGAAAGAATGAAAAGAAATGATTACAAGCATTTTCGAGTAATGAAATAATGAAAAATGTAAAGTTTAATTGAAATTTTGATGAAATTGCGCCCTTAGAAATAGTCTGGCAGTAAAAGCTTAGCTCAGGATATAATTGGCTAGCCATAGGGACATCTGTACCGCGGTGCAAGTCATGGCGACTTGCTTAGTTATGGTAGGATCACTGATCACCATAGCTTCTGTTTGTACCTGGTATCTGCTACGTGGAAAAATGGTCGTTGAGATCATTTTTCAGTCTATGTGTGGCCCATGGGGGTCTACGTCCCGAGTATCCAGTCTGAGAATTTCTGTCGGTACTGTACTAGGGGCATGAAATGAAATAAAAGTGATAATATGTTAAAAGAAATTAAAAGAATGATAAAAATGAAGTTTAAAGTGAAAAAAGGACTTAAATGAAAGAAAATAAAAGTTTAGGGGCAAAATGGTAATTTTGCCAACATGGATAATTAATGAGTAAAAATAAAGTAGAAATGATTAATAAGGGTAAAATAGTAATTTGAAGACCTAACAAGGTCAATAAGATAAGATATTATGGTATAGGGACTAAACCGTAATTTTACCCAAAAGTAGTGAAATAATGAATAAATGATGAATAATGATGAAACTAATGTAAAGAGAATGAAAGTAAATGACTAAGATGGCAAAATCGTAATTATTAAGACAAAAGGGCATTTTTGGAATTTAGTAAAATGTTGAGGACTAAAAAGGAAATTAGTCAACCGTTATGAAATAAATGAGGAAAAAGAGTAAATAATGTGAGAAACCACTGTTTCCACTAAATACGATGAAAATGTTAAAATGTACTCATTTTGAAATTAATTGATTAAATAAAGCATATTAAAGGAATAATTATTGCAAAGAAAGTATTAGGATTGTTAGACACCACTGGGCATAGTTTATGCTCAGCATGTAGTTTTTACTGCATGCAGGTACAGCGCGGGAGGAGCAGTGATGCATAAAGTGGAAGAAAAGAAATTTTGTTATTTAGTACATTATGTAGACTTTGGCATGTATATAAATGACTGATATATATAAATATTGGGATATGTAAAAGATATGTAATTAGATGTGTGTATGATTATATGATAATCCGTTTTGAATGATTGGATGTTTGATGGAGATTTTGGAGTAATGGAATGGTTGTTATAGAATTGTTGTGCCTCTGAGAGGCTGTGTGTTGTTTGATTTTTCAGGAGGCTAGTCAAATATAGCCGTTATAATGCCGAAATTTTATTAAGTGAATAGTAACCCGGGATAGTTATAGGTCATTGAATATCCAAAGAATTGGTAATATCGAATTTTGGTATTAATTAAATGTTAATTAAAAGAAAAAAAAATTCGGGTTACTTGTACTGTTCCGTATAATCAGAGTGATAAGGGTGTTACAAACTCCCATAGCGGTAACTTCCTGATTTGCGCTTTAGGCTTATCTGCTTAATGGACCTTGGGTCTCGTCAGGTGTAGTGGGTCGACTGTCTAGATTTTTTGGAAAATATTATTTTCAGGATTATCACAAAGCTTTAAAATGGCTTCTTGGATGGTTCAATGGTCCAAAGTGAAAAACCGTTTAATGTTCATAATCTTTATTTTACAAGTATACAATTAATTATATATATTATTATTCTCATTTTCTAAGAGAAGGAGAATAAAAGTATTCTAGTTTGATTGATGCATATCATAATAAGTTGATTGCAAAAATGGAATACAGAATACTTCATATAATGGTTAAAAAAAAACACTATGTGCTTTATTTTATAGTTAATTTAATTTTAAATCAAAATTTCAATACAATACTAAATACAAAAAGTTACTGATTTTTCGATGTTGAATCACACACATACGTTCAGTTTATAAATAGAGTGCAAAATTTATTCAAAAAATTTTTTTATGTCGCTTTATGCATGAAAGGAGTGTATCATGCATTTTATATCATCGGATTAACTTTAATTATAATTCAAATATTATAAAAATGTAGTAAATATTTTAAATCGATTGGTTATAAGAATGAAGTACATGGGTGATATGGACAATTTTGCTTGTATAAACTTACTTTTTGGTTCAATTCTAATAGAAAATGATTAACCACTTGTTTAGTATCTAAAATTGCATGATGGAACTAAAAAAAATGTCCATAAAAATTGCATTATGGAATAAGCAAAAGAAATGTCAAGTGAAGAGAATATTCAAAATCACGCCCTTTATCCAGAATTTCATGATAACACCCAATAATTGACTTATAAAATAAAGTGAGTTTATCATAATATGGAATATTGTTTTGTTGAATTTTTGGATTAGGTCAGAATTATTATATAGGCATTTTAAGTTTACAAAACGAGACAAAATTAGTTATTACTAATTTAGAGTATTCATCATATACGATTTATTATACTCAGACTTGGCTTAATAATCACATATTCATGCAAATTTAAGTTCAATTATTGTCTATCAACCCATCAACTATTTGTGTTGACATGTATCAGCATGATTTAATCAGATATTTTACTTTACCTGTCATATCATGCAACTGATATCATGCAAGCCGTCACATCAAACGTCTAAATCTAACAATCTCGGATACGAGAAATCCAACACTCAATTACTCTAATTCTATAAGCCTTAACCATCTAAAAGCTATTTATAAAGAGATATGCTTTAAAAATAAGATAGCGCTCATATTACTACTCTCTCATTATGTTTTTTTTCTCTTTACATCCTTTGACTTAAATATCGAAATGCTAATATCTTGCACGTCGGGAATTAGTCTTTAACTTTTTTTGTATATCTGCTTGCCATGTTCAACAGATTGGTCCAATTGACTCTCAGTTCATCTTTATCTTTTTATAAGTTCTAATAATTCAAAAATTATCAAAGTATAATTTAAAATCTTAAATTATATTAATTAAACCACGGAAGCCAAATTTTTGAAATTAATTAATTATCCTTCAATGCTATTAACAAAATTAATTGACAACAAATATAAAATGCACGAATTACAAATTTCAGGAGCACTAAACTTATATATGTTGTTTTGTCACATGATTATTTCTTAAATTAAAACAAGAATTTCTAGATATGTAGATTTCTTCGAGAAGCAACGAAAATAATCAAGTAAATAATTTTGTCAATTGTCACTACATACAAGCCCCTTAAACTCCAAGTTTTGTTTGATAAATTAGGGTGTTAGCAGTTAGATGCTCAATAAATCAATTATTTTAAAATGACACATGATTATGCCTACCACAAGGTCCACAACCATATTCAATGGGATCCAAATTTCAATTATTTATGGGTGACAAGTATTATTTTTACTCATATTTTTAATTATGGAAATTAAATTGTCTTATAATGCAAATTAAGCACCTGTTAAATTTTTTTGGGCTTTTTTCCTATCAAATTTGACCAAAAAAAACTTGTATACATCTAAGGGTGTGTTTGGTAACATTTTTTATTTTTTAAAATTCATAAACTGTTTTTAGTTTTTATTATTTGTTTTTCAAAAACTGTTTAAAAATTATTTTTCTATTTATTTTTTTAAAAATATTATAATATCCATTAATACATATTATGCATATATATAATCTAATTATTAATATTCAATAATAAATATTTAATAAAATTTAAAATATATTATATTAAAAAATCATAATATGGTGGTAGCGACGGTAGAGGCGGCAATGGCGACAGCAGTAGCAGTGGCAGCGGTGGCGCTAGCGATGATGGTGGTGGTGGCGACGGTGTGGCAATGGTGGTGGTACTAGTAGCAATGTGGTGGTGATAGTGGTGACAAAGATGGCAGCGACAATGGTGGTGACACCAATGGTGCCAACGACAATGATGGTGTGGTAGTGATGGTAACAGTAGTAGTGTAGTGGCGATGGTGATGACAAAGATGATAGCTGCAATGGTGGTGACGGCGGCGGTGTGGTGGCGGTAGCAGCGGTGGTGGTGGTGGCGGTGGTGTGATGATGGTGGCGGTGATGGTAGTAGTAGTGGTGGTGATGTAATAGTGACGGTGGTAGTGGTAGTGATGGTGATAATAAGGATAAAGTAATTAAATTATTGATAAAAATAAAATCAGAAAAAAAAAATATATATAGTGATTTTGTCCAAAAATAAAGTAATTTTACCTGTAAAGATTGATTTTCTGTGTGAGCAAAATAAACTATTTATTTCTCAATAATAATCATCTTATTTAGCATCGTTGGTAGATAAAAGGATAGACTAAATTTGGAAAAATATTCTATTAAATATATGCATATAGTTTTAATTGTAACAAGTGTGTGTACATTTCAAAATAACAAAGCAGTGAATTCCTTTTTTGTTTCCGAGACAAGGCTCCAAATCTGATTCATGATTATTTGATTAATTTAAAAGAAAATAATATAAATAAATATCCAACAAGAATACAAAATATTGACCACAAACCATAAACACACTAACCCAACCATTTGACCCGGCGTCTCTAGCTATAATATGGTCAAAGAAAGAAAGCCATAACCAATAGCCGTTGGTTTGAGTAAATAAGAGTTCCATCTTCGTTAAATATGTCTCGAATTTGACTAACGAGCCCAATATATGTATGAAAATTATAATATTATAAGGGTTGCTTCAGCAATGAACCTTTACAACACATAATTCAGACTAATTAGATCAATTGAATTTGAATATTGGACAGACGAAACCTTTAAAAAAAAAAAAAGAGAGCCATAAACTCATGAATTGCTGTGAAATAACTTATAAATCATGTAAATAATTTTAAAAAATAATTTTACATGTGTGAAATATAAATCGTATATTAACTTTTTAATATATTTTCAGCTAAAATCATAAATTGTATCTTTTGTAAAATTCCTTACTGGCATTATTATTATTATTCAGCCCTTGTATTTGTATTCAATTTTACAATTGAATACATTATACAAATCATGCACATCATTAATGTTGAATCGTTTCCATTTCACAATTACTTCTCAAAATTTCATTTCCATATTTATATAAATGTTTATTATCTTTTCCCATTTTTTTGGAAAATCATATTATGCTGCTTCCTCTTTGACTATCCGTATTTAAGAAATTAATAAAATATTAAAAAAAAGGTCTACTAGAGCCTAGAGGAAGGTGGACCATAATTCTGAATTCATAATGATTAATAATGAATTTTTTAACCATATAATAATAATTAATTTTTTACATAAGACAAAAAAAAGTATATATTTACTTATAATTTTTTTAAAATATTTATACATTATTAAAAATGATACAAATCAATTTTTAATATTTTAAAAGTAAATTAAAATTATTATAAAGTTGATAATTGGCCTTAAAGTATGAAAATTGTTTATATTTGCTTTTACGAGAGCAATTTAATACCATTTTCAATATTTAAATAACATTTAAAATATTAAAATTTAAAAGCAAATTTTTACAATTTTTAATATTTTATAGTTAAATTTGGCTTTTATTTTTTGAATAAAAAAATTAATGAAAAAGCCTGATTACACTTGTCTTATCCTCATTTGTAGCTTTTTCCATAAATTAAACAAAAAAAACTCACTGATTTTTCCATTCTGTGTGCCTCTGAGAACAAAAACAAACAAATACCAGGTGCTCCAATGGCTGCACAACACCATACCCTTAAAACCCTCACTTCCTCTTTAACACTCTGATTCCATCAATGGAATCTCTGCAAATCAACATCTCATCTGTTCTTTCCTGGATACCATTACCTCAAAACAATCAAATCTGATTCACCAATTTCTTTTTTTTTTTTTCCTTGTTTCAGTTTTCGAGGTTTTAGCCATGGAAGAGAGGCATGTTTTGTTTGATAAGTATGAGATGGGAAGGTTATTGGGGAAAGGGACTTTCGCCAAAGTTTATTACGGCAAAAACATAGTGACCGGAGAAAGTGTTGCCATCAAAGTGGTAAGCAAAGATCAAGTGAAAAAAGAAGGGATGATGGAGCAAATCAAGAGAGAGATCTCTGTTATGAGACTGGTTCGCCATCCAAATATCGTGGAGCTTAAAGAAGTATTAGCTACCAAATCGAAAATCTTCTTCATAATGGAGTATGTTCGCGGCGGCGAGCTCTTCGCTAAAGTCGCCAGAGGGAGGCTTAAAGAAGACTCAGCTCGTAAGTATTTTCAACAGTTAATTAGTGCCGTCGATTTCTGCCATAGCAGAGGCGTTTCTCACCGTGATTTGAAGCCGGAGAATTTGTTATTAGACGAAAATGAAAACCTCAAAATCTCCGATTTTGGACTCTCCGCCTTGCCCGAGCAACTCCGAAATGATGGCCTCCTGCACACTCAGTGTGGAACTCCGGCGTATGTGGCGCCTGAGGTTTTGAGAAAGAAAGGATACGACGGATCTAAGGCGGATATTTGGTCTTGTGGTGTGATACTTTATGTTCTTCTCGCCGGTTTCTTGCCGTTTCAAGATGAGAATATGATGAAAATGTACAGAAAAGTTTTCAAAGCTGAATTTGAATGTCCTCCCTGGTTTTCAACGGAGGCCAAACGTTTAGTTTCGAAACTTTTAGTTGCTGATCCAGAAAGAAGAATCACAATCCCAGCAATAATGCGAGTCCCATGGTTTCGAAAAGGATTCACGAGACCGTTAGCTATGCCTGTCGAAGAAAAATCAGAGGAAGAAGATGAATCTCTATCAGTCATAACCAAAGTCTCTTCTCCCAAATTCTTCAACGCATTCGAATTCATTTCCTCAATGTCTTCTGGATTCGATCTTTCAAGTCTATTTGAAAGCAAGAAAAAATTTGGATCCATGTTCACTTCCAAATTCTCTGCAAGTGCGATCATGAACAGAATCGAAGGCGTTGCTAAAGGTTTGAACTTTAAGGTAGCTAAAGTTAAGGATTTCAAAGTGAGACTGGAAGGTCAATCGGAAGGAAGAAAGGGGCGTATAGCAGTCACCGCCGAAGTGTTCGAGGTGGCGCCGGAGGTCGCCGTCGTCGAATTTTGTAAGTCCGCCGGCGATACGTTAGAGTATGCAAAGTTATGTGAGGACGATGTTAGGCCCGCGTTGAAGGACATTGTGTGGACATGGCAAGGCGACACCGTTTCGGGTGGGGACAGTAACGGTGTTGATCAAGATTGTGAGCAGGAAACGTCGTCGTTAGACTGCGATAATCATAATTAAAACTAATTAGTTATTTTAGTTTTTAATTTTGGCTTGACCCTGTTTTTGTAAATTTTCTTCTATTTTGCTGTCAAGATGCGTCTTTTGATTTGTGATCTGTAAATAATCAGTGGTTACCAACTTTTGTCTTGAATTTTCCATACAAACAAAGTTATTAGATCATATAAAGTTCTCTTTAAAATAATAATTACTAAAATTAATAAATTAAACTGAAGTTTTTTCTTCAAAAAAAGAAAAATTATAATCAACATGGTATAAGATTATTGGCAATTAATTATAATCACCAAAGAAAATGATAAGCTCTGGTATACTAATACTATATGAGAAAACTTAAATGATTTCGTTTCAAAAATAACAATAATTTTTTGCTTGTTACTTGTTAAGTTTTTACATATACAAACAACAACTGAATTTTTCTCCTAATTCATTTTAACACTTAAATTATAACGACTTATTGAAACACAAATTTACATTGCTGATAAAAAATTAAAATGCATAATACGTAACCCTACTAATGTAACAACATATAATAAATATATCGTTTAAAGTGATAATACCCAAATTAAAATAACGTCCTGAGTTATAAAGATCCGAATCGTATGGTTGGATCGATCCGGTTTCAAAAATAATCAAATAAAATAAATGGTTAAAAATAAGAATAATGATAATAATACTAATAAATAAAGGGGTCTCTAGAATTTTCGGGAAAAAAAAAGGGAACAGGAATAAAAAGGAAAAGAAAACAAGGGGGGGAAGCTAGGAGGGGATCTTGCCGCCGACTGATGATGCAGACTGCCGGTGATGACCCCGCTGCCATCATCTCCGATCGCCGGTCAGCCAAGCCACTGTCTTCTTTCCTGTGGCATCGCGAGTTACCTCACAACAGTCCCGATTTTTCTTCCACAACCAGACGCCATCTTCCTTCTTTCCGGTGTCATATAGCTGCCACTGGTGAGCTAAGTAGCGCCGACGAGTTCCAAGGGTGAGGTGCTCACCCCGACCACCACCGTTCTCCTCCAGTCGCCGGCCATGAACGAATCGGGAAAAAAGGAAGTTGGGGGTTCTATGGCAGCCTCCGACTAAATGGGAGCAGGAGCAGGCGCGTGACCATCGGAAGCAACCTCCTGAGGCTCCGATCTCCACGACGGCAGTAGCGACGTACTCCGACGAAGCTCCGGCGAGCACGTGATTAATAGAAATAAAGAGAAAAAAAAATGCCAAAAAATAGGTATGTGAGTACAAAACTTACTTCAAAAAGATTTATTTAAATAAATCCTGAAATAATTTTTTTATGAGTTTTTAATTTGATGGAATCAAATGTTTGGCTCATGTGTGTGTTCAAAGCTATATAATATATTTATGGTTATATGACGGTGTTTGAATTGATCCTTGAATGTTGATCTGTGATGGTTGTAGTTATCATAAATTTTATTGTTTGTGGAAGATTGTAAGATACTGTTAATCCTTTTTGTGATTATTGAAAAAGCATGAGAGGACCTTTTAATGCAATCAACATAATATAATTGAACTTTAGGTATTAATTTGTGGTAAATTTATAGCTGTAATATTAGAAAATTTGTGAGTAACTTAGGATTTAAAATTTTGTAATCGATTCGGTTAAATACGATTTTGAAGGTGTTAAATTATTACAGTATGATATGTGTGATAAGCCTATAGTTGTAATATTAGAAAATTAGTAAGGTGAGTTATTTAATTGATTGACCATCAATAAGAAATAATGATTTTGATTTAAAAATATGGTTTAATGAAAAGAGTGTAGACTAAGTAAGCTGCATTGTCATAAGAATTATGACGTAGTTGATTTAATGGTAATGCTAAGGGTAGTAACCTGCAAGGTTAAATTTTAATAAACAACAAATAAAAATATGCATTTTAAGAAGTCGGAGAAAAATTAATAATATTATTTACCATAGTTTAAAATCTAATGTTTAAAATTGTTTACTAAAATTTAGAACATGAATGAACAATTCAAGTATAATTTGCTGAATTAGCTAAAACTATCACTAATAGTATAAGAAAAATTACCCTTTATTCGCAACTGGTTTATTATGTTAGGCAAGTTAGATGAACTATAGAACCTAATAAAGAATTTTTAAGATTGAATATTGGTGACTATAATATGTAAATTTTAATTAACTGAAGATTATGTAGTTAAGATATCTAATGAGATCGTTTAACAGACTTAAGCTGTTTAATTTAATTAGGAGAACATGTTTCTTTTTGTCTTATTATTACTTATCTCTTCACACTGTTTCTTTGAAAGGTTATGACTGTAATAAGATAATTTATTGCTATAAAGTGTTTATGAAAACAAAACCTTGAGGGGTCGGCATGATCTCTAAAGCAAACATGTGATGCCCGAAAAAGACAATATGGATTAATGCTCCGGCATGATCTCTAAAGCAGACATGTGGAGGCACTATAAGATTTGTTTTGGGGGCTCCGGCATGATCTCCAAAGCAGACATGTGGGGTACCTCAAAAGCAAAACCGTGCGTTGCCTAACTTTGGCACGATCTCGAAAGCAGACGTGTGGAGTGACAGGTGGCAAAGCGGCTAGCGGCGGTGATCCGGGCTATTACAAATTATGGGATGGATGGCTCCGAGAGCTCGGTCCATAAGTATCACGCCTTGATGTGTATTACCGGATTGAATGGCTCCGAGAGCTCGGTCCATAAGTATCACGCCTTGATGTGTATTACCGGATTGAATGGCTCCGAGAGCTCTTTCGGTAAAAGTAATTAAAATGAGTTGTGGGCTGAATGGCTCCGAGAGCTCGGTCCACAAGTGTATGTAAATATGTATGTATTAATAATGGGCCATATGGTTCCGAGAACTCGGTTCCGTATTTAAATTCTGTTTGTTCAACTCGGCGCTAATTCCAATTAATACATAAAGGGCAAATATTAGAAGTAAATAATGGAATAAAGGTTGACGTAAATATTTTACCAAATATTAATAAATAGTTTATAGAATTTGAGCTGTAATTAATTTAAATTATCATTAGTTACAACTAATGATGATTGGGATTGATATATTCGTACCGTGAATAATTGTGCGTTACACATCTGAAGGAGTGTGGTGTAATTAGGAATGTGTATAATATAATTTTGTAACTGTAAATGTTTGAAAAAATGATATGTAATATTCTTACCTAAACCAGATTTAATGATTACTTATTTAAAGTCCTATATTAAGTCTCGGGATTGAAGACCTACGTGGTTCTGATTCCCTAAATGAGATATGTAAGAAGCTTGAGAATTAATATCTCAAGTCCGAACCAAATTATGTTCATATGATTATGCGCATGTTAATAGGTCCATTGAATCCTGGTGACGAAATTCTTATTTATATAATAGTGTATATAAGTAAATGTTTATAATTATGATGAACTAAGTTTTTATGTTGAAGCCAATTATATAAATTGTGTTAATGTAACATGTATATAAAGAAATTTTTAATACGTGTATAAACCATGTAATGAATTATAAGAATTTGTTGTAAATGAGCATTTATTTAAATATTATATGAATTCAGTGAGTTGCGTTAATGAGCTTTGTATGAACTATACTTGAATGGTTGTGATTGTGTTGAGATGAAATTAGAGAAGTGTTGTGTTGTGTTGCTGATTGAAGTTCTGGAGTTGGATGAATGATATTGGAAGTGTAAAATTAAGTTTTTGCAGGTTTAGGTAGTATGAATTTTAAGCTTTCATGCTGCCGAAATTTTATTTAATTACTTAGTAAAAATCCGAGTGTGACATCCAGTATCCAGGTCTTTTAACTGGCCGGGTATAGGGTGTTACAAGGCTGGTCCATTAAAAGCGCACGAAGAGGTTTAAGAGCAGAAATCCAAAAAATTCAACACTCAAAACTATAAATTTGACAGGTATTCCCATAACAAAGGGGCTTTCTCTCTCTTTCCATTAAGTTTTCTCTCTATATTTCGATAGTTAACTTAGGTATTGGAGCTTAAAAGTCCAATAAGACCGGGCTAGTTTTCTTTTTTGCAGGTCATTAAAGCCTCTTTCACCATGACCATCGATCTTTTCTTCTACGGTAAAATTTTGTGTTTTATCAATTACTGTTGATCTTATTTGTACATATGATATTTTATGTTTACTATAACATTTCCTGTATCACATCAATATATAATAAGTGTCACATTTTTCAATTTCTCAAAATTTTAATAAATCTATATTTATTATTTGTAAATTTAACAAATATAAATAATTAATAGATTATTAAAATATAAATATTCAAATAAATTATGAAATTAATTTCAAATATTTGTGAGAATTAGTGCTTGTAAGAATACCAACAAGGATATAGATCCACCTCTATGAAAAAAATTTTCGAGAACTTCGAAGCGGTTTCCCACCGAAAACGTGAACATCCTTTAGCTTATCCTGGATTCATCACTAAGGTAGTGTCTGTTAATCTTGAAAATGTCAGAATAAAAAGAAAATAAAATCATTACAACTTTTTCGATCTTTTCAAGCGTTTGTTAAAAAAAATAGATCCCATAAAAAAAATTTAACTACCTATATTTTAATATTTCAAGATAAAAAATAACTAAAAAATTGAAGAAAAATTATTTTTAATTCATCCCAAAAAATTTAACAAACGATTGGAAAAAATTTTTGGAATGTTTTTCAGTGTTATCTTGACTATTTCATATCTTAGTTCGGAAAGTATTTTAACTTTATCTGAAAATTTTTTATCTGAATCAATTTAACAAATGCTATCTAAGTGAAGTGGTAATAATAATAAATTCCGGTATAGTGGTAGTTTACTACTTTATGTTTATTGTCAATCACTATACTGGTAGTTGAGACCTCAAAAATTCCTCCATTTTTGTTTTCACGAAAATTCCTATTTTCGCAGAAATTTCCATTCATGCATAATTTTCTTTTTAATTTTTTTAAATAAATATAATTATAACTAAAATATAATATTTAATATTTAAAAAATATAAATTTAATTATAAATTAAATTAATATAAATTATAATAATTAATAAAATTAAAATTAAATTATATAAATATAATTAAATTTAATTATTAAATTTTGAAAAGTTAGAAATTTCAAAACGGAAATCATCATTTGATCCCAAATTCTAAATCGAAAAATATATTTTTTCAACAATCTCCATCTGGAACTATACCGATTCATCACTAAGTAAAGTGTTAATAATAATAAATTCCAGTAGAGTGGTAGTTTATGTTTATTGTCAATCAGTATACCGGTAGTTGAGACCTCAAAATCTCCTCCAATAACGACCAATCAACAGAATTTATTTGTCCCAGATTCCCAACAAATCAAATTATGCCAAGCACGAACGTGGGAAGATCCTTTAGTTATCCACTTTTACTTGCTCCATTTTGCGACGTGTGTCAAAACATTATCTCTTTTTTAATTTATTTTTTCCCAAATATAACTCTGCCAGACATGAAATGACTACTGAAAATGAAATGCCCACTGGAATTTTGGTTTCGGCTGTATCATCCAATTAATTGACGGACAATTTTTTAACTTATTATATGTTCAATCAGAAATTAGCACTTGTTCTTGTATTATTTTATAAGTTATTATAAATAATATTAGGTGGGTGCTCCATAATTCATAGCAAGAAGCAATCAGTACTTTAGACAAAATATTATTTCCATAAATTCATCAAGATTCATTCTAACATAATTGGAATGTTATCGGTCTGTACACATCAAATCCATTCGCACACTGATTGATAATGGTGGGCTAGGGTTCCAATCTCACCATCAACTTCTTTTACTGTTCATGATTTATTTCAAAATTAATTTTATTCTTTTATAGATCTTTGATTGATCATAGAATTACTATGATAGAAAATTATTATTACTTTGGAACAACTGATCTTTGATAGATGATTTTATTCTTTTGCCGTAAAAATTGCACTTCAAAACATAAAAATAATAACAATAATTATTATTATATTATTAATAACCATGGAAAATATATATTCAAATATCCAATCAAGTTGAACCAACAACACTTAATAAGGATCAAGCCTAATAACAAAAAGATAAAACGTGAGCTGAAAAAAAAGATAGGAAGTCATGATATATGATCGGACAGCACGTGCTGTCAGCCCATTGACATAAGTTAACACCTATATTCTCCACCTATTCCCTGTCACATCGTCACTTACCTGTTTCAACTGTTATTTATCGCGCCCCAAGGTACTCGAGTACCCCTTCGAAGAACTCATATAAATAGCCCGAAATACAATGACTCTAGGTATCGACTATCTAAGATTCTCTCTATAAAGACTCTCTCCTTAAAAGCTATTAACTTAACCTTCGGAGTGCTAACATCCGGGTCCGACCGGATACTCCTTTTTACAGACTCTGTCACCCAAACGGATCGTCAGCTGTCAACTCTCATTCTTACAGATAAAGCCAAATTCTGCTTTATCAATTATTAATAGTTGTCTCAAAAAGAAAAACATGATTAATATTTTCCTAAAGTTATTTGAAAAATAAATTAATTATTTAAATATAATTATTAATATTATTTAATTTGGACTGAATTGATTTATTATAAAAAGATAAAACTCTGTTAGTATTGATTTTCGAAAATCTGGCTCGAATTGATTTTTTTTATGAGAATAAAATTATGTTAATATTGATTTTCGCAATATTCTAACTTAAGAACTTGTTTAAAGAGAAAACTCTCACATTATAACTTAAGCATTTTTGTCGGCACATACACATGGAAACAATAACTTTGATTTTCTCTTTTTGAGTAGTGACTTAGTAATATGAAAAGAACAGATTATATAATATTCCATGACCGTTCTGGATATTAAAAAAATTATAGTAATTCAAAGGATCCTTAATTGACGGACCTTTAATTCTGCTTGAAGCCTGTTGGGAGACTAAATCAATACCTGAAATTATAAAACGGAACAACATGGTCAAAATAATTTCAATAAAGAAATAAATGTCTATATATATATTTAATGGCAATTTTATGAATTCTGTGGACAAAAATTTCCCATAATAATTAATGTGTATATATGTGTGACACTTCATTATTAGTTTGATTTATATAAAACTCATATATTAAATTTAAGCAAAAAAAATCAAATACACGCACCAAAAGTGGTTAAATTTTTTTATTATTGTGAAAAATGTCCTCGAATATAATTCAATTTTAAAAATTAGCTTATAATATTGAATTAAAGTCAAATCTATTTTTTTTATATGATATCGTAACCACCGGTCATACGATGTCGGACCATCCGCAAATGTCCAATTATACAAATTTCACATATCAGATTTTTTTTATGTGTTTGGACCCGACTGTAAGAGATGAATTATAAATATACTATATTGATTAATTATAAAAATATAACACTACTTATAAAGCCAATCCAATCGAATTGATATGATAGGTCTGATTTTACCAACCGACAAATTCGATGGTACCTCATCATGTCACGTATTGTTACATGCGACTCATGTTTGTCTTAATCAGCCACCAATTGTATCAGTCTATTAGAGTTTGCATTTTAGTACCTAATATATCTATCATCCATCATTCACCGTAAATTGTCCAATATTCAAAAGCTTCAAGTAATACTATTTGAAATTTTTTCACTTTACGATTTCTCTTTATAAAAACTTATTAACTTAAGAATTGAAATTTTTATTCCAATCCGATCGGATACTCTTTTTTATAAATCTCGAATGACAAGCTATTCCGATCGGATTCTCTATTCTCTCACTCTTATTCTCTTTGGATATTTTATGCAATATCAATAATATACTCGTAAAATGAAACAGTAATTTTTTTCTCTGATTCTTTCTCTCACTTTCGCATTAGCCACATGGTCGATGCAACTAACAAACGACCAAACTTTCAAAATTGAGTTGATAAGAACAAATAGCTTTAACTTAAGAAAAAGTATCCCATTACAGTTGGACTAAAATTATATGATCCATCTTCATTATGCAACCAAAATACTGTGTATTATTCACTGCCCATAATCATATTCTTCTCCATTGACAGCAACAGCCATAGAAAAAAGGGTTGAATCTATTTCACTACACTATTTAAGATGTTAATAATTAATCAAGATAATAAGATTTTCTTTTTTCTTTTTTTAATATGGATTCTCTTAGGAGGCTAATGAAAGATGTCTGGACGAATTAAAGGATCTAACAAGATATGATATGTTAATTAATTATACGATACAGCTTTATATTTTTTAATTTTTTTTTCCCATCTAGTTAGCTTTCTCCATGTGTTTTGGATCATTTGAAGCTTTTTTTTTTCCTCCTCCTCTCTCTCTCTCTCTCTCTCTCTCTATATATATATATATATATTAGCCTTAAGGTATCTGATTAAGATGCGAATTGGAGAATTTCCAACCATTATAATTTCATTACCGCTTAATTAAAATTTCGAAATAGATTTTTATGATATGTATTTAGTACAAAAACTGCAGAAAAAAAAGTGACCGAATCTAATTCAATTCAAAAACTAACTTGTAAAATTAGTATTGGCTAAATTTTTATGAGAAAATTTTCATTTTTATAACTAGCCGATATGATATAATATGAAATACTTAATACACATCCTTTACATTTATAACTGAACACAAGCGAAAAAATAACGTGAAATTTACGGAACTGAATATTTATGAACAGCCCAACATTAAAAATTAGTGGCTCTGATACCATTACCATATGAAAATAAAATAAAATTAAACCTAATTTAACATTAAAATTTATAAAGTGAGAATCACCTATATTTTTATAAGTAATATTGTATTTTTATAAATAACTAATATGAAATAGTTAAGAAATTATGTGTCCAAAATAACCTTTTTCTTTTTTTGTTCTTGTTGGACCTGACCCGAGTATTGAACATTAGTTGAGTTGCATTAAATATGGGCCTGGCTCTTGTGATTGCACTTATTTAAATTCTAGTTCAGCATTATTAGGAGATTGAACCAGCCCAAACGAGTCATATGTGTATTTTTGGGGTGAATAATGATTGGTTCGCTTCAGTATACAGCGGTTTCAGTCTGAAACCGGGCCCCCTATCTGCAACCACTGACAAAACCGCTTCTGTATACAGCGGTTTCAAACTCACATCCCACTCCCGTAAATATTTTTTGACACACACCAATTACGTAAATAATTTTTTAAAAGACATTATTTAAATAAATGTCCCTCCATAATTCATAGCAAGAAGCAATCAGTACTCTAGACAAAATATTATTTCCATAAATTCATCAAGATTCATTCTAACATAATTGGAATGTTATCCGTCTGTACACATCAAATCCATTCGCACACTGATTGATAATGGTCGGCTAGGGTTCCAATCTCACCATCAACTTCTTTTACTGTTCATGATTTATTTCAAAATTAATTTTATTCTTGTATAGATCTTTGATAGATCATAGAATTACTATGATAGAAAATTATTATTACTTTGAAACAACTGATCTTTGATAGATGATTTTATTCTTTTGCCGTAAAAATTGCACTTCAAAACATAAAAATAATAACAATAATTATTATTATATTATTGATACCTATAGAAAATATATCTTCAAATGTCCAATTAGGTTGGTCCAACAACACTTGATACTGTTCAACCCTAATAACAAAAAGATAAAACGTGAGCTGAAAGATAAGACAGAAAGGCGTAATGTCCGATCGGACTGATGGAACAACACGTGTTGTCAGTCCATTAATACAAACCAACGCTTATACTCTCCACCTATTTTCTGTCACATCACCGCTCATCTGTTTCAATTATCGTTTACCGTGTCCTAAGGTACTCGAATACCCCTCCGAAAAACTCCTATAAATAGCCTAAAATACAATGGTTCAATGTATTGATTATCTTAGATTCTCTCTCTAAAGACTCTCTCCTTAAAAGCTATTAACTTAAGCTTCGGAGTGCTAACATCCGGGTCCGACCGGATACTCCTTTTTACAGACTCTGTCACCCAAACGGATCGTCAGCTGTCAACTCTCATTCTTACAGATAAAGCCAAATTCTGCTTTATCAATTATTAATAGTTGTCTCAAAAAGAAAAACATGATTAATATTTTCCTAAAGTTATTTGAAAAATAAATTAATTATTTAAATATAATTATTAATATTATTTAATTTGGACTTAATTGATTTATTATAAAAAGATAAAACTCTGTTAGTATTGATTTTCGAAAATCTGGCTCGAATTGATTTTTTTTATGAGAATAAAATTATGTTAATATTGATTTTCGCAATATTATCAATTATTAATAGTTGTCTCAAAAAGAAAAACATGATTAATAGTTTCCTAAAGTTATTTGAAAAATAAATTAATTATTTAAATATAATTATTAATATTATTTAATTTGGACTGAATTGATTTATTATAAAAAGATAAAACTCTGTTAGTATTGATTTTCGAAAATCTGGCTCGAATTGATTTTTTTTATGAGAATAAAATTATGTTAATATTGATTTTCGCAATATTCTAACTTAAGAACTTGTTTAAAGAGAAAACTCTCACATTATAACTTAAGCATTTTTGTCGGCACATACACATGGAAACAATAACTTTGATTTTCTCTTTTTGAGTAGTGACTTAGTAAATATGAAAAGAACAGATTATATAATATTCCATGACCGTTCTGCATATTAAAAAAATTATAGTAATTCAAAGGATCCTTAATTGACGGACCTTTAATTCTGCTTGAAGCCTGTTGGGAGACTAAATCAATACCTGAAATTATAAAACGGAACAACATGGTCAAAATAATTTCAATAAAGAAATAAATGTCTATATATATATTTAATGGCAATTTTATGAATTCTGTGGACAAAAATTTCCCATATAAAATTAATTGATTAAAAAACAATAAAATAATAATTAATGTGTATATATGTGTGACACTTCATTATTAGTTTGATTTATATAAAACTCATATATTAAATTTAAGCAAAAAAAAATCGAATACACGCACCAAAAGTGGTTAAATTTTTTTATTATTGTGAAAAAATGTCCTCGAATATAATTCAATTTTAAAAATTAGCTTATAATATTGAATTAAAGTCAAATCTTTTTTTTATATGATATCGTAACCACTGGTCATACGATGTCGGACCATCCGCAAATGTCCAATTATACAAATTTCACATATCAGATTTTTTTTATGTGTTTGGACCCGACTGTAAGAGATGAATTATAAATATACTATATTGATTAATTATAAAAATATAACACTACTTATAAAGCCAATCCAATCGGATTGATATGATAGGTCTGATTTTACCAACCGACAAATTCGATGGTACCTCATCATGTCACGTATTGTTACATGCGACTCATGTTTGTTTTAATCAGCCACCAATTGTATCAGTCTATTAGAGTTTGCATTTTAGTACCTAATATATCTATCATCCATCATTCACCGTAAATTGTCCAATATTCGAAAGCTTCAAGTAATACTATTTGAAATTTTTTCACTTTACGATTTCTCTTTATAAAAACTTACTAACTTAAGTATTGAAATTTTTATTCCAATCTGATCGGATACTCTTTTTTATAAATCTCGAATGACAAGCTATTTCGATCGGATTCTCTATTCTCCCACTCTTATTCTCTTTGGATATTTTATGCAATATCAATAATATACTCGTAAAATGAAACAGTAATTTTTTTTCTCTGATTCTTTCTCTCACTTTCGCATTAGCCACATGGTCGATGCAACTAACAAACGACCAAACTGTCAAAATTGAGTTGATAAGAACAAATAGCTTTAACAGAAGAAAAAGTATCCCATTACAGTTGGACTAAAATTATATGATCCATCTTCATTATGCAACCAAAATACTGTGTATTATTCACTGCCCATAATCATATTCTTCTCCATTGACAGCAACAGCCATAGAAAAAAGGGTTGAATCTATTTCACTACACCATTCAAGATGTTAATAATTAATCAAGATAATAAGATTTTCTTTTTTCTTTATTTTTTTTATTGGGATTATCTTAGGAGGCTAATGAAAGATGTCTGGACGAATTAAAGGATCTAACAAGATACAATTTCATTACCGCTTAATTAAAATTTCGAAATAGATTTTTATGATATGTATTTAGTACAAAAACTGTAGAAAAAAAAGTGACCGAATCTAATTCAATTAAAAAACTAGCTTGTAAAATTAGTATTGCCTAAATTTTTATGAGAAAATTTTTATTTTTATAACTAGCCGATATGATATAATATAAAATACTTAATACACATCCTTTACGTTTATAACTGAACATAAGCGAAAAAATAACGTGAAATTTACGGAACTGGACATTTATGAACAGCCCAACATTAAAAATTAGTAGCTCTGATACCGTTAGTATATGAAAATAAAATAAAATAAAATAAAACCTAATTTAACATCAAAATTTATAAAAGTGAGAATCACCTAAATTTTTATAAGCAATATTGTATTTTTATAAATAACTAATATGAAATATTTAAGAAAATCTTTGTCCAAAATAACCTTTTTCTTTTTCTGCTCTTGTTGGACCTGACCTGAGTATTGAACATTAGTCGAGATGCATTAAATATGGGCCTGGCTCTTTTGATTGCACTTGTTTAAATGCTAATTCAGCATTATTAGGAGATTGGACCAGCCCAAACGAGTCATATGTATATTTTAGGAGTGTGCAACGATCGGTTCGGTTTAATAATTAAAAATCAAAATTTTAAAATTTCGATCAATCGAATCGAACCAAATTATTTAAATAAACGAATTAAATTTTTCGATCTATTCGGTTCAGTTAACAGAAAAATCAAAAATCAAAATTATTTTTTTAAAAAATAAAAATTTATGTCTAAAAATTATATAAAATTACAAATCATAATATATTAAAGTAAAAATATCTAAATAGTACAAAATAAAAGTCCAAATTAAAGATGCAATTCCAAAATATATAATAAATAATATAATAAAAATCAATAAATAAATTTTTTTATTAAATCGATTTTCAATTCAACAGTCAAAATTCTAAATTATTATATAAAAAGATAGAAATTAATAATTGATAAATTTACTCATATAATTTATAACTCAAATAATATAATTTACATGTAAAAAATAATTATTCAATTAAAAAATTTCAAAAATTACCTAATTATATATAATTTCGATCGGTTCGATTTTGTACAAATTTCTCATTCAAAAACCGAATCAAAAAATCAAAATTTTCTAAAATTTAAAATTGAAACCGAATTAAAAAATCAAATTAAATTAAATAATCAATCGATTTGAATCGAAATTTGCTCACATTTGCTGATTATAGATATTTCCAGCGAGGTTGCACATACATTTACGATAACATGTAAAAAGGTCAATTTTTATGCAGGATACGTAAATGTTTTTTATAAAAACTATGTTGCTGACATTGTAACGTAATCCTCAGTGTAAAATATTCGTAGGGGAAAAGTTAGTTGAACTTGATAATTACTTTAAAATGATTTAAGCTATTTTAAATTTAGTTGTATTATAAATTTATAAATTCAGTTTAGTAAATAAAAATTTAATAAGACTAAAATCTGCAGCAAACACTAGACATTTGCCATGCTAAATAAAAGAAAATATTGTGGAACTCGTCCTAGTATTGGCCTTGATCTGCAATTTTAGTCTTATTAAATGTTTATTTACTAACTGAATTTATAAATTTAGTCAGGGGAAAATAACAATAATATGATATCTATAATAAGTAATAATAATTTTATATACCTGGCAATCAATTATTATTAGTTTTGTCTAAAAACATTATATTCATTAAGATTGGGTAAAGGGCTGAAAATGCTTATTATCTCGGCCTAACATCTCAGGGCCAAGATCCAGAAAAAGAAAAAGCTTAATCAATGTTGCCAACTTGCCTGAAAGTGTTAGTCCGATGGTTCTGCTGACGACGGCGTCTGCCCAAGCCCTACTCTTATATAGCCTTGTGCAACTATCAATTTGATTTAATAATCAAACCGAATCAAAATAATCGAAAGTCGAATTTCTAATATTTTTATCAACCGAATCAAATTTATAGAATAATCAAATTCAAATTGAATCGAAATTTTCGATAAGTTTGGTTCGATTAACCGAAAAATCGAAAATTAAAACTATTTTTTAAAAAAATTATGTTTAAAAATAATAAAAAATTATAATTCATAATATACTAAAGTAAAAACATCTAAATTGTACAAAATAAAAGTTCAAATTAAAGATATAATCCCAAAATATATAATAAATAATACAACAAAGCCATTAAATAAATTTTTTCATTTAATCGATTTTTAATTTAATCTTCAAAATTCTAAATTATCACCTAAAAATAAATATTAATAATTGATAAATGTACTTACATAATTTACAACTCAAAATAAAATAATTTACATGTATAAAATAATTATTCAATTAAAAATCAAAAAAGTATATAATTATAAAAAATTTTGTTTGGTTCGATTTTTCTATGATTTTTCCTTCAAAAATCGAATTGAATTGAAAAATTGAAGTTTCCTAACATTCAAAATCGAAAATTGAACTAAATTAAAAATCAATTGGTTTGATTCAAATTTTTTATTTGAACTAAAATTTGCTCACCCCTATTCTTACATGCTCCTTTCGCCTATCCTTTCAGCCATCACTAGTGTTGGGTCTACTATGATACATACTCAAGTACCTACCATGCCTACCAACCATCATTTTTGATAAATATTTTCATTTTTGAAGAATTAAGGTAATGCCATTTTAAAACATTATTTCTCTACAAAATGCTTCAATTTTCTTTTTTTAGTTTTGGGGCTGCCCATTTACAGGCAGTAGTCCCTCTTATCTTCTCTTCTCTTCTTCTCTTTTATCTTGCTTTTTATTAAATTTATATTTGTATTTTTTAATTTTCTGTGAATTTTTTTATATTTCTTTATAATATTTTTCAGATCTGTATAGATTTAAAATTTTAATTTTATTTGTATTTTGTTTTCAATAAACTCAAATCTGAATTTTTTTTAATTTTAGATCTCATTTTCATATTTGCTCATTCCATTTTTATGTTTTTATAAATTTAGTTCTTTTATCTAATATTAAATGCAGTTTAATTATTTTTTGTCATGCAAGTATATCCTCCAACTTTGAAGGTAATTATCTTCCTTAATAGAAGTTTTCGTCATTTTTGGAATGAATTTTTTTATGGATGGACTGAGTTTTCTGCTGAAAACTTGATTGTCCATGACATGTTACTATTATCCACTGTTTTCATCGAAAAAGTTTGGAGATATACTACAACAACTTTATTAGTTTCGTACATCTCATGTACTTTTAAATTTTATAAGTTTATTTATACTTGTCAAATATATATTTTTAATATTATTAATGAAGATTTATTTTACATTAAAAAAAATCTTATTTCTCTACATTTTTTCTTTATAAAAGTCGTATTGGCTTAGATATTGAAGTATTTATCTAGGTCTGGCTGGATACTTTTTCTTTCTTGCAGGTCTCATTTGGCTTCTTGATCCGATCATATTCTCTCTCATTTAGACCCTCTTCCTCTCTTTTAGATATTTTGAAAAATATCAGGGCCTTTAAATTTATAAACACAGCCTTATGCCAATAGATTTTTTCCCCAAAAAAAAAGGATTGTTTATAACTAATTCAAAGCTATTTTAAATTCAATAATTTGGGATTAGAAACAAATATATATTTGCATATAATCGGTCTTAGTGGTTAGGGTTTTGATTCCAAAATAAACAAAGAATTGTTCCCTCTCCAATTTGCACAAAGGTCCTACAACTTGGGTTGATGCCAAAATAATTAAATTATTAATTACGACATAAAATATAAACTCTGCGGATTAACTTACAAATCAATGTATCAAACCATTAATTTTTTTAATCGGCAGAGAGTGCATATATTATGTTTTCATTTAGCAATATTGTCCTGATTTGATCGAAATAAAAATCTGTGGTATCATTTTAAGAAAAAATATATTGTTATAATTAATAGGACCAATAATGATATTCTTGATTATTTTTAAGTGGAAACTAATTAGTAATTACATACTGCATGCATCACAAGGTTACGTAATGGATGCTGACCTCATGCATTCCCTCATGAAAAATCAAAATCAACTTTTGCAAAGTTGCGGGGTTTTTTTTCTGATGACTTTTGACTTAAAAAATTTGCAAAATCATACATTGACCCCTAATTCTTTTCCCAAGTCTTTCGGGCTCTTTTAAACACGACATGACAAAACTAATATCTCTACTCCTCGTAATCGTATAGACATTCAAATATTCAATAGTTTGTTTAATTATTATTTTCTCTTCCTATTATTATTTTTTTTCATTTTATCATTTGGAAAATCTTCTGCAATTTCAAATTGATCTTAGTTTTTTTTTAATTATTTCTTTTATATATTAATTCTAAATTGTGGTAGGTTTGGCAGAATATAATTATTTGGCTGGCCAATAAATGAAAAGTCCAGGTTATTGTTTAGAGATTATGAAAGGTCACCTTATTATTGAGAAGGAGAAAATAATTATAAATATACATTTCGAAGAAAAGCCAACCATCACTTCTTCGTGGAAATTTTATTATATGCTTAAAGATGACGAGTGATTCGTGGCGTCAAAAAAGAAAAATTTAATGAAGTAATATAAAATTTTTCAGCCTTGACTAACTATATAATAAATTTAGAAATTACTAGGGGTGTGCATATAAGTGGATAGTATATTAATAAATTTTAGTAATCGGTTCAATATAATTGGATTTCTAAAATTATTAATCCTTAATCGGTATAATAATTTTGATTTGTTTTTTTAATCGGCTAACCAGTAAAAAAGTTTTTAAAATGTAAATTTAATAAATTATGTAAATTGCTAAACTTTTAAAAATAAAAATTATAAATCAAACATGATACCAAATAAATTTCAAAACTAAATACAAATATAATATCAAATAAATTTTAAAATATCAATATAATATGTTATATAATGTTAGACTTTTATTTTTTAAATTATAATTATTAATTTTAAGCGGTATATATTTTAATTTTTATCTAAATATAAAAATCATTTTTCAAATGTCTATTAATATGAGACGGAAATAATAATTTTTGGAAGAATTAACATATATATTAAAAATTAATGTGAATCAGTTGGTTAACCGTAATCGACGGTTTTTTAAACTATCAAACTATAACTATAACCATTATTTTAAAAAATCATAAAATAAAAAATTAATCAACAAAAATCGGTTCAATTTTGAATTAATTTTATTAGTGGTGATCATGGACCAGTAAATCGGTGTATAAGCAAAAAAATTTAACCAATCAATTAATATCAATTTTTTAAAATTACTAATTATTAACCAGTTCATTACATTCGATTAACCAGTTCATCAGTTTTAATTTTTCTTTTTGATTAACCGATATTTTTTGATTAACCATTAAAATTTTATAACATAAAATTATAAAAAAAAATAGATGAAGTTAAATTCAATTTTAAATGTGCAAAGTAATTTAAAATAAAAATTATAAGACAAGCATAATTTACTAGCTAAATTTATATTTTATAAATGAATAGCTAATATTATAAAACAAACTTAATATTTGTTGGCAATTAATATACGTACTTGATTCTAAATTAAATAAAATTTTAGATAATATTAAATGTTATAATATAAACTTTAAAATATAAAAAAAATTAATTAAATACTATTAAGTAAACTATGAATACCAATATATAATAAAAAATAACATATATAAAATTTAATCGAATATTACATATAAATATTACTTTGTAATTAAAGAGAATGACATAATATAAATTTAGTTTAAATTATTATATAAATTTTGTAGATAAATATAAAAAATTAAGATATAAACATATAATTTAAATATACTTTAAAGTATTATTTTATATAAATTTTAGACAAATAAAAAAATTAAAAATATAAAAATAAAAATATAATATGTATATATATATGCACTGGTTAACCGTAAACTTAATGGTTAATCGACACTTAAAAATTTAAATCATAATAAAAAATAAAAAATATAAAAATTAAAAGTTAAAATCGAATTTATCGGATTGGTTAACTATAAAAATTGATTCGGTTTCGAATCAATTTTGTAGTTAACCATATTTTTTATTTTTTTCTCACCCCTAAATTTTATTGTTATTCATAAATTTGATTTTTTTTTTGCACACCCTAGAAATGACTCTTAACTAATTAGGTAATTTTATAGAGAATCATGCTTAATTACTTGAGATTCATGTAGATAATCGCTACAAGCTCATAAAAAAATAGACACCAAATCTCCACTTGATATAATTTAAGTAATTATTTATGTTGACTTGAAGATCATATATTCTCACATATGGAAAAATTTGGTGAACATCCCACTAAAAGTTACCATTAGTTGGCCCATAACAGGCTAGCATTAGCATTTTTTTTTCTCGAACTAATTAATATATTCTTTTAGCTAATGCCGCCACTAATATAGGGACAATTTTTTTAATAATGTTAATTTAATACCTATTTATCAAATTCAAATGGGTCAAAAAAATTTACAGGAGTGGAGTTTTTCCGAAATCATTGGTGGGGCCAGCGGTATCGTCAGAGTATCGGTGGCAGGGGAAGGGACAAAAGGCTATGAAACCGTTGGTGGGGCTAGTGGTTTCAGACCTGAAACCACTACTTCTATCAGCGGTTTCAAGTCTGAAACTGCTGGCTCCACCAACGGTTTCAATGAGAGAAAACCAGCCCCAATAGCATGTATTTAGTAATTTATTTTAATATGATTTAATTTAATTAATTTAGCATGTATTTAGTTATTTGTTTGGATATTAATTTGATATTGTTTGAATGTAATAGACAGTTATTTAATTAGTTATTAATTTAATATGTTATTAGTTATTTATTTAATATGATTTTTAATATGATATTGTTTGAATGTTATGATATTTTGCTACATTATGTGTAAATATAATTATTTATATAGCTGGCTTATTATTTTATTGGCTCAATTAGGTTTCATTTTAATATTACGATATCAAGTTCAGTAGTTTATTAACTTGATTAATGGATATCTATATTGGCATCATGCTGTCGAATTATTTTAACCATCATTATGAAAATTTAAATAAATTGGCAAACTCAACATAAATATTTTATAACATAAATATAAAAAAGATACATCGATATTGGAAAACTCAACATAAATATTTAATAACATAAATATAAAAAAGATACATCAATATTTTAATTGTCCACCTCTAAAATATTGACTCGACGATCCAACATTACTTCTGCAAATTTTTTTTATTATGTCCGACATTACCACACTTACTGTAATGAGTGATAGACCCTTTTATGTTCTATCAATCTCATTTCGAATGCGGGTTATTTTTGGGCGATCTTTATTTCTCTGTAACTCCATATTAGGTACCAATTTAGGCCCTTTATACTCAGGTCAGTAGACTTTGTTTTCCATTGGGTTGAATTGCCCGTCATAACATTTGAGTACCTCAACAATAGTATAACAGTTATTTATGAAATAATACATGTCAACATTCTTATGCATGCAACATGCAATTGCATGTGAACAAGACATTTTTTTACCTTGAAACTTAACGCACTCGCATTCACGTTTCTGAAAACTCACTATATATATTTTAGGCTCAACATTTATATCAGGTGCTCTGCATGATAATACCTTGAACACTTTGTATCGATTATGTATTCCATCACTACGTTTTCTTGAGTCTTGTTAGCACGCTTGGTCATTATTTCGACATATCGAGGTATGAACCGCAAGCCTTGCACCATTTTGACCATGTACATCTCCCTCCGCTGATTGTAAAATTGACCAAATGAGTCAAAACATGTTCAATGATTGAAGTAATTGGCATCATGCGAACACCTTTTGAAGTACTATTAACACTCTCGGTAATATTCGTTGTCAAGTGCCCATATCGATAACCACCATCCTCGGATAGTGTCCAATACTCTAGTGATATCCTCATTGCCCAATTATATGAATTTTCGTCAAGCTCTTTGATATTGTCCATAAGCTACTTAAACTTACGCTTTTGAAATTGTGCACCTACACAAGTAAGAAATATGTTTACATAGAAGTAGTAGAATTGATTAAAAAAATTAACAAATTTCTGGTCTTACCAGTCTTGTAAAGTAGATTTCTGATTGTTGCATTCCTGTGGTGTGTGTTATAGTTTCTGACAAAATGCCGCAAACAGAACCTGTGAAAGGCTAGAGGTTCTTTTCACTCGTCCCTTTCATTTCGTAATACAGCCATTATACCCGCATGTCGATTCGATATTACTGTAAGTCCGACACATTGAGTGACATGCTTTCTAAGCATGGACATAAACCAAGCCCAACTGGATTTATTTTCAGACTCAACAATAGCAAAGGCAACTAAAAATAACATACTGTTACCATAAACTGAGCTTGCAATAAGTAGTGTCTATTGAAATTTTTCAGTAAAAAATGTACCATTTATCAACAAAATTGGCTTACAATGAGCCAATCCACCTATGGTAGGTTTAAAACTTCAAAAAACCCGTTGACATTGCTTCACTGTTGGGTCTTTCGTTTGTTAAACCATAAATCATAAACAGTTCGGGGATTGTACGTGTGTAAAGCAATTAAGAATCTTGGCAATATTTGATAGGACTCAACATAATCACCAAATATACACTCTATTGCTCTCATCTTTGCGTACCAAGCATTATGGTACAATACCTCAAAATTAAATTGTTGCTTCACAACCTCAATAATAACATCAATAGGTAGGGTTGGTTGTTTACTTACCATGCCCATGAAACAATTGCGAATAAATTGAGAGTCCAGTTGCCGATGATCCATTGATACATTACTAGCAAGATATGAATGCGGTCCCCTGAATCTTGTTACAGTCCAAAAAGGACTATTTCCTTTCCTGATTGCTCTTAACCTCCATCTACATCCATCATTAGCCATTGCACACCGCACAACCCAATAATTTGGCTTAGATTCAACAGCTCTGAAATCCACATTTCTCATTATTGAATACTTTTCACACAATACTTCACGTCATCCTTACTGTGAAAAACCAAGCCTGTCAATAACTCGAACACACCATCCTAGGTTGTAAAGTGAACATCTTCAGAAATATTAACTTGGGTTGTATTGAAATCTATTTCGGAGTAATGCTCCGATGGGAACACAAAGTTTGCCTCGCCTGTCTCCTCTATCAGATGCATCGATGCTAATAGACTGGCATATTCAGTGTGATCAGAATTCTTGCTATCACTATTTGCAATCATATTAACTATTTCAGCCTCAACATCATCATTAGGCGATACATAATCATTGTACATTGGAATATCTTCAAAATCATCATCCTCTCCCAAAGCCATTGACGATTCATTTCCATAATCTAAAGTGTTGTCATTATGGCCGGTTCCCTCGCTTGCATCCATATTTTCAATGTTGCCAAAAATGCTATCACAAAGTAAATCTATATCTCTTCTATTAAAAGATTGCCCATGCTGACTAGGCATTATATCTGTAACCTGTTGAGCAGAAGGCTGCTGATTGATATCACGAATGTGGAAAACAGAATGGTGTTGACTATCAGGTGGAACATGAGAAATAAATCATCGTTGACTGTGATCAGGTACATGGAAAACAGAACGTCGTCGACTGGCACCTAGGACATGAAAAATCAAATATTGCTGACTATCGAATTCTGTAACATGATTTGGCTATGCAACTACTCCCCTAAAAAAATTTCTCTCACTAGAATGACTTTCCGATCTATTTCCAAAAAGTAATTTACTAAAAAAATCACCAACCATTCGACTAATTGATCGTTTGGGTTGACTCGCCATTGCATTAGCCACCTGGCTAACTGATCGGCGCAATTGAGCTTGACCTGAACTGACAATAACCTGGGTTCCAAGTAATTCACCATCCGATCGAGTTACTAAGTGTCTTCGCTGACTAGAAATGTCATCTCTTTGGTGGCTATAAGATCGTGGCTGTGCAATGTCAATATCTTGACCACTAACGGACTGTGTAGGCTGACTAAGACCGATTTCATTAAACATTTGCTGATAACCTGCCTTGATATTTTCTCTTTCCAATGCCTCACTTGTATATTGATATCTCTATCCATAAGTGAGTCGACTAGCTCCTGCACCCCCCTCACCAACTTCAATAATTAATTTCACCAAGTTGTAATTATCGTATCTCATCAAATTATCATAAATTGCATTTATATATTCATCATCCGCCAAATCCACGGACATCCAACATAACGATCCGCGATTGTACATTGGACTTTTGTAAATTATTATAGAAATTACATCATTCATACCTAATCCCAATTTCATGTGAATTTTATGGACCAATTCAGGAAGAGTTGGCTTATTTTCAACTCTCATTCTCCTTGTAACAGCATTTGGACTCCCTACATTATACTGAAAACCCGACGCTCCAATACTTATTTCTCCTCCGGTGTGCAAATAAAAGTCAGTATATGTCGACATCTTTCAACTATCTATATGTGAACAAATATTAAAATATTTTGTTAATTAATTTATATAATTTATTTATTAAATAATAATAATTATTTCTTTTATTATATTTATTATTATTATTATAATTATAATAATCATAATACTAATACTAATAATAATTAAGATAACCAAAATTATAATTACAATAATAACAACAATAATAACAACAATAATAATAACAATAATAATATCAGTAACCATATAGTCAAAATAATAATATTAAAAAAATAAAAAATAATAATAAAATTATTGATAATAACATAAGTAGCAATGATAGCGACGATAACGAAAACAACAACAATTTTGATAACAACAAAAAATTGAACATATATAATTATACATAAAAAATTAATAAATATTTACTGACCTTACACGATAATACTGTAGAAATTATTATTAATCTGAGATAAATATATTATTTACTTAGATTATTGTAAATACACGAACAAAAATTGATGCTAAAGAGTTTATATAGGGAGAGAAGCAAAATTTTTTTTAATGAACTTGGGGGGCCAATTTTCTCTCATTGAAACCATTGGTGAGGCCAGCAGTTTTAGAATTGAAATCGCTGATAGAAGTAGTGATTTCAGGTCTGAAACTGTTGGCTCCACCAACGGTTTCATAGCCTTTTGTCCCTTTCCCTACCACCGACATTCTGACATACCGCTGGCCCCACCAACGATTTCGGAAAAAACCTCACTCTCGTAAATTTTTTTTGACCCATCCCAATTTGATAAATAGTTATTAAATTAATATTATTAAAAAAATTGTCCCATTAATATATATATATATATATATATATATACACGACGACTATAATACAATTTAGATCCCCTTTACTTAGATTGGAAATACGAATAAATATGAACTTAAAGCATCTAACATTTAAAAATCACTTATTGAATATGTGCACATGTTAATTTTGTAAATAATAAACATGTATTCACATATGATATTCAACTGTTGTTAAATATTCAACATCAGCTAGTTTTAAAAAACGAAATGCACTTTATAAAAATCTGGACATTCCTTACTTCACAAACTAAGATTCCTTACTTAACAAACTAACTTTTCGAGTTTAGCTAAATCTTAAGCCCCCATTTTCTTCCCAAGGTATTAGAGTTACTAATTCTTAATATTGTATAGCTTGTAAATATCTAGTTTTGCAAATTTCACGCTCTATTTTTTCACTTGTGTTATATCTTGAGCGTAAGTAAAATGTGTTAAATATTATATATCGGCTAATTTTAAATAATAAAAATTTAGATAATTCTCACTTTATAAATTAACTTTTAAAATTGAATTAGTTACAAGCATTTTTTTTTTCACTATTGTGCTGATGTGCCATCGCACAACATAAAAAATAAACAAGAAATTCATTCCGTTCTTAATTTTCATCAAATGGGACATGTGTTTTTGTCATAATGATTCAAGCGTCATATCAGTATAGTTGAATGGTATGTGTTTTAATTTTTCAAAAATAATATAAATTAATTTTTTTTATTTACAACAATGATAAATATATAAGTCCTCGATAGATTTTTATTAAAGTTTAAATATTCAAATTGAATTATGAAAACCTGTATAAGTGTCTTTATATGCATTTAATTCATAAATTTATAATACAATACAATAATAATTAGGGAGCATTTTTTACAATTCCATCAAAAGAGGTAACATCTTTTTTAATATCTCTAATGAGACTTCTATGATGCATCGACTTAAATTTAAGAGAAAGATCTTGAATTTAATAATTTTCACCTCTTTCTCCAACTTTCATTATATATTACTCCCTTAATTTTTATATATTTAACGTTTAAGTTAGATTGCTAAAACCAACAATTTATTAAATAGGCTATATAAATGATTAATTTATCCTTATTAATTTCATCCTAAAATTCTATTTCCCACACTAATATTTTCTCTCTTCCTAATTACGGGCTGAGATTAAATAAAAACAAATATGAGACAAACTAATCAAAAGTATATAAAAAATTTAAAATGTCATTTAAAAAATAACTTTTTAATAATATCTAAACGATAAACATATAAAAATAGAGGGATTATATAAAATGAATATGATCAATCTCTCGATAATAATTATGCAAGTGAAAGAAAGAATATGTGATGGGGTAAGTGGCAACAAAATTGTCAAAGTCATGTGGAAACAATGTGATCGGTCCATTATGCTTTATCTTTCTTGATTATTTCATTGCGGCCTCATTTCGAATTTAATTTTCTTGTTGCATTTCATATTTTCTTTTTTCTGGTCGACGATAATGCTAATTCCACACGGTTCTTGAAAATAAGACTAGCATAGCACCTGCAAACCGCCACTGCATTCTAAGTTTGGTGTACCAGTTTTTCTTTGTTTGAATCGACACATTTTTCAAGCTACCTGCTATTGATAATTCCATTTTAGAGTTAATTTCATCAATTCTCACACATTTATTATTTGGTGACATGAAATGGATTGGTTAATTTTATAGTCACTAAATTTATACTATAATAACTGATATATCCTAAATTATTAGAATTTATTAGAAGAGAAAGATGAAACTGAGAATTAGCTAGGCCGATTTGTTGGACGCGACAAGTTATCTGTAAAATAGACAATAACTAACTCCTGACGCGTAGAGGATTAGTACTCTGATATTTAAGTCAAATGATATAGAGAGAGAACATGTAGTAAGAGAATAATAGTGTATGCAATATCTTACTTTTAAAATCTCTCTGTATATATAATCTATAAATAGTTAGAACTTATGAGATTAGAGTACTTGAGTATCGGATATTTAATATCTACAAATGACAGATTTAGGTGACCGATATGATAGCTTGCAGGATATGAGCTATATGATGCGAGAGGCGGAGTGGAGCAGATGAGGTCCGATCAAACTATTCTGATATATATCAGCGCAAGTGGCTGACGGACTGATAGGCAGCGATTGAGACTGAGCCTGAGCTGGGCCTATGATTGTTTGGCCAAATGCAAGTATAATAAAATGGATATCATCGATCGCGATTTAATTAAAAAAAATTTGTTCTAAAAAATATTTTAAATTTTTAAATATTAAATTAAAATCATTTTAGTTGGAACACATTGATTTTCATGCCAAAACTCTAACGTTGCAAGTTATATCAGTTTATAATATTTCAAAAATAATGCCATTGAAAACTTTTTAGATTATGTTACGGAAATCTTTCAACCTGAAGTTGCTTGCCATTTTAACATTTTGATGTTAAATTTATAATTTTTCGATTAAAATGACTTTAATTATAATATTGCAAAAGTTAAAATATTTTTGTGGAATAAAAAATATTTTTTTGACCGAATCATTATTTTAGTATGCAATTAATGATATTAACCCTCCCATTCATTTCATGAATCATGAGGAGGTGCACCATTTTCTTTTCAAATGAAATATCACGGCAATTTAATTATACTTTCTCAGGAGAATTTATATATTTCACTTGGGAGATATTTTTGTATGGAAAAGAAATAACAATTAATTAAGAAATTATTGATTTTTAACTCGAATCAATTTATGATATGTCGCACATGTTCAATGAGCTCCTTAGTGTTTCACATTTTACCAAAAAAGAAGAAGAAAAGACAACATATTTCTGTTACGAACTTTTAGTTTTCTCTTAAATGTGCTGCAAATGTAATCAGCTACTGTCACTGATATGTGGGGAGAACAAATTCACTGTTCAACCTAATTTTCTTATCTTTTTCCATTTAATCTCTTATAATGGGTCATTCTATCTTTCTTTCTTTTTTTTTTTCAAACGAAAATAATTCACTTCTCACTTAACTAATGCTAAAAAAAGACTCCAATTTTAGACAACTTAATTACAACATTAAGCCGCATAATGCATAGATTACATAATTAATGAATTAGATTCAGTTTGTTAATTATGTATTTTTTTTTTCACAGGAGCAGATGTATTATTTTAGCTCACTTCACGTGTATGTATATTTAGAAAATAGCAAAATTTTTTTATTATTATATTTGTAAAAACTGGAGTTGACTGGAAAAAAAATCGGATTGAATCGAAACTCGATGACTCTGATCGGATTTTGGCTCAACCTAAAAATATTGCATTTTGAGAAACAAAACCCTAAATCCCTCAATTCCTTTCCCTTTCTCTGCATCAATTTCAGACCAACAAAGAGAAAAAGGAGAAATGATCGGGAAGACGCCAAAATCATATTAACTTTTATTTTTATTTTTGTCACATAATGGTATTGATTTGAGGTTTACGATAGCAAGAATTCTAATGAGCAATTTGACCTATAATAAAAGAGGTCATTCAAGACCTTGCCCATTTATAAATTTTCAAGGATAAAATGATGTTCTTTTTTGATATTAAAATTTCTTAAATTTATAAATTAATTCTATTTTGTTAGTAAAATATTAAAATACTTTCTTTTCAAGTATTTAAATATAAAAAAGAAACTTTGTTGGTCTTAATATTTTTAATTTGATATTTATTAATTAATAAAATTTTCAATATATTTTGACATATCATATTTTTTTTTATAAATAATTATATTTAAAAAAATAAAAATTTTGAGTCAATATTCCGATCCAACCAATTGACTTTTGACTCAGTTGGTAGATCAAGTCGATCTCCGAGCCGCTTCTGAAAACATTGGCTAAAATCAATGATCCATTAAATATGTTATACAAATGACTAATTTATCGTTATTAATCTTCTCCTAAAATTCTATTTCCCACGCTACGCTAACATTATCTCTCTTCCTAATTATGGACTTAATTAAATAAGAACAAATATGAGACAAATTAACCAAAAGTATATCAAAAATTTAAAACGTCATTTATAAAAGAACTTTTTAATAATTCCTAAACATCAAACATATAAAAATAAAGAAAATATATAAAATGAATACGATCAATCTCTCAATAATTACTATGCAAGTGAAAGAAAGAATATGTGATAAGGAAAGTGGCAACAAAATTGTAAAAGTCATGTGGAAACAATGTGATCGGTCCATTATGCTTTATATTTCTTGATTATTTGTTTGCGGCCTCATTTCGAATTTAATTTTCTTGTTGCATTTCATATTTTCTTTTTTTCCCAACGATAATGCTAATTCCACACGGTTCTTGAAAATAAGACTAGCATAACATCTGCAAACCGCCATTGCATTCTAAGTTTGGTGTACCAGTTTTTCTTTGTTTGAATTGACATTGATAATTCCATTTTAGAGTTAATTTCATCAATTCTCACACCTTTATTATTTGGTGACATGAAATGGATTGGTTAATTTTATAGTGACTAAATTTATACAATAATAACCGGTACGTCATAAATTATCAGAACTTATAAGAAAAGAAAGATGAAAATGAAAATTAATTGAAATGATTTATTGGACGTGACAAGTCATCTACAAAACAGACAATAATTAATTTATGGCGCGTAAATGATTAACATTTTGATATTTAAGTCAAAGGTTATAGAGAGAGAAAATGTAATAAGAGAATAACAGTGTATACAATACCTTATTTCTAAAATCTCTTTGTATATATATATATAGTCTATAGATAGTTAGAGCATATAATATTAGAATACTTGAATATCAAATTTTTAATATCTAAAGATGGTAAATTTAGGTGACTAATATGATAGCTTACAGTATATGAGCTATGTGATGCAACAGATGAAGTGGTGTTGATAAGGTCCTATCAAACCATTATGATACATATCAGTACAAGTGATTGATGGGCTAATAGGCAACGATTGAGCCTGAATCCGAGCTGGGCCTATGATTGTTTGGCCCAATGCAAGTATAATAAAATGGATATTATTGATAACAATTTAATTACAAAAAAAAAATTTGTTCTAAAAATATTTTAATTTTTAAATATTAAACTAAAATCGTTTTAGTTGGAACACAATTATTTTGATGCCAAAACTCTAAAGAGGTAAGTTATGTCAGTTTATAATATTTCAAAAATAATGCCATTGAAAACTTTTTGGATTATGTTACGGAGATCTTTCAACCTGAAGTTGCTTGCCATTTTGATGTTAAATTTATGATTGTTTGATTAAAATGATTTTAATTATAATATTTTAAAAGTTAAAATATTTTTGCGGAATAAAAAGTATTTTTTGACCGAATCATTATTTTAGCATGCAATTAATGATATTAACTCTCCCATTCATGAATCATGAGGAGGTGCACCATTTTCTTTTCAAATGAAATATCACGGCAATTTAATTATACTTTCTCTGGAGAATTTATATATTTCACTTGGGAGATATTTTTGTATGGAAAAGACATAACAATTAATTAAGAAATTATTGATTTTGAACTCGAATCAATTTATGATATGTCGCACATGTTCAATGAGCTCCTTAGTGTTTCACATTTTACCAAAAAATAAGAAGAAAAGACAACATATTTCTGTTACGAACTTTTAGTTTTCTCTTAAATGTGCTGTAAATATAATCAGCTACTGTCACTGATGTGGGGAGAACAAATTCACTGTTCAACCTAATTTTCTTATCTTTTTCCATTTAATCTCATATAATGGGTCATTCTATCTTTCTTTCTTTTTTTTTTTTTTTCCAAACGAAAATGATTCACTTCTCACTTAACTAATGCTAAAAAAAGTGATAAAGCACGAAATATCTTTATCTATAAGAAGGAAAGCCGGCAGTTAAAAATGTTTAGTCGGATGGCTGGACCTGCAAAAAGGAGTGTCCGGTCGGACCAGACTTTAGCACTTCGAAGTTTAAGTTAGTAGCTTTTAGAGAAAGAGTCTCAGATATTCAATATCTGGAACTATTGTATTTTAAGCTATTTATAAGAGTTTTTTAGAAGAATATTTGAATACCTTGGAGCATGATAACTGTCACTGGAGTAAGTGAGCGACGATGTGATAGGGAGTAGGTGAAGCGTATGGCATTGGCTTGTGTCAGTGGACTGATAGGACGTGTTATTCCATCAATCCGATCGGACACCGCCTTCCTGTCTTGTCCTTTTAGCTCATGCTTTAGCTTTTTTGCTAATGAGTTTGGACCATGCCAAATGTTATTGGAGCGACTTGATTGGACCTTTGGAGATGTTTTTTCCATAAGTATCAAAAAGACTCCAATTTTAGACAACTTAATTACAACATTAAGCCGCATACTGCATAGATTACATAATTAATGAATTAGATTCAGTTTGTTGATTATGTATTTTTTTTTACAGGAGCAGATGTATTATTTTAGCTCACTTGACGTGCATATATATTTAGAAAATAGCAAAATTTTTTTATTATTATATTTGTTAACCTCATGCCTTGAATCTATGTTAACCCAAACTGGTTTGTAAAACACCGATCATAAGATTTAGAAATTTGATATCTATTCTAAGTTCATATCGATTTTACAGTGAAAAATACTCTCTGATCCAATCCGAGAACGTGCCTTCTTGGCCGAAAGTTGTTAAATTTTGGTGTCATCTCCTCCTCTCTTATCTTATTGTGTGATTATGTGTTAATTAATCGTATTTAATCTCAACAATATCATAATAATTACTTCTCCGTTCATGTTGCCAAGGGCAAGATTAATTAATTAATGATTAATTTTAATTTTATGTCAAGAAATTAAACCAATTAATAATTTCATTCATCAAACTCAATTGATTTCCTGTTTATTGCATGTGATCCCACATTTTGTTGGTAAGCAGTATGTTTCTACCAAATAGCTAGTGAAATTCACACTATGAAATTGAAATGTTATCTTGAAATTCCTACAAAGCCATCCATAGTTCCTTTCATGTGATGTGTTTTCTCCACAGCCATAATTTTCTCCTCGTTTTCGATGCGTTTGATATTTCTAACCACCCATGTCTTGTTCTCTTGTTTGATCTGATACGCTTGTCAAAATTCCAATTCCTAACAAATTAAATCCTACCTAAGAATTATAAGTTTAATTTAATTGTATTAATTCAATACGTATATATTTCATTTTTTTCTCCTCTTTCTTCTATTTGTTTGAGTGCTCTATTCTAACTATATAACCATTAGAAGTTCCCCAAGTGGCCAATATTTGAATTAAAAATATGAGAGGTTCTTAATTAATTTAATTCCTTATGATGATATTCAATGTTTTAATTAATCATTTTATTAAAAAAAGAAAGAAGGTTATAGCATTCTTTTTTGTCTATATATGATCTTTCGGTATTCTGTTTAATTTTTTTAAATTTACAGAACCGATTGATTTGAAATCAAAATTTACCGATCTAAAATTTTAATAAACGCTGTTTCATGAACAGAATAATTAAACTTGAGATTTCATTAAAAAAAAACTAACTTAAATCAACAATTGTTGGTAGGTCAAGTTAATTACTAATCCTTCTTGAAATAATATTTTAATAATTTATTATGTATACAAGGTAGTGATAACCGAGCTCCATAACCTGACTCTCTCGAACAGGCCGATCATTGGGCTATTTGATTGACATCCCGGATCTGAACTCATATCTCGGTATAATTGTTAACCACTGATAGAGTTTGTATTATGATAGGATCATCTTGTTATTTAAAGATAAAAAGAGTCATATTCAGGGTATTGAGCTCAATGTTCTAGTCAACGAAAAAGTCTTCTTAAATAGGCTTTCTATTTAAGATAGAAAATTGCTCGAACAAGAAAACTGAATGCTAACTAAGATAAAAGTCGTATCTCTATAAATAAACGTTATATTTCAACACTTTTTTCTTAATTGTTCTCTTAAAAAATATCATTTTAATTTAATTGCCAGAATTTTTTTAGTTAGAAAATCCTGCAGGATTTCTTTGTTTTCGGCAACTGAAATTGTTCCAAAAAAGTCAAACCGAAATTTGATTCAGATAGCAGTCCGGTAATCGAACTATTATCGTTTGGTGCATAGTTTGTGATTGGACTAGTTCGTGAGTTTATTTATGTAGATGCTTAGATGGTCTAAACAAGAAAAATAAATGATTATTAATGGTTAATTTTTGAAACTTTTCTCATGGACCATATGATAGAGACATTTTATGTGTAGAGACGGCAAGCCCAAAACACACGAAAGTGCCAATCAATAATTTGGTTGAAAAAATGGAACTACATGAATTTGTTCCAACTTTCTTTCAGCTTGATTTATGTTATTTTAATTGATGGGATTGTCCATTCCTTGAAAAAGATTCTTATTCAAGTTATTATCAATCTTTCTTTTCTTTTAATCGAAATATCTAAAAATTTATTAATTCAATTAATTAAGATTTTTTATTTCCGAAATTAATTTGAAATCGAACTGAGAGGAAAGACTTCTAAAATTATATCTCATTCTTCGGGTTAAGTTTGCACACGGAAGTTATCACTGATGCCCTAATTTCATGACGAACTATTATTGAAAATGTCAAAGAAAATGGCAAAATTTGCAGTAAATTTGGACCTAATTGATTTCATATATATATTTTCTTTTTTCCGCCGTCCATATGGGCTACTGGTTCACATTGCAAACTGGGATTTAAGTCAAGGTCCCCCACCTTAGTCCACTATATTTTACCTTTTCTCTTCCATTCTTTTCCAAGCATTAAATTAATACATAATCTAGGAGATATTTATAACTATTTAATTTATAATTATCATCTATGTTTTAAAGTTTAAAATTCAAAAGAAATTTATTGTATTATATATTTAAATGCACAAAATGAATATTATAAATATTTTTTAACAAATCTCATTAAATTTTTGTATTATTCTTTATGCGTTTGCGTGTTAATTATTTTTTATTAATCTCATCAGTTTTATTGTTAGTTAGATTTATTAACAATAATTGAGTTTAGGCAAATTATTATATACTAGGTGTATGTAGCCTATTGGATATATGGACCGACATAGGGATTAATTGACTTCACAATTGTCACATGCATTGTATGCACATTCGACCGTGCTCCCTCCATTTCATTTTAAAATGTATATTTTTTTTTATTTTAGCTTGTTCCACTCTAAATATCTTCTTCGGAATTTAAAGCATATTTTAACATAGATATCCCTATTTATTATGCAACTTATTAAATATTTCTCTTTATTATTACTTTCTACTTTTAAGTAAAATTAAATGAAATTTTTTAAAATATAAAAGAATATATTTTTCAATGATTATAATTTTTTTATGAAATTGAGATATTTTAATAATTTTTTTAATTTCTGTGAAAAATAAAAAATTACTCCTTTTAAAATGGGATGAAAAAAGTAACATTTTTTAAAAGATTTCAAAGGTAATACTTTCCAATTAATTTATGAAATTTGTTCTGAGTTTATTCTTTGATTTTAAAATGAATTTTAATGATTATATGAATCAGAAATTGAAGAATTATACATCATGTAATAATTTAATTTATTATTTAATAGCTTGACTTTACATTTGTTCATAAATCGACATAACTTACAATACAAGGCACTCTATTGATATTTTTTCTTTTATTATTCAAAAAGAATTTCCTGAAACTTGCCAAAAGAAAAATGCAATGACTAATCTAGGAGCTTATAATTATTTGGGATTAGGCATATAGTAATTCAATTATACTAAATATGTTTCTTTTTTTTAATACAATAAAAAGAAAAATTAAATGGATTAAGTTTCCATCGAGAAATAGACACGACAGAGAAAAAAACTGGCAAATTCAAGAAGTCATTTAGGGTTTAACTCTTAAGAGAGTAGGAAAAAAGTCTTTAAGTCTTTTATGTTGGTTGAAAAGTTGTCTGTCCAGATTTTCAAATCCGTGTCGGTAAAGTGTATACCTTTCTAATTCACTAGAAGATCTTACTTAATTTACAACACTAATTTCAGGATTACATAATTATTTTGCACTAAATTCTATAGTCGCAATGGCCGGATTCCGACCGAAATTGTGTTGCCAATTACGAGTTAAATCGTCGTTTTGGTAGAAAGATTTTATTAAGTTACGAATTCAGAGATAGAAAATTGGATATAAAATTTTTCTGCCAGAATTACAACTCCATTTTGCAATTTCGATAATCAGAACTCCAAAAATCTGGTTAATTAAATTCAACGATTATATCTTTATTGATATAAAACAATAGTTAACTATAATTGCAACGTTAAATTAGATATAATTATATGATTTCAGCTCATTAATTAGTAAAGAAATTTATTTTTTTTTTTGGAAATCAATATGACTAATTTAAAAGATATGATGAATTATCAATAATCCATAAGATATTGGGCATTTTCCCCAAATCCACGTTTGCGTTTGATTTCAACTGATTATAAAATTGGAAAAAGAAAATAATGACAAATTAGGAATTTAAATTCTGTGCAGTTTTGTCCAGAAAACAAGCACTAATTGTGCACTTAATTCCTTAATTCACACATATATACATGCATTCACATTATTCCCCATAGAAAACAACTGTGTTAACTTAATTGACCATCCAATCTGATTAATTTCCTTCTCAAATCAAATTAATTAAATAGGAAAAAGATTCCATTCATAAACAAAATTCTCACCTTCTAGTAGATATGCACTGAATTTCTTTTTAAAAGTCCTCTTGACTAATTTCCCCATTTTTTTTTATGTAATATATATGAAAAAGTCAATTTTCAATTTCTTTGCTACTATTTTTCTTTTGTTTTCTATTTGTTAATACGCGTCTCAAATATTTCATTGTGATTTGACTGATCCATTTCGTCTAGATATTACTTACTAAGGATTCTTCATGGTTAATTATGCTTGTATTCATTCAATTTTAAAATTTATAACTAAATGATCGCAATAAAATAATTTATAATACAAAAATTATTAAAATTTTATTTTATATCAATTAAAATAAAAATAATTTAAAAATTAATTTTTTATAGATAATAGCTAAACATATTACATATGATTATCATGTTATTTTAGAATCAATCAATTTTTTAAATTAGATCATTTGATGAAAAAAAACGTCACGTTATCATGTAAATAAATAAATTTATTTAGAAAAAATAATTTTTTTTTGAAAAAATAAAGAAAGAATAATTTTCTTCTAATATTTGTTTTGTAGCAACAACAATTCAAAATCATTTTCTTTCAAGATCAAGTATACATATGTTTGTAAATTTTGCAAAAAATTTAGATAAGTTTAGAGAAGAAATTTCTCTTCCTAAATCGTTAAAATATAAATAAATTGTAATTTAATAATTCTGATTTATTGAGATATTGAATTGAAGGAAAAAGAATGCACTTATGAGGAAAAAAAAAAAAAGGAAGGAACGTGGAAATATATGCAGGAAAGGGAATCAGAAAGTTGCCGAGAGAGCATTAAAGGTCAACAAGAAACAACTTCGTTTTTAAGTTCAAAATTGTATTTTTCTTCCTCTCCAACTTGTAAATTGTATGTATCCACCAATAATATTTAATTATAATAATATAATTTTGTTTTGTTAATTAATTAATTAGTCTTCTCCTTTCTCTTGACCCTTGACAATCTTTAGAAATTCAATAATTATAACCGACGTGCATAACTTTTTCATGTCTTATTTTATCTTTTTCTCTTAATATTTTATTTATTATTCCTATTATTATCCAAAATAAAATAAAATAAAAATTGTGGACAACCTTTAATTAGCTGACGATTCCAAGATGAGGTTTTCTTTCTTATAAGACTGATATTCATGGCGCTATTTCCACTCGCTTTCCTTCTCTTCCGAACCATTCTTTAATGTCTATATATTCTATCCTTTCTTCATGTCTCTTGACCATTTTCGAACTTTCTTTTGTTTTTTAATTTCTTGCTAAATCTTCTTGAAACAAAGATTCTTCTTTTAGTTAATGGAATCTACTGACTGTGTTAACACTTCTCTTGATCTTAATCTCCATCCTTGCAAGCACATCGATGCAATTCCGGTGAGTTTTCTTTTACTTGATTCTTCCAATTTTTCAATTCTTTTTTCCCAATTCTTGAATACTTTTTACTCACTCGTTTTCTTGTTCATTCAGAAGAGAGAGAAGATGGAAATTGATTTTTATGGGTTTGACAAGAAAGTGTTAACTCGAGAAGAGGTAAGAATTTTTCTTATCTAATCCAATTTTCATAAATTATACATTCTCTATTCAAGAAAGTGAAAGACTTTTCTCATTTAAATCCTGTTTTCTATATCTTAATGAAAAATTGCCATGCATGTATGCAAATGAGAACAAGAAATCATCTGTTCGTTTTTTTTTTTTTATGGCAGAGAAGCAGTTTGGTTGAAGAACTGAGCAGACTAGGTAACGAGAACAAGAAGCTAACTGAAATGCTTACAGTTCTATGTGAAAACTACAACGCTTTGCAAAACCAGTTCGCTGATTTGATGAACAAGAAGAATTCTGCAGAGAAAGAATTGAATATTGCATCATCAAAGAAGAGAAAATCTGATAGTGAGGATTACAGCAACAATAGGTTCAACAGTAATGGAGTTACCGAGAGCAGCTCTAGCGATGAGCTTGAGTCGAGTACTAAAAGGCCAAAAGAAACTTTCAAAACTAAGATTTTGAGAGTTTTTCACAGAACTGATCCATCTGATCATACAGGCCTTGTAAGTTCCTAGTTGCAATTCTGCATATAATTTTCTTGCTTTTTAATTACTAGATATGAACAAATTTGATTCATTTTTGTAGTTTGTGAAAGATGGATATCAATGGAGGAAATATGGCCAAAAGGTTACTAGAGACAATCCTTCTCCTAGGGCTTACTTCAGGTGTTCTTTTGCCCCAGGCTGCCCTGTCAAGAAGAAGGTATTAATTCTTATGTTGATGCACCACAAATTAATCAAGTTTAAAGCAAGAAATTTCCTCAGAATGTAATTAAATTCACTGATTTCTGATAATTGAATGGGCTAATTAATTTATGTTGGATATCAATTTTGGCGTAATTCAGGTTCAAAGAAGTGCAGAAGATCCATCAATACTGGTAGCAACTTATGAAGGAGAACACAACCATCCCTCACAACCCGAATTGTCTTTAGGATCTAACCATAGCCATAGCCATAGGCATAGTTCAAGTTCAGGCCCGGTGGCTACTAAGAGAACTGCAGTTGCAGAAGCTTCATCAGCTCCAACTCCAACTCTTGATTTGATCCAGAATGGAAGAATACATCAAGAAACTGATCTTGAGGCTCCTGCAATTCAACAAATCTTGGTCCAACAGATGGCTTCTTCTTTGACCAGAGATCCTAATTTTACTGCAGCACTTGCTGCTGCTATTTCAGGTAGATTCAACCCGACCCGGATTCAGAAATGGTGAAAAATCCAAACACTTTATTCTAATATGAGCATTTACTATAGTTTAATTATCTCTCTCTATATAAACTTTACTGTAATTTTATTTTGAAGTTAATTAGGCAGCAGCAACCACATCTCATGTATATATAAAGTTGGAGACTAATGGAATTTTCATATATTGATACGTAAAAAAAAGAAATTATTTTTATAACTAATCTTTTTTTTACATGTCAATATATAATAAAATTGATGTCTCGGGTACTTGGTGATGTAAATTATTAGCTCAATTTATAAATAAATTTTTAATGGATTTAATATTGATGTAAATTATTATGGTTGTTATTAATTAAGCTGTCGTTAACTGGAAAATAAAATATAAAATTAGAAAAAAGGATTCTAAATACAAAATTGAGACCGAGAAATTTCCTAAAACTTAAAATTTAAGTTTTAGAAAATAAGAAACATTTTTTTTATACTGTCCAATCATAAATAAAAATTCCATAAAAGAATTAAATTGGAGACATTATATATTTATAAAAATAAAATAAGAAGAATTGGCCGAATTTCTGGCAGATAGAAAAACACCAGCTTTGCACGGATGTAATTCCACGATAGTAAGCTTCTAGATAAAGTGAAATTAAGGCAGTACACATCGCAGTAATTGTACTGTCTCCTCTTGACCTGATAGATACTACCCAACAAAAATTAATTACCAGTTCAATTTTTCCACGTTCGCTCAATTTTATACAAGATTCCAAGTTGCATAATTTCTTTATAAAATATTTACCACTATTTAATAATTTCCACGATTACTCGAAAATTTTTAAAAAATAAAGATGAACTTTTGCTAATATTTCGATGGTCCAATAAATATTGGTGAAAAAAATGTGAAATTTATTTTATAAATTGTGTAAAATGATGATACAAATTTGTTCTTAAATTATATTATGATTTAAAAATATCCATATTATTACTAAATTAGTTTATATTTACCATATTATTATCAAATTGGTTCACATTTATTATTAAAATTATCAAAATGATTTACATTTACTCTTAATTATTTGTTAAAAAAATAATTTATATTTGCTCTCATATTACAAATAAGCAAAGATTTTAGCTATTTCACACAAAACTTTTGAAAAAAAAAAATAAATGCAAATATATACCATTTCACGAATTAGAGGCAAATTTGACACTTGTACTTTGAAAATTTACATAATATTCATTTCGTTCTTTTTTATCTGTCACTTTTAAGTAAAATTAAAATTTTATTTATCTGTCTCTTTTAGATTTTCAATATAATTTAATTTATTTTTTCAATTTTTTTTAATAAAATTAGAACTAATCAGATTTGATAATTTGATTTTAATCATATAATTTAATACTAATTTTAAATTTATTTATTATTTTTTAATTTTAGTAAAAATAATAAAAGTGACTGATAAAAAAGAGTAGAGTGAGTACTTGATAAAATTGTATTAAATAATACAAAATTTATATTAAATAAGTTTAAGTATTTAATGTTGAGTAATATTTGTAATGTTTGAGTATTATAAATAATTGTTTTAATGATGGTAATTTTAAATTTAAAATTCCACAGAAATATATAAAAAATTGGAGTGGAGTAGGTGGTGGAGTAGTGGAATGTTGCCATCCATGATAAATTTTCGTGTTTATTTTACAATAAATTATGAAATAAACAGCATTATATTAGAGATAGGAAATGGATGTGAGGTCATCACATGTCACATGCGCGTCGAAGCCGTATATTCTTGACCACAATCAGCAAGCTGTGGGCCCATACTGACCAATCAAAGTCTTCTTCTTTTGTTTGGTCTTGTTTTTGGCCTGTTCGAATCTTTCTTCCGTTGACCTTTCAAACTCATTGACTTCTTTTGCTATCTAATTAATCATATAATCCCTCTATTAATTTGTGGTAAATTCTAAAGAATTGTAGATTTTTACTTGGTACCTTTGGACAGGCGACGTTCCGCTAGCCCGGAACGTGAGGCCCTAACATAGATCATAGGAGAATAAGTATATAACATGGATAAGTTGAACAATAAAATGGAGAACGGAATATAGAGGAAATTAAATCAAAATTTAAAAGTAATTTGGTAATTTTGATACGAGAGCATCCACATGTGTAGAGGTGAGCAAAAATCCAACCAAATCAAAAAATCGAACAAAACTGATTAATTTTTTTATTTTTATTCGATTTTCGATTTTGAATTTTAGAAAATTTTGGTTTTTTGGTTTGGTTTTTGAAGAAAAAATCACATCCGAACCGAAATTCTATATAATTATATAATTTTTTTTATTTTTTAATTGAATAATTATTTTATACATATAAATTATCTTATTTGAGTTGTAAATTATATGAGTATATTTATTAATTATTAATATATATTTTTAGGTAATAATTTAAAATTTTGATAATTAAATTGAAAATCGATTAAATGAATATTTATTTAACGATTTCTTTGTATTATTTATTATATATTTAGGGATTATATCTTTAATTTGAATTTTTATTTGTATAATTTAGATGTTTTTATTTTAATATATTATGATTTATAATTTTTTATAATTTTTAGACACAATTTTTTTATTTTTTTAAAAAATAATTTTAATTTTCGATTTTTTGATTAATCGAACCACGCTAATAGAAATTTTTGGTTCGATTATTGTTCGGTTATTTATATACTTCGGCTAAGCTTGACAAAATCTTTCAAATTTCAATTTCGATTATTGAATCGAACAGACCGTTGCTCTCTCCTACACTTGTATATGTAAAAGGTGATTTTCAATACTCCCCTATAAAGTTAAATAGGGAGATGTTTTGTTACGTTAAGCGTACCGGATGTTGTGGTGCGCTCATCCAGTAGCCGGTCACGCCAATCAAGATATTGTTTTAATGTGCCCATTGAATGAACCTTGATTATTTCATTTGCTTTTTACGCTTTTTCTTCAGTTTCTCTGTGCCCATGCATTTCTTCAATCGGAATGTGGCAGTTTCCGATGACATCCATGCACCAGTCAAAGCAACTTTTATCCTCTTCTTCTAAGCTTCTCTCTCTTGATAACATTTTCTCTTGGCTTCTAAACCAACTGTACACTCACGAAGTGGATGTAAAATATCTAAGATAAAATAGGTTTACTTTATAAATTTTAAAAGATAAAATAAGTTGTACAAAAAAAAATATTGATTTAGGGTAAAAATATAATTTCGATTTGATTTAACCGAAAGTTTTGAATTCGAATCTCTCTTTTTCTCTTTCCCCACTTCCTTTATAAAACAACATTATAAACCGGATAAATGATTTTAATTTCAATTGTAATTGAAATGATAAACTAGAAATAAAAAAAGGAATTTATAATTATTTAATTTATTTATGCAATTGGAGTGGACGTGGACCTGGGTTAGGAGTGAGCAAACTTTAGTTAAAATTGAATCAAATCGATCGATTTTTTAATTTGATTCGATTTTTTGGTTCAGTTTAAAATTTTAGAGAAGTTCGGTTATTTTGGTTCAATTTTAGGAGGAGAAAATCGTAGAAAAATCACCGAAATTCTACTTAATTTTTGAATTGGTAATTATTTTTTATATATAAATTATTTTATCTTGTGTTGCAAATTATATGAGTAAATTTATCAATTATTAATATCTATTTTTTTAGTTGATAATTTAAAATTTTGACGATTAGATTGAAGGTCGATGAAATGAAAAAATTTATTAAGCAGTTTTTATTGTATTATTTATTATGTATTTTGATATTGTATCTTTAATTTGGATTTATATTTTGTACAATTTGGATATTTTTACTTTAATATATTATGATTTGTAATTTTATATATTTTATAAATAATTTTTTATTTTTTAAATATTTTTAATTTTTAAATTTTCGGTTAACCGAATCTAAATAATCGATATTTCAGTTCGATTAGTTAAGGTTATTTCATTCATTCGATCCGGTTCGATTGGTTAAATTTTTAAAAAATCAATTCTCGATTATTTCGGTTCGATTACGGAACCGACCGTTGCACACTCTTAATCTGGGCTTAATTTCACTGTATAGGATGTCCAATTCTGCATCCACATCAGCCCACTTATTGTGGAAGCAAATTAATTAATTTATTCTTTTATCACTATATATAATGCCATTTATCATTTGGGCCTAAGCCCAAAAGAATCCAACAGAGGCCTGAGCAGACAAATTCTTGAGTTTTCCGATCTGACGGGTCTGGTTACATTTGACCTGAATTTTTCAAACTTTCTGCTGCTCAAAGTCGCTGAACCGTTGACCCGTTACTATAGCCAGAATCTTCACCGGAAAACCTGACTATACCTTCCGACCGTTATAAATAAAATAGCTCCACAAACAATATCAGCTGCTAACAATTTCTCTCTTGTTATTTCCTGATTTTATCACTCGGAATCAATTCGAGATATTTTATTAACTACTTACTATTTATTCCGTTTTTTATCTATCATTTTTATTAAAATTAATAAATAATAAATATATTTAAATTTAATATTAAATTACTTAATTAAAATTAAATTTAATCGATTTTAATTTTATTAAAAAAATAAATTATATTATATTAAAAATATATAAATAAAATTTAAATTTTATTTAAAAATAAAAAATAATTAATTTCGTGGCCAGCACATTTAAAAGGTAATGAATTATAAATCATGTGGGTTATGTATTAATTTTTTTTTTATATTGGATTGGTTGGTTTACGTGGATTATATTAATTTTTTATATTATATTATAAACATATAAATTATTCATATTTATATATTTTTAAATATAAAGAATTAATTTATTTTTATAAATATTTTTTAAAATACCTCAAGCTTATAAATTTATAGTGCCACAAAATTTAAAATTACAAATAAATTTTATAAAAAAATTAATGATGATCAATAGCTATAATTTGTAAAGATAACATATGTGATATCATAATATTATTTTATGACAATTGGGTTCACAACTTAAGATAAAAATTTTATGACAAATTTTTCATAAGATAAAATTAAAATTCATTAACATATGTAATATAATAATATTATTTTATGACAATTGGGTGCCAAAAGTATATTTCACTTCCTAATTGAAAAAAGTCGTAGAAAATAAATTACTATTCTATCCTAATAATAACTCTAATTTGAATATTGCCAATGTCAATTTTCACAAAAAAAAAAAAATTGTCTCTTGTTTTTTAGACATGTGGCACAATGTTATTTGTTGAATAGAGCAGTTCGAGTTTCTACCCGACAACGCGTTTGCTGTTTGCACATCATCACTTGCTGATTTAAAACCATGGACAGATAAATTTTGTGTTTAAATAAGTGTTTTTTGCGTGTTCAAGCTGTGACAACATTAAATTGAAGGAAATTTAAATTATGTATTAAATCTATAAATAATAATACTTTTAATTATTTAAATTATTTGTAATTTATTTCTTATAATTTAGTGTTTTGTTTACAGCAATTTAGATAACAAAATTCAAATGATTAATATTTCAAATTATAGTTTGCATATATAACCCAATGGCTGGAACCACCATCACTACGTAAATTAAAAAGCCAAAAGTTTTCAAAAATCTAACCGAGAGTATATAACTTAACCAAAAAATTGTATAAATTAGATTTTTATTTTTACTTTTAATTACAATTCCATGTCTCTTTTATTAAATTACCTCAATCTGATCATCTCTTCGTTTTAGATTACAATGAAATTTTTTTTTCTAGAATGATATATAGTTATATACTATGTAAAAATTTTTAAAATTTTTAACTTATCTTAATTTTTTATATTCATTATAGTATTAGAAATTTGAATAGTATTAGAGCATTATTAGAAATATTTTTGAAAAAATTTTATAAATTTTGAACAAAATTTAAATGAAATAATAAAAATTAAAATAGATAAATAAAAAAAATATAAATGAGAGTGTATTTAAAAAAAGTGTAATGTGGGTTAATTGATTGAATTATATAATAATTTATAATTCATAAATATATTTTTAAAATATTAAAATTAATTATATAATTTATAATAATTTACTATAATTATAAAAAAAAATCAAGTAAATTGGATTAAATGAATTACCTTAAATTGAACACTCCAGATAAAGTGATAAACATAAGCGAAGACTTTCAAAAGTATTGCCGTACTGCCCGCCGTTGACTGCGACCCATCTTATCCTTATCTATTTTTAAACTTCCACACCTACCTCATTTTTTTATTATTATATGGATCTTGACTTGAGTTTCTACTTTTTATTTTTCATGATTTTCTTTTCTGAAAATTTAGAATTTTTATAAATATTTCATACCTTTACCTTTAATTGTGCATGAAATATGAATATATTGGATTATTTGGTGGTTAATTAATTGGTTGATTCTATTAAAAATATCTTAATTAAATGTTATATATATATACAGATTCCCTCTAGCCAACGGAAGAGAAATTGACGTTGAATTTACTGATTTTTGGTCCAATTGTTCATCAATACCCACCTCACGTGCTATTACTTATTAGACTATTCTTTTCCCTTAATTTCCATTATTTAACAAATAATTAAAATTTAATGGTGTGGGTCTAATCTATTGTCTTTAATTCAACATCAAAATAACTTAATTTTGCTTCAATTTTTATACACAAATCTTTTACTTTGTCTTGTTATAGGCCTTCCACGTCTATATATTTTATTCTAATTTCACATAAATAAATATATCTAATAATAATTTGTTATTCAAAATTTACTAGTTCAACTAATTTAATTTCGTATTGGACATATCCGTAAAAAAAACGGTTAAATGCTCTCTCACAAATCCATTTATTGTCTTTCCTGAATCTATTATGAATTTATTATAATGTTAATGTTTTTGCTACAATCTTGACCTTTGGTAAACTATTAATTGTTTCATTTTCTATTCTAGCCACTTATTATATATAGTCCATAACTTATACTCCCTCCGTCCTATTTTAAGATATATTTTTCTATTTTTCACGAAAATTACGAAATTATTAAAATATCTCAATTTTATAAAAAAATTATAGTAATTGATAAAAATACCATTTTATATTTTCAAAAATTTTATTTAATTTTAATTAAAAGTAGAGAATAATAAGAAAAATAAATATTTAATAAGTTGTATAATAAATAGGGGTATACATGTAAATATATTTCTTAAATTTCGAAAATGATTGTTGGAGTGGGACAAACTAAAATAGAAAAAAATATCTTTTAAAATGGAATGGAGGGAGTATAAGACTAACTTTATTTTCGTGATTTTGATTCAAAATTTCTATACTATAATTAATAGCTAGCTTCTCACTATATTTATAATTTTTAATTTATCGCTATGCTTAAAATTTTCATTAATATATGGGACGGAGGGAGTATAAGACTAACATTATTTTCGTGATTTTGATTCAAAATTTCTATACTATTATTAATAGCTAGCTTCTCACTATATTTATAATTTTTAATTTATCGCTATGCTTAAAATTTTCATTAATGTATTAATCAAGACATCTTCGACGAAGCAACGAAATAGTGTTAGGTAGAATTTGAATAAAAATTATTCCATGCATAGAATGTGAAGGAAACTTACAATTCTCATTCAGATGCATTATCCACTTACTATTCTCGAGTCTTCTTACCAAGATTTTTTTAAACTAATCTTAACGAAGCAAAAGAAGACTCCATCTTCCCAAGTCTGAAGTTTAAGTTTTTATATTATGGATAATGCTTTTTTTTAATTATTTTTTTATTTTTTATTTTTATTTTTGGTTAAAGAAGGTGAATATAACTAACAAAACCAATGACTTATCGAACATAAGAAACACTTGTAGTATCATGGCGAAGCCAGTTTTTAGTTTTCCGTGTTCTTTTAATAAATTTAATACTTGACTAATTGATCCATAAGAAAATAATTAATTTTCATGTTAAATTTTTATGCAGTAAAACATATTTTTAGTTAAAAAAAAATTACGACCCAGAAGAAATTAAATAATTAATTTTCATGTTCAATTTTTGTGCTGTAAAACATACTTTTAGTTATAAAAATTTTACATTTAACCGTTTAGATATCCAATTATAGAGACCTAAGGTTGTATATGATAACACTATATATATAACCCAATTAATTAAATTTGATCTCATAATTTTAGATTTTACAAAACATTAAAATCTAACTGATAAATACATACTTGGAAAAAAAAAACTGGTAAAGACATGCAAATTTCTTTATATATCTTTATTATTTCCGATCTTTGATATTTCAAGATAAAAAAATAATTAAAAAATTAAAGAAAAAATTATTTTTAATTTATTCTAAAAAATTTAACAAATGATTAAAAAAAATTTTTGAAATATTTTTTAATTTTATTTTAATTATTATATATTTTAATTTAAAAAATATTTAAATTTTATCTGAAAATTTTTTATTTAAATCGATTTAATATTTTAATGCATTTAACTTGATCATCGCATTACGTGTTAGTTCACGGATCTAAATTCTTCGAAAAGGTTATGTATTGCACCCTCAAACACGTTCACAAGAGAAAGAAAGTATATCATTCTTGATGATGTCACTATGCTTATGTCACATCTCTTTGTGACACGAATGGAACCCAATTGAACAAGAAAAAGTTTATCTTTTGTTTGAATATTAGTACAAATATTCTAACTTTTCCAACACAGGAGTTTGATTTCTAACGACTTGGACTAATACTTGCTGTGAATTGTACCTATATATCATAAGGATTCAGTGTACCTAATGGCAACTATTTATCTTTTTTTTTTAATTAATTTATTAAGTTATGTGGTCATCTTCTCATAAGAAAATTCGCCTATAAATAACTGCTCCCACTTGTCACTTTGCTTTTTCTAATAATAACCCTTTGCTTATCATTCGTCATTCTCTTAAACAGTTCCGTAGCCATGGATCCTTATCCCTGTTCTTCTTGCAGACAACTGGTAAACTCTCTCTCTCTCTCTCTCTCTCTCCACATATATTTCAGAGTACACACCAACAATCCATAACTTAATTTAATGACATCTGTGATCTCCTGAATTTCTTTCAGTGATCCCAGTTTAGGTTTTGTCTTGTCTGGATCCTGTACCAAAAACTGTCAGGAACAAAATTATCCACGATGAACTTGTTGTTGACCTAGATACTGCATGCAGATATGTTTAGTATTGCATGTGTTCGGTTTGTCATATGTTTTATGTATATTGATTAGGTGGAAAAGCTTCAAGATGAGTTGGAAAGAACGAGAAAAGAGAAAGAGAACCTTATTTTAATGGCAGAAATGAGCAAACGGATTCTTGGAACTCAAGCTCAAGAAAAGAGGGTACAAGAATATCAACAAGTATATGAAACCAATTACAAGAGGCCAAGGATTGAGATTCCCATGAACAAACCATCACAAATCTTTGTCAGAACTGATCTCAAAGACAAGAGCCTCGTAGGTTTTCTTTATTTATTTTAGTTTTCTTGATTCTTGATAAATATTTATATATTTTTAATTAATAGAATGTGAATCGCAGACTGTGAGAGATGGATATCAATGGAGAAAGTATGGCCAGAAAGTAACTAAAGATAACCCATCACCTAGAGCTTACTTCAGGTGTTCCATGGCTCCCGGTTGCCCAGTCAAGAAGAAGGTATACAGTTATATTTCTTGACTTTCAATTTGCATAATTTAATTCTTGAGTCAAATTAGTACACAGCTTTCCATTTACAACCATTTTCCTCTATTTTATGATCTTTTTTTCTCATGAAATTATTATATATATATACACCATGAATTTTGATTGTTGTAGTGAATAGTGATTTAAAAAAGAAAACGAAAAAGAAGTGTTTTTGCATATGATATTTGTTTTGCAACAAACTGATAATTTGAAGGCAAATCACTTTGAGAAATCCCATGTTTCTGTTGGGTTTCAGGTTCAAAGATGCGTAGAGGACAAGACAATACTAGTTGCAACATACGAAGGGGAACACAACCATGAACCAAGCAATGGTTCACCAGGAGGCCAATGTTTATACTCACCGGATACCTCATCAAGAAGTTCAAGAACAGCAACAACAGCTGGTACTTGTCCTGTCATAACTAATAATCCTTTTCAGCCAGCTACTGTTGCCCTTGATCTTTCCCTTTCAAGTCCCATTCAACACGGGGAAAAATCTTCTCCAACTTCTGCGGGAGATTGTCTGAGCAAGAACTCCAATGTTGAAGATTGTGTGGCATCACTCACTAAAGATCCCAATTTCACGTTTGCTTTGGCTGCAGCTGTTGCTCGCTCCTTTGCTGCCCAGACACCTTCACCAAGACTGTTTTGAATCTCAATTTACTGTTTATTTATAAATGAAGCCGGAGTTTAAATGTAAAGGAATTCGATTATATAATGAATTAGGCTTTTGATTCATATTTTGTGACAGATCATCCAATTTCGATGCATATTCATCGCTAATTAATCTTTGTGACGGATTCTTAAATAACTTTGGCAACGGATTTAATCCGTTGCTAGTCTGTCATAAATCCCCAACAGATTGCCGTCCGCTGCAAATCCGTCACAGATTACATTTTTTTTTTTTCAAAAACTCAACAACTCGAAGTTAGAGAACTTGATATATATAAATGAAAGTTCAAAAGCTCAATAAACAAAACATACATTATTCAATTAGGAAATTCTCAACTCCTAGTCTCATCACTAGATATTCATGGATTTCAAATCACCAGCAAATGCTTTTTTTAATATATAAATAAAAGAATAAACTAAAGACACAATACTTTTGATCCTTTATTGACATTAAACTACATTGGAACATTTACATAGCTGCAACTTGAATATACAGAGCAAGTAATATAACCTGTCAAACTATGAAAACAAGGTATATAACAAAACATGTTTACATAAAACTTCTTGAGATTCTTGAAGCACCATCATTTCAGCTCTGAAACTAATCAAAGTTAGTTAATCAATGGCGTAGCCGAAAAGGTATTGGCTTGCTGCCATAGCAGAATAGGATAAGCAATCCCTGGTCATAAACATCTGCATTTCTTTACCTCCTTATTCTTGTCGCAAGGCACAATGCTTCTCTCTATACAAATGCCTCTATTATGTTATGCTTTTCAGTCTTTCCAATGCATGTCAACTGTTAGTGTAATGGCATTTATTAGCATGAGAATCGCGTCTGTTTTAAAGGATAGGCTATGGCACATAGAGGATCTGATCATTTGATACTCCCGCTCTGGATAGGGGTCCGCAACAATGTTTCAGCCTCCTTTTTGGAAGCATCCATCTTCAACTTTTCTTTCTCTGCCTTTTTCTTGTCTAGTTCAAGCTGCCTGCAGTTTTCCTCATGTGATCGAACAAACATCTTCACGAAATTGAGCAGTGTAGACACAACTGTAGAATAAATGATTGAAAAGCACATGTAGAGAAGTTGTCAAGGGCTTAATTGCACGTTAACATTCACATGAATGAATGTATGTGTAACGCATGCAGAGGTTTTTATGCCTTGAATACATAGATTTCATGTGATCAATTATTAATGCCCTGTAGTTGAGAACCACAAGTTCACAATTTATCTCACAAGCCTGGAAATAAAAAAATATAGTAGTGATACTGGAAATGGCTTTAAAGGAAACAGCATAGCATCTGAATGACAAAGAAAAAACAACCGACAACCGCATAAGGATTATTACGTGGCAGAGTACAGAAACATTTGTTTAGAAAATTACTATAATGATTTTGCTTTGCATCCAAAGACAACGATTATCATGCAATTTTGTCCTGTTAAGCCCTTGAAAAGTACAAATAAGCGCTTAAGAAAATACAAATGAAATATGGGAAATCAATAGAATGAACACAATAAATATCAAGGCTCCAAAGAAGGGTTTTTTTTTCCCAACAAAAAGAAAAATTATTCAGATGAAGAACATCGCTTTTGGTCAGCTTTTTGCAGAAAATGTCATCAAGTAACATGCTAGTGGCAACATAGCATGCAAAAACTGACGTACAAGGTCAAAATTGATTTCCAAAGCATGCTAATATACTTCATAAAAATGTAGAGCTAGAAATTCTTGGAGAATCAAATGCAACATGAAAGTAGTTCAATCCAAAATAAGAAGTCAAGGAAGATGGTACAAATGCAACACGAGCTCATTTTAAGTTTCCTTTGCATTTCAACTGCTATTGTATCATCAATGGTCAAGATCTCAAAATTGTGAAGTACCTTGCTCAAACGGGCAACGAACAGGATCTTCACCAAAATAAAGGGCTAATGCATCTGCATTTCTACCCTGGAAAAATGCAAATCCAAAAACATGAATAAGAATGAGTGGATTTTAGGTTGAAAAGATGGGTATGGTGAAGAAGGAAGAGATCATCATACCACAGTGGAGTATAGTAATGCCAGGGACCTTACTTCACTTTCAGCAGAACCAAGGAAAGACTTTAGCATCTGAAAATTTCAAGGAGACAATGCAATTTTAATAATAATGTTATTTTACAAAACAAAAAAAGATCCGAAAGCATTCACAAAATCAGCTATAGTCCAAATAAACTCCACCCCAAAAAAAGAAAGAATAAAATAAAATTAAATTAAATTAAATTAAAAAAGAAGAAAAGACTTCTAGCAGTTGATAGCATTGAAGTGCAAATGATACTACGAGCAAGTTTGTTGTGTCAAATAAAGCATATCATGCTTGTTTAATGTTAGATCAAGTAAATAATCTAGCCTACAAGGAGTTTAATGATTAAAGAATGCAAATACTGATATGCCATAATTTCAACTAACTGAAAATTAAATAAATTAGATATTGTGGCCTTCAGCATCAATTCTTTTCAAGAGATCCCGTAAACTTGTTCCAAGGAAAACATATACAAGCGGACACACTGGCTGATATGCTGGACTCACGGCGCAAAAAGTTTCAGACACTTGACCATCATTCTCTGAGGCAGTCAATTCCTGCATAACTTTCTCCAGCCCTTTACTGATGGCTTGCATTTCTTCGGCCAAACATTTCAATTGTATCTACATTGAATTGAAGCATTTATAAAGCATTGATAAATATAAGTAATTGGTTACTTTCACAAAATACACATGAAGAAGAAGAAGAAGAAGAAGAACATTACCTTAGTTGCAGCCTCCAAACTTTTCAGATCCTTTGGAAAATCCAGCACCTCCGGAAGCTTTTCTGCAAGTACCTACAGAACAAAGATAAAATAATAAAACATTTTTTTTTATTAAAAAAAAAAAAGCAATAACAAATATAAGCAAAATATTGAATATCTTCTACTGGAAAAGAAAGCTTGAGTTCATATGATACAAAATGATTTCAATAAAAACAGTGTGAGACTCAATATGGATTTGCTATTTGTTTGTTTCATCATTGCCTCTCTAGTATTCAATATGCATAAAATGAAGGAAACTTCAGCAAAGAATTACGAGAGTAAGAGCATTTCTAAGAAATGAACATAAAGCAGATACACATCTTCAATGAAGTCAGCACAGAAGCTTTTGAATCACAAACTACACTTTGCTGTAGCCTTAAGAAAAGGGTTTTGAGCACCATACCTTACAGAGATAATGCATGAGAGTCATCTTGTTATTCCGAGCTCGTGTATCTGTGAGTTTGAGGAGGCTATCCAGTCGAAATCCAATAGCAGAACCTAATACATAAAATTATAAACATATAATCCAAGCAATCCAGGGAAAGAAATAAAAACACTGGAAAATAATCAGAGAAAGACTGCAGAAAGACACACTGAAGAGAATAACCGACAAGATCCCGAATTTAACTCATCAATTAAGACAAAAACTCAATGCCCAAAGGACAATATGGTTGCTTATTTAATTTCCAATCAAGAGTTAGAAAAACTTGGAAAATTTGGTCGGCATGCAACATGTAAGTCAAGGTTCAAGCACTCATTGTAGACTCATGTTACAACACAATAACTGGTGATATGAATGCTTACTAAAGTGCAGCCTCAAATATTGAAGCATAATTATTATTTTAAGTCTGTAATACATCAGGACATAGAGATAGCAAGGGTTGGTTGGTTGCCAAGCGTGGCACCTCACAGCCCAAGTTAGTAAACAAAAGCTGGTGACATAGTGTAGCCACACGCACACACACACATATACATATATTTAAGTATAATAGAAAAACTGGAAAATTATTGGGAATGATTTTTTTCCCAAAATGATGATCCTCAAGACGAGAATTATATCGTGAACATAATGAAATAATCCTCATTTAAATCAATCAAATTGATTATACTCAACGTCAAATATCATTGAATAAATCCACTTCTATTTTATTGAGAGACAATGTACTAGGATATCTAGGTTATAATGTTTACTTTCACTAGTTCTGATCACATGCAGTGTAATAATCCCCTGGATTAATATTCAATATTGGCCTGCCTCCATCAGGGAGTGCATACCAGATATCTGTTTATCATGTCACATCTCTAAGAAACAGCCCCAGGATCAACCTTGTCTGAAGTAAGATTGTACTCATGGCATGAGAAATTTTATGGCACAAGGACAGCATTTTAACAGTAAAAATTGTGATTTTACTTTACAGAAAATTTTGGATCTTAGGGTGAAATGTTTAAGATTCTTCAAGGAAAAGAGTCTAGGACTTTGAATGAAAATTAGTGATATATGTATAGGAGGGAAATTAAGAATTCCACAGTAAATTTCTGTTAATTGGTCAAGTAATTAAATGGTGAAAGCACAGAGATAGAAAGAATCAGCAAAGTCCATCCAAATAACAACCCTGGAAATCAGATTATTCACTGTCTTTAACTAGGCAGTCCATTTGTTAGAGTTTCCTAATGTAAAGATCTACCATGTGAAGCATATTGTATGCCTGAACTCATATCTTTTTATGGTGATTTTTGCTAGAGTCAAACCGATGGAGTTGCAACTTACCCCGAGCAGTTCCATGGTTCAAAGCATTACCCAGGGAAAGAATAGTCTGCATAATTCTTTTCAATTTGACTGAGCCCCTGATCTGATGAACACAATATTGAAGATGGTGTAACTAATGAAAAGTAATTTATTGGAAGATGCTAGAGAGTAAAAAGAGCAGAGAGGACTTGCCTCTTCAGCAGCAGAATTTACAACATTCAAATTGCTTCTGAGGTCAGAAACCTGAAGCAGATATAAAACAAAGGCAAAGTTAATGACAGTACGGTAGAAAACATCAGAATACCATTGTGAACAATCAGATTGCCAACTGACCTGTGTATGAAATTGCAGCTTAAACGAAAAAACTCTTAGTTTTGACTCTACACGGGGCACTTTAATCAATTCTAAGAAGAACTGCCATGAAACAATAAATCCAAAATAAATAAATAAATAAATATATGTGTGTGTGTGTGTGTACATTTATACATATGACATGGATATTTCAGAACATGATGGCAACTCAAACACTTTACAGAATACAGGCTTCAATTGCTAAGATTTCTCTTGACATATGCAGCTAATATTACATATAGAAGCTAGCATACATGTATAAAAAAAAAAATTAAGAATAAAAAGATTGCCCCACAAACCTGTTCACACTTCCCCAAGTTTTCCACATCTCCTTTGTAACCCTGAACATGAAAAAGAGAATCTAGCTATTGCTTAATAGATACAAAAGATGCTCAGTGTCTGCTCTATGGGCAGCTAATAGCATAACTGCTCACAAGAATTTCTCTTACCTTACCAATTACAATATCAATGATAGGGGATATATTTTATGTTTTATATAAAACAGATCATTAGAAAACCTTTTTGATACCTTGAGCAATTCTGTCTCTTCTTTTGTTGGACTGAACTTGATAAGAATTTCAACCTGATCAACATCCAGAGCCGAATCATCCAACGCAAGGATTGCACTCTGTAAAAAAGAGTTCAAATGAAAATATCTGGACCGGATCAATGCCACAGGAGTTCAAACATTTCAATAACCAGCTCAAAAAAAAAAGAGAGAGAGAGAGAGACAACAGATCAGAGACTAGTAAAATTTAAAATAACTAACATATCCTGGCATTGGATGGAGAAAATAGATGAAACTGGTCTTTTATGCATAATACCATTCTAGATTTCTTTAGTTGATGCAACAAGTTCACTAGATGCAAAAGATCCAGAGAATTGAACAGAAGCTACCTTTTTCCAATCAATGCAGACATCACAAAATAGCCCATATGCACATATGATCAAACTGGTGTGAACAATATTAAGGCTTTATAGCATTCACATAATTCAATGAAATTGCAAGCCATCAATTAGCGAACTACTGTATTTAAATTGATTAAAATCTAATGGGTGAAGCATGACATGAATGGAGTTTCCATTAAAAATATATGGGTAGGCAAAAGGTACATGCAATATGTGTGTGCATTCATGAGTGTGTGCATATCTACAAATCTTGTATAGCGAATTCTTTGCGCACAATTATGATATATTTCTGAGCATTGGGAAATATGGCCTATAATCTAAATTTGTTCGACCAAAAATTCAAATAAAACTATTTCAACAAGTATCTAGATGAAACAACTTAAATAAGGTTCAGCATACCGTTAGCTCAGACAGAGGAATCTTCACCTTTGACAGCATAATCTCACAATTGTACGCCCGTCTGAGGTCAATCTGCAGAATCAGTAAATACCTCATGAAAAAGGAACTAAACAATAAATGTGTGAAGAATCATATAGCATTCAACATCGGTGCACTTTAAAAAGAAAAAAGAAAGAGAAAAAAGAAAAAACAGGCATTAGCATGTACTAAGCATGCGAGTTTACAGCAAATGTCAATAAATAAATTCTAATCCAGAAAGCAAACAAAAGGAGAAATAAAAGGTCTAATGACCTCAAAACATTTAAACAATATGCTGGCATGATAAGAAATTAATTGATAAAGTGCTATACAAAAGTTTGACCACTGTACCACCTTAAAATAAAAACCATTACCAACCCTCCATCTTTCCAAACCAGCTAATGTTTAAAATAAAATTATAGCATTCCAGTTAAGTGTACAATATGTCTTCACTGCTAGACCACAACTAGTATTTCAAAACTCCCAAACAGAAAGTCTGCCTCCATAACCTACCTTCTCTTTCATGGGACTCCATAGCTATAGGAGATGTTAGAAATAGAAATAGATTTCAAATTGGAGCAGCTAGTAAGCTCTGAAAACTTCATATGTGATTTTCTTTCTTTAGACCCCATTGCATTGTGCAATCCTCCTAAACATTCCTAATACGTGCTATGAACACTCATACAGGATTACAAAATTCATTATCTTTTGCGCTTAATATTCTCAGTTGGAAATAGTAAACAACAAATCTTTATAGCCCCAATGGAGAACTTAATAAAAAAAAAAAAGGAACAGGTTTTCCTCCTCCTAGGGAAAGGAGAGAGTGAGAAGGAAGAAGCAAAGAAGAAATAACCCACTGAAAGGACAACAGTTACTATGATAAATGGGCTTTGATAAGGAGCCCCTAAAAAGCATTATACATGCAATAGCATAAAAGATGCCAACAGAAACTATACAATTCAGAGTAACTACATGGGAAAATGTTAATCATATGATTATGTTCCATGCTCTTTTTTTTTTTCTTGAACACGCATTGAATATAAATGTGAATGCAATAAGAGTTTTTGTATCTCCTGTTTCAGATTCAAAAGGAAAATGGCCAGTAGCTATATTGAGAAGACTCCACCAACTCAAAGCAGGAAATGCACACACATTAGCTAAACATAGGCTTGGATCATGCTGCAACAATCTGGCCTTAAGATAATCTCCTTTCTTCATGTACCTTTGACCCTTTCAGGTATGGTAATTGATAAACTTGAATGTTATGCCAAGAAAAGTCTCAAAGCCCAACCAACCTAACCTGATTATTTATCTAGTAATGGTGGTAGCAATTTGACAAAAATAAATGATGTCTAATGGCAGGTAAAGCTAGAGGAATTGAACATTTGATTAAAATATCCCAGAATATTTAAGAGGTATAAAAGGAAGATTGACAACCAATGATGGCAATGAATATAATTGATGATAGGATCCATTTTTCCATAGCTAGACTGATTACCAGCTGAACTTTATCAGATTTAACCCCCAAGTTGCGGCGATTTGATTTTCCCCCAGTGCTTCCACTACCAGTATTTGGAGCAGCTGCTGAGAAAAGACTTTCAAGTTCTGACAGGTCAAATTCAGGGGGCCTAGACAGAGAAAGCATTAATAAGAGGAAAAAGAAACAGGGATGTATAAAGAGTAAATATCTACTGTCAAAAATGTATTTTTGACAAAAGGGTTAACAATAAAATAATCCATACTTGGAAGCTTCATCAGATTTCTGTGCCTCAGCCCATAGACTTCCTTGCATGGCTCTAGTTAATTTCAACCAGTGATAGGGCTTCAAGTTAGCCTTTCTTGGTTGACCCTGAGTTCTTGAACTTGCCCGTAATAAGCCACGACCCTTTGCACTAAATGGAGCACCAGAAGGTGGTCCAGGAACTGGAGGCACATTTCCATTGCCACCTCCAGATTGAGCTGGTGGAGAAGCACCGGAGGGTTTTGATAAACCTTTGGCAAAAAGAGGAGGTGGTGGGACTGGAGGAATATTTGTGGAATTATTTAATAAGGAATCCTTTTGAACTGAACTAGGAGGTGGAGGTGGTGGTGGTGGTTGCACTGAAGAAACACTAGCAGGGCCTAATCCAGACCTTGAACAAAGAGGAGGAGGAGGTGGTGGTGGAGGGGCATTTGAACTGGAAATCTTGACTGTGGAGGATAGAGTTGTTCCTGAAAAGGAAGGGGGTGAAGGAGTTGAGGATGATTTATTGACTGTGGCTGATGGCAATTCCCCCGGCAAAGTAGGGAGAGGAGTCAGAGGGGAAGTGGTAGTTGAGGATGAATTCTTTATGGCAAGAGAAGGAGATGACCCTGATGGAGAAGCAAGTGGAGGTGGGTCACCAGGATTAGTTAATGAATGAATTCCGTCTGAAGAGTCTGTTGCTTTTGAAACTGGTTGAGGAGGATCAATAACAACAATTTTTTCTGAAATTATAGAAGCCTCACTGGAACATTCTGATGAGGTAGAAGAGTGTTCTAGCAGAGACTGCCTTAAAGTAGACCCATGACTGATCTGCATAGGTCTCTGTATGTTTGTGACAGGAGATGAAATTGCTGAGGATTCTATTGCCATTGGACTCGTGGCTTCCTCATCAGTAGATGATGCATGATCATGCAACAAAGCTGAAATGCCAAGGGTTGAAGGTGTGCTTTGATATGGGAAAGATTGTGCAGTCCTGGAAACTCGTGGAGATATTATCTTTGATTGAGATGGTAGTTGGAAGTTATGTATGTCTTGGGAATCAACCTTCTTTCGAATAGAATTTACATCTGAAGATGTTCTAATAGAGGGCATAGACTGGGAAACAACCACTAGCTGCGGTGGCTTAACCTTCTCACTAGTTGAATTTGGATCAGGAGATGATCCGACGGAGGGAACAGATTGTTGAGCAGTCCTTAGTTCCTGGGATTCAACCTTCTCCCTAATTGAATTTGCATTTGGAGAAGGTTTGGGAGATGAAATGTATTTTTCCCCCAGAGCAAGGGACGTGGAACTCCAGTTCGTGTCTTTTGATTCCTTTGGCTTTGATTTATCTTGAATTTTTTCAAATGGCAACTCTTGCAACCTGCCTATTTCTGACTTTCTGGGAGAAACATTTTCCAAATTTTGTTTGAGCGTCGTAATATGTTGGAGCACATTTGCTGCCACATCAGATTGTGTATCTGTCCAGTCAACACTGCTGAAGATCTCTTGAACTGTCGCAAATGCTTCCTCAGGAAGACCGCCTTTCTCATCCAAGCTGAGCAAATCAACTGCAGCAAGACTAGAACTAGAATCCATCTCTGAGAAAAGAACCTTCATCCATAAACCAAAAAAATCAATTGCCTTTTAACAGATGAAATCTGCTATTGCATTAAACAAATTCAAGAAGCAGAAAGATGACTGGATACCTCTGCTCTGAAGTCTTTTGGGAATCGGTCTTTAACATTCCACAGTGTATCGATTTCATCGCGGTTAAGCATCAAGATATTTGATCTTATAAAGGCTGTATTGAACATGACACGGAACAGCATCTGTTCCCTTTCCATGTCACCATCCACATTAATACACTCCATCACAACATCACCTTGAACATGACAATGGATGTCTATTTTAATTAAGTCGCAAACTCCCTACAGCAGGAAATGAAAAACTTCAAAATACTAATGACAAACTTCTGGGATATCAAGATGCAGTTGGAGGGTGCGGAATGATTCAAAAATAGAACGGAAAGAATCTCCAAAAGAATTCAGATTCCAGTAGTTAAGTATCAAAGTACACAAGTTTCCTAGAAGACCACACCAATGCATTTTGAAACAAAAAATATGATGCTTCTTGCATGGTATAGCAGGGTAGAAGCTTCTGATATTGCAAATAACATAATATGCCAGCTGCAACAAGTTTATTCTATTCCAGATCTTTAATACAATTTCGAATCACCCTATCTCACATAGCGCAGCATTGAAGGCTTAGAAATTCTGCCTACATAAAATATGGTCATCCCTGCCCCATGAGCAAGCAAAAAGCCAGAGAGAGGAATTCCGACTAGCTGATGTAGACCAATATGATTATTAAGTACACTGCGAACAGATTATTCTTTACAGGCCAAAACGTAATCTGAATACAGCCACATTAAACTGTAAAGGCAAAAATCAACAAAGTGCAACATATGCACTCTGCAAGAGGTGCAAATAGCCCAACATCCATAAAATTTAGAATCAAATACCATGTGGATCGACCTCATGATTAAAGAGAACAGAACTTTATTAACAAGCATCATACTTGAGCAAAGGGAGTACTAGTATTTACTGACAAGATCAATCAGACGAAGAAAATTTGGCACATGCAAATGACTATTAAGAAATTCAGTGTTATTATATTGCCTTTTAGAGAGACAAAATCATGTAAGAAGATATTAGGAACAAGACAAATTTAAAAAGACCATTTTTCATCCAGCAAATAAAATTCCAAATTTGAATCAAAGGGAAGCAACTGAACCAATATTCAATAAATTTTAAGCTACCTGTTTGTAGTGCCTAATAAGCTTGCTCCTTTTTGGCGTGGAGAAAAGAACTTTGGGAGTCCGATCAGCAACCATCAGAGGGTCCTGACCATAAATCCTAAATATTGGACGGCAGCCCCCCTCCTGATCCATATTGGGAATTGCTCTAAGTATAACACAGTCCAGCGTAAGAGCCCTATCTAATGGAGGCCATTCTGAGCCCACATTCCTTCTTGATATGTATTGCAGGTACCTCAGTTGAGAAGGCAATGGATTAAGAGGTGACATCAACTGCAGAAGCTCACGAGGTGCTTGTTTGTAAATCATATCTAGAGTTTTCTGCTCGCCAGTAAAGTTCTTTCTATATATCAAGAGTGCAGCAAGCATGAAAGCCAAAACCGGCCAACCACTTCTCTCACAATGCATCAAGAGCACATTCTTTTGCACAAGTGCTAGCCAGTTTTCACTTGATCTGAGAAAGTGGTGAATCATCTCGACTGTGAGCAATGCACAACCTTCATAGTGACGAGGATAGTCAAATACAGTTATATCATACTCAGACAATATGCTCGCAATCTGGCTTTGTTTGTCACCCTCTCGGAAGTTAAACACCATGAAGGAAGAATCTGGATGGTAGTCGTGAAGTTGACTCACTATGCCTTCTATGTAGACTTTGTACTCATCATCCTCCAAAATGTCCGTTGTAAAGCAGCAATCAAAGACTATAGCACCAAATAAAATAATTAATATTCAATATTACCACATAAGATTATGGAAAGAAAAATATTAAAACCGCGAGTTAAAAAGTAAAATTTCAACCTCACCACCCACCTGAAAATCCCAAAAGATCTTTAAACTCATGCATCAAAAAATAAGGATTTTGATTCAATCAAATCTGTGCAATTTGTTATGCCGTGAACCTTAGATCTTTATACTGATAAAAACATTCTTGTGGCAAAACCACTCATAAATTGCATAGATTACTTAAATATGATTTTGTTCCACGAAATTGTCATATCTGATTGAGTTTTTTAAATGCAACATCATTCCAAATATAATCCAATCCAATAAATGGAGATTACAGTATGAACAGAAAAACTCTCTTCTGAGTGTAGTCTGAGCTAAATCCACCTGCTCAATAGAAATTCAATATACACATGCATTTAAATTGACCATATATCCACCAGTTCCGTTTGTAGAATTTCAAAGTAATTGTATTGAAAATATTTTTATGTAAATGATATGTTTACCCCATTGAGTAAAGGCTCAAAGTTTTCACCTGAGAAGGTAAAAACATGAATTCACCAATGTATTTCAAAAACAGGAAGAGGCAAATTACACCATTAACCCATCAAAGAAAAAGCAAGCAAATACGAAACTCGACAAAGCAATAAACAAAAGCCAAAACCCTTTAATTTTGAACACTAAAGTGACCATTTTTATTAAGGAAAAAAGCTTACCATAAACCCTCTCAGAGATTTCCAGAAGTCCATCAGGCGGCTTTCGGTAGAAGAACTTCCTAAACAGAGCCATCTTTGTATTGTAGTAGATCCGAGGAAATCAATCACCAGAGAGAAGAATACCTAGAAATGCACAAATTGAACCCACATTGCACCAAAAACCGAGCTCCTCAAAATCATCTAACATTATATAACATAAATCCTCAGTGATGTGACAGAGAGAAGAGTGGATATCCAATGATGCTGGGTCTTTAAGACACAAACCTTGTAGGTATTGTCATTGTCTTGAAATTCACACTTTGCAGGCTCGTATCAGAGAAACTTAGCTTTCAATCATAGTCACAGAGGAAGACAGAAGTGGGAATATTTTTTTGTATTTAATGAAGAATGAAAGAGAAAGGACAGAGATTTGTTGTTGGTGGAGGTTGTTAAAATAAGGGGATCCATGGATCTGGGGTTTGTCTGTCTGCGAATTTATTTTCTTTTATTATAAAAAAAGTTTTGTGTTTGATTCTGTTAGAGAGTTATCGCATGAGATTATGAAGTTTTGTTAGTCTATCTGCGACTGAAAAGATGATTAGACTTTATTTCTTGTACTTTGTTGGTTAACTAGCACGTGTTTGGACATGACTTTAACTATTTCTATGAAGGTATTTCCGTCATTAAATTATTGTAGTTAGTTTTTTTCTCTTACACCAAACATTTTCAGGTGAATCATTATTTTTCACTGTCAAATATACAAAAAATTCTCTTCATGTTTACTTAAAAAAAAAATAAATATTTTTAATATTTAATTACATATAACTTTACTTTTAAAATTATCAAAATCGTACAATTTTATTTTTTAAATAATTAAAATATTAATTTAATATCATTATGTCAAAATAGTATAATGTGTTTACAACAGCAATTAAAAGACATAATACGATCAAATAAATAAGCTCATTTTTTAAAAGTAAAATTGCACAATTTTAATAATTTTAAGAATAATATTGTAAGTAACAAAATAATATAGACAAAATTAATATTTTTGGTAAATATTAAGGCATTTTTACATATTAAACCTTTTTTATTGAATCCTTTAATTTTTACAGTGTGGCATTAAATTGTCAATTTTTTGTTTATTTTGGTATATATTAATTTGGCCAAATTATTGCTTTAGTATATATTGAAAATGTTCGTTTGAAGACTACTAAAATTAATGTAACAAACTAATAATAATTTAACAATTAAATAAAAAAATTGCATAAATTTCAAAATTCATTTTTCCTTTCTTCTAACATAATCAAATAATAATTCTTACATGCATGATGGATCCTATCTATTATTTTATCTACTTCCTCAATTCATCATGAAATAGTACCATATAGTATGATCATGGCCACACCAAATATAAATGCTGGTTTTTAAAAAAAATTGATATATAATTTGTAAATTTCTTACTTTATAAATGAATTTTCATTGTGGCAAATGGCAATAATAAAAGAAAATAATTGTATGCATTTTCTTTTGTGGGAACTTGTTTCCCTTTAAAAGAAATCCACTTTATTTTATCCACATTAATTATTACCCTCTGCCCTTTATTATGTACATGATTTACGTTCTTAAAACTTTTATTATGTATTTAATTAAGCAAGCTTTTAAAACTCACCTTTGTGCTTCCACTTTTGCAAATATAATTATAAAATTTAATCATTATCTAACTCCATATTTTATTTATGTAAATATTTGTTATTTAAGTAAAATAAAGTGTGAATATTAAGATATATTTAATAATTTATGTTTAATTTAATATTAAAAAATATCATAACTCAGATTCAGTTCGATTTCAAATAAAATTTTATACAGCCACGATACATTTGATTGATGAAAGTTACATTAATAAATTGAATGTGACTTGAATTGGATATAAAATGATAATTGGTTGGAGCTTATTTTGACCTTTTTCGTGATAAAATGGATAGTTATCATTCATGAAAAATGTAGCTCGGTGTAGGTCCATCAAATAATTGGGGATGAATAGGGAGTTAGGCATTTGCATGGGATGCTTCTAAGCTAAAAATTCAGGATGTGTAAAGCTAAGGAGGTCCATTGCTCACATTATATTATTATTATTATTATTATTATTATTATTATTATTATTATTATTATTATTATTATTATTATTATTATTATTATTTCATTTATTTTCATATGATTTTTTTGCTGAGCTTGTGAACCCATTCATAGGATAGCAAAATTGAATCATAATATTTTGAAGCAATTCATCTTTTAAAGTTTGATAAAAAAAAATTAATCTCTTACTATTTATTTTGATATTTTTCTAAAATTTAGAGATTGGTATAATTTATTCAAAAATTGACAAATTCGTTATTTTAACTATTTTTTTTCAGTTGACTGCTGGTATAGTATCGAAATTATACTAAAAAGGCATCACACGACAATAATAAAGGTACAAAAAATCCATAAAATATTTTAAAAAAATCAGTTTAATCCTTAAAATTTGCAAATTGAGATAATTTAACATTTTTTGACGTGTTACACTTACATCACGTTAACAGCCAACTGATGAAAAATAGTTGAAATAATAGATCCGTCAGTTTTAAAATGATATTACCTCTAATTTATAAATTTTACAAGAAATATTACACTAAAATAAATATTAATAGATAATTGCTTTTTTTATATTTCAGAGAGTGAATTGCACTTTCAGTCTAATATTTATAATCTGATAAAAAATAAATTAAAAATTAAAAATTCAAGTTAAATTAATTATCAAACACTATATTAAATTATAAAATTTAGAATTTATTCAGAATAATAAACAAAAAGACAAAACATACAAATTAATTAATGAATTATGTTGCTATGCTCATTGGCACGCTGAGGTCACGAGGCGCGCCATAAGTTATTCATGCCGCCCACCATTGAATTATTTTATTTATTTCTCCCCTGTCAACATTTCCCTTTACATGTCAGTCCTCTGCATAAAGTTGCAGAATTTTTTAAAATTTTGAATTTAAACTTCAATAAATTATAAATTTGACAGTTTTTTTTTATTATACGGCAGAAATTTAATTTTGATTTTTTCTGCAAAATTAAAATTTGTTATTCATTGAGCTCCAATCTCACAATCGAAAGTGTTAAAAATCTATTGATGGTTGGTGTAACTTGTAAGCCCCTCATCTTTCAAATCAATCCAATTAAGCCCCCAAATGTCCAAAGAAATATCAATCAGAGCATTATTTCCATCACTCGCACGTTCTCTCTTCATCTCCTAATCTTATCATAACCCTCATCTCTAATAGTGATTAAAGGATCATAGGCAAGGATAATGATTCCATACACTTATGCCACAAGAGACTAGGGGTGAGCAAAAACCGAACCAAGCCGGTCGATTTTTTAATTTAGTTCGATTTTTTAGTTTTTAGGTTCGGTTTTTAATTTTGAATTTTAAAAAATTTTGGTTTTTTTGGTTTTGTTTTTGAAGGAGAAAACCGCATAAAAATTGAACCGAATCGAAATTTCTATAATTATATATTTTTTTGATTTTTTTATTGAATAATTATTTTATTTTGAGTTGTAATTTATATGAGTACGTTTATCAATTATTAATATCTATTTTTAGGTGATAATTTAGAATTTTGATGATTAAATTGAAAATCGATTAAATAAAAAAATTTATTTAACGATTTTATTGTATTATTTATTATATATTTTGAGATTATTTCTTTAATTTAAACTTTTATTTGTACAATACATTATGATTTATAATTTTTAGATACAAATTTTTTTTATTTTTTTAAAATATTTTTATTTTTAATTTTTGGTTAACCGAACCAAACTGACTGAAAATTTCAGATCGGTTTGAATTAGGTTATTTTATAAATTTGATTTGGTTGATAAAAATAATGAAACTTTGATTTTCAGTTATTTCGATTCAGTTATTAAATCGAATCGACTGTTGTACGGGCTACAAGAGACCATAAAGAGAGTCAAACTTCTTTATATACATTTTGACCTTTTTTCCAAACATATATATATAATAATGTGTAAAAAAACTTGGTATGTTTTGAGGAAATTAGAGAGAATATTCCTCAATTTTATTTGTTGGATAACAATAAGCAATGAGAAATAAGAAGAAAAAGAAGATTATATTTCGATCTTACAAAAGAACTTCAACTTTGAATGGAATTGTATGATAATCATGTCAAAAAAAATTTTTTAATGGTTTTAATATAGTTTTTCACACTCATTTCATATTTCAAAAAAATGTCTGCCCAAACTTTATAGGTGTGAATAACGGACGTTATAGATATTCGAAGGCATCAATCATATGGATACCTGTAGATATCAAATTTCTATAGATCCAAACAAAACCAAAATTATAATCCCAAATGGGAACAAAATGTAGATGCAAATGAAATCAAACACTAGCGGTTGCAATTATCCTTACAGACATATTTATCTATCCACTAGCAAGCAGCACTATAATAGCCTTTATTAGATTCAAATTTTATTTTATTAAGTTGTTTAAGCTAGAGTACAAGAAGAAATTTAATTAAGAATAAACTCCCAACAAAGAAATTTAATTATTTTGCCTCTTAATTCAAATATTTCTATGTCAAAAGCAACCTGACATTATAAAATTATAAACCTTTTAAATTATAGATAAATTTTCGAACTGAAAAATATTTAAAAAGTCACACAAATAAAAATCTGATCCAAGTTGAATTTTGAATTGTTCTAGTTTTAACTAATTTACTCTTATACTTAAATTAGTTTTTCCTCAATCCTATTTTTACTTTTTTTCTATTTTATTTTGTGTAATTTTAAATTTATTTTTCAGAATTTAAACAAAACATATTTTATTAAATATTTATTTTCTAATATTTTTATTTTTAATTAAAATTAAATGAAGTGTTTAAAAATAAAAAAGATATTTTTATTAATAATTATAATTTTGTTATAAAATTAAAATATTTTAATTAAATTCTTAATTTCGTAAAAAAAATTAACTCTTGCGGTGTGATACGATGGAGGGAGTATAATAAAAAAAAATTGGAATTTTTTGTTTTAAAAAAAAAGGAAATTGGAAATTATATGGTAAAAAAAAAAAAAAAGAGTTTCCCTCCCAAATTTCCACAAGCATCATAAGTTCATAACTCTCTCCATTCTGGCAAAATTTTTCATCGCATTTAATTCCTTCCGTGTTCTGTCCACAAAACTTCAATTCCGCCGATGAATAATCCATTCTTCAATTTTAAATCCCCCAACCCCACTCTCTCCTCTTCACACCAGGGCCATCCTCCCTTGCGCATTGCCGATATCTTACTCGCCGCCGCCGACGAGGATTCCGACGACCTATTCAACCGCCATCCTTTGATGGATCGCCCTACTTACTCTCCCCGTCGAATTGGGGCTCGCTGGCTTTCATGGCTGAGCCGGACCCGAGTGAAAAGAGAGAATGAGCAAGAGATTCAGGAAGAGGAAAAAGGATTCGGCGATAACACGGTGGAGGCCACTTGTTCGACGAATGGATTCAACGGTGGCGATTCTGGGAGTTCTTCATCAAATGCTGGTCTGTTTGGCATTGTTTTTCCTAAACAAGTTTTATTACTTCGAAGATTTATATTAATTATATTTGTTTTGAAATTTTCAGGAGAGTGCACGGGTTTTGGTTCTTTCAATTTAGGAGTTGGAGGTTGTCTTCTGTATTTAATTGCAGCGAGTAAGAACGAGCTTCATAAAATGATGGATATGAGGAAGCAAATGGAGGCGTTTCTGGTAAATAACAGAGGGGAATATCTTAAGAAAGATGAGCTATGTACACGGTCTGAACCGAACGATATATTCGCCTACTCCGCTATTGATTCGGAGGAAGCTCAAATTTTAGCAGAGTCATCAACAGTTACAGTTTGTGGTCCGCCTGAAAGAGAAGAGTGTTTAGAAGAAGGGAAGGATAGGCTCGAGGCCGAACTTGAAGCTGAGCTAGAACGTTTGCAGCTTCGTTTGGATGGCGAGAAGCTATTGAATTGCCCTAAGCAACTCAGGATAAAAGTAAGATTATTGAAATCAATTAATTCATTTCTGTTATTATAACCAGGAATTAAGATAGATTGTCTTTAAAATTGGTTATATTTCATTGCTCTCATAGCCAAGTCTTCCATATGCATATCCGTATGGATCTGGAAAGCCAATTAAATTAGAATTTTGTTGGATCAATTTTGAACAATTTCATTTTTTTGTCTAATAATTAGGTCTGTCTTTCATACTAATAGATTCATTCTAATATTCGGCTTATTATATTTGTTGTTAAGTGTTTTGTTATACTGAAAAAATCAGTGGAGGTGCTTGCGTGGACCAAGAAACAAGTGCAGTGAGCTCATAGGCAAATTACAAATACATCGGCTGATTATGTTGTATGCTTATATTTGGTTTTGTTATTTGCTGGTATTCTTTTTGTGTGTATTTTGATTATTATGTGATAAATAGCAGGTGGGTGATGGGAACACTGCCTTCTCAAAGAGCCAAGCTATGAGTTGTGGAGAAGTAATTGACCCTCAACCTCAGGAGGCAGACTCTGAATGTGGGGTTCCTCCAATTGAATTGGAGAGAAGATTGCATGAATTACTAGAAGCAAGACAGGAAGAACAGATAAGAGAGCTAGAATCTGCTTTAGAATGCCTCAAGCACAAGCTCCACGAAAAAGAGATGGAGGTTGCTTTGTGGAAAGATACTGCAAGGTTCATTTCGCAGCATGCTACAGATCTTTCTCATTTTGCTTCCAATCATGAATTTTAGTTTCCGGTTGTCAAGGTGAGTTTCAAATGTGCGACAATTTTTGAGAGCGAGCTGTTGATCAAATCGCATGTATTTACAAACTACAGTTTGGTGTGAATTGCACAGAATCTTATATATACTGCACAATGATAATACCCAAATTGATGGCAATAATGGGAATCGTGATTGCCTTTTAAAGTGAAACTCCTGTTTGTGTACTGCTCTAGTAGATACTATTTATGATACGAGACTTATGAGCTTGCTGTGCACGTACATTAGCTTATATTTTTGTGAACATTTTTGCATGACCTATGGAGTTCCGTGCTACCATCTGGTCAAGTAGATTAGAAGTGTTTAGTTTAACAGTTACTCATCTTCTCAATGTTTTCCAATTCACGTGGGGCAATAATTGCCCCATAATTATAGCATATTGATGGGTTGATTTTCATGGCTTATGGTGCTTATTGTCGGATGGGCCGTATAAAGGAACTATCTTGCTATTGTGTTAGTTATTGGGACTCCATTTTGCTACTCAAAAGTCAAAACCCTACGGGGCAAAATAAATCAAGCTGAATTGCGGCAATTTTTATACACAGTTATTTTTAATCATAAAATGTGATTTGACAGCTAAAAAATTACAAATTCTGTTCATTTTCATTTACATGAAAATAATCTTAAATTATTTAATTGATCGTAAAATTATTGATCCCAAAAATGTTATACAAGATATAAGATTGATTCCGAATCAATCTAAAAATTTTGGAAAAATTTGAGCACCAATAGCTTAACTTATCAGCATATGAACCGCTCTTTCAATCGTGCAATCCATAAATTAGCTAAATTTTTTGGTGCTTTCGAATTCATGTACTTGACTAACATTTCTTATGAACTTGGGTGGAATTAATAAAAAAAAAAATCCAAAACCATTCGACAGTACAGTATAATCTTATGTAAAACGTTTATGACATGATTTTGTTCATATAATGCAATGATTATTGAATTAATCATTAAACCTTGTATTTATATAATTATTTATTTTTGCAAAAAATAAAAAATAAAAAGGAAGTTCTAGTCTTTGAGGTGTTTGTTTGATTTATAAGTCATATCCCCACTAAGCAATCTCCACGAAAGAAACACACTGTAGTGTCCAATCAAGCTCCGCCTACGCCAATGCCAAAAAGAAAAGCCCAAAACTTTATTACGGACTCTACGCGGCCATTGTGCCCCCACCATTTATCTTCCCTGTGTTTTCTTTCCATTTAAGCCACAAGAAAATTGGAATCCCCTTCACTTCACGCAGAGCTGAAGAAAGAAACCTTTTTTCCCTAGACTTTCTGTTTGTTTACCGAGAAACCAGAATTTCAAATTACATGCAAGATACAGGTATTTGACTATATCTTCATTACAGCTTTGTTTATTTAAAATATTCCGTGTTTCCCTCCTTTCACGTTAACCGCAGATTTTCTCTGCAAATTTATTGACTTTTTATGGGGAGTTTCAGCTACCTTCTTATTGTCCATTCGTTTTTTTTTTAATCTCAATATACAACGCGTTAATTTCTCCTCCTTCATTTTTCAATTTACCATTTTGGCTTTGATTTTGTGGTTATTGTCACTGCATATCATTTTTGGGTCCCTACTAAATCAGGGATGTCCTTACATGATATCTGCCGTTATCTGCATGCACCACTAATGAAACCCAAATGTTTTTTTTTTTCCTTGTATGCTTTGTTGAAAGCTTAATTCTGAGATATGGATTTAGTATCGGCATTGATTTTTGTGTTAATATTTAATACAGCAATGGGGGATGGAGCTTCTGATAATGAGTTTACTCTTGACTCGATTAGAGATTCTTTGACAAGACAAGAGGATACAATCGTCTTTGCTTTGATAGAGAGAGCAAAGTTCCCAAAAAATTCTCGAATGTATGACCAAAGTTTGGGTTTGGTTCCTGGTTTTACTGGATCCTTGGCTCAATTTATTTTTAAGGAAACAGAGGCTATTCAATCCAAGGTGAGTTATTGGTTTAGTTTTGGTACAAGTGTTGTTTTGATCTGCTGCTTCTTTCTAATAAAAATATTACTTAGTTTTTATTGAATTTTCTTTTTGGTCAACGTTATTTCTGTATAATTTATTTTTCCCATTCAATGAATCTGCCTTAAAATTGCTTTCTTTTCTTTAAAGCTGGATTTTGAAAATCAACGAAAATAACAAATTGATTGTGTTGAGTTGGAGAATGCAACTACAATACAAGCTACGTAATTTGGTTCCTTAATGCTAGAGTAGAGTGCCATGTAAAAAGTTCAGATTATCTTATTAAATTTAAATAAAATGTCAGGCAATGTTAGCATATGATAAGTTCAGATTCTTGGCATTTTCTCAGAGGCAGATTAGAAGTCCTAACGACTTGTTCTGAATGTGGTTATATTACAGGCAGGGAGATATGTGAATCCAGAAGAAAATCCCTTCTTCCCAGTCGGTTTACAACCCTTAGTTGTGCCAACTCATAACTATTCCAAGGTGATTGTTTTCTGCTAAGCTAAGGTTTTTTGTTTTACTTTATCATTACATTAAGAATCTGACATTTTTTAATAGATTTTGTACCGTGCAGCTGCAGTTGTTAACCTAAATAAGAACATATGGGACATGTATTTCAACCAACTACTTCCACTCTTTGTTGCTGATGGTGATGATGGTAACTATGCCGCAACAGCTTCTAGTGATATTAACTGTTTACAGGTAATGATTCGGTAAAGTATTATGTGAAATGTGCAGCTTCTAGTGATATTAACTGTTTACAGGTAATGATTCTGTAAAGTATTATGTGAAATGTGTTAGGTTTTGTTTTCTTTTGCTGATTGACTTCTTGTATTGTTGATCCTATGGATTGAATCACTTGTTGCAGGCTCTCTCTCGAAGAATCCATTATGGAAAATTCGTGGCTGAAATGAAATACAAGGAAGCTCCAGCAGAATATGATCATCTAATTCGCACCAAGGTATACTACTGGCATTTTGGTCATGATTTGTTAAAACATATGGTAGCTGCCTAGATTAGTTGATTTATCATGATCATGGACCAAAGCTAGCAGTTAAAAATTCGTGACTTGATTCATTCCCATGTGGATAGTTGCCACTTGTATAAACCCCAGTAAGGAAATTGACTTGGGAAGAGTGGATTGTTATTCATTGACAATCAAGGGATTGCTTTTAGTGAAAGAACAGTCTGCCCTTTATGACTTCAACATTCAATCTGTTCAGTGTACAAATCCAACGAAAGTTTGCAGCATATGATTCTCTAACAATTGGTGAATACTAATCACATTTTTAACCATGAAAAGATTTGTCTTTTTGTTAGGCACAAGGATCATTGGCTTATTAGTGTTCTAATATCTTTTTGATTTCAGAATACAGATGCTATTATGAAGCTGTTGACAGTTCCTAGTGTCGAGGAGCAAGTGAAGCAGAGGGTTCAGAAGAAGGCAATGGTGTTTGGACAGGATGTGACCCTTGTGAACAAAACTGGAACTGAAAGATCAAAGGTTGATCCTGATGTCGTGTTTCGTCTATACGCGGACTGGGTAATCCCACTCACTAAAGATGTAGAAGTCGAATATCTCCTTCGCCGATTAGATTGAATAACATTTTTGTGTTGATAACTGATCATTGATATTATGAAGGTTGTAATTTATGGCAAACTCTTCATTGTTAAGCATAAAACAAGCTCTCTGAAAAATATCCATTTGTATATGGAGGAGCATGCTGGTGCTTTCAATGGCATGTTTAGCCTTTAATGTACTTGAACTATAAAGAATTTTGATGTTTCTGTGTCTTTTCTTCTCTTTGCTTTTTGATAGAATATGTACAATCAAATCTACCTTTTATTGTCAAACTGCCAATTTGCAAGTTTGGTATTTAGGTTTTCAGTGACAAAAGGGAATACCAATGGAGATATATATTTGGTGCTTGCAAAATTTCCGATTTGGGGAGTGATACTACCCTTTCTGCAGCAACAACTGTGTCCGGTGCTTTCAAAATTTTCCATTTGTAGAGTGATACTACCCTTTTCTTAAGGACGAATTAGGGGTGAGCAAAAAAAATTGAAATTTTGATCAACCGAAAAATTGATTCAAAATTTATATGATTTTTAGGTTAATCGAATTGAAAAATTAGATTTATAATTTTTACTTTTAAAAATTTGATGGTTAACCAATTTATATATATTTTATATATTATATTTTAAATTTTATATTTAAAATTTTTCATATTTTTGTAATTTATAAATATTATAGTATATAGCTTTCTAAAATATTATTATAATACATATAAATATTAAAATTTTTTTAGTACTATTATTTGTTCATTACATGTGTATAATTGGCATTTTGTTATCAGTTTCATATTGAATATATTTAATTTTTATAATTAATTATGAAAAATTTGTCTTTCTTTTGATTTTTTAATATATATTATATTTAATTTGTATTTTTTCAGTTCTAAAATATTTGTAACTATTAAAAATAATATAACAAAATTGTATAATTTATTAAATTTATATATTCAAAATTTTAAGTGATTATCCAATAAATTAATATAAAAAAATTGAATAAAAATCGAAACAGATATAACGGTTAACCGAAATTAATAAATTGATTAATAAAATTATTAATTTACTAGTTAACTAATACATGTTAACCACAAATTTCCTTAAATTTAATAGGAAATTTTTATTTTTAACTGATTTAAGGGGTTGAATAATTTGATTGCTTTAATATCTAATTTGATTGTTGGTTGTTTGAAAGCCTATACTTTATAATTGTTGGCTTATAAGCATACAAAATGGAATTCATGAGTTGTGATTATGGACTTGATTGAATCAGCAGTGAGCTATTAACGGAATTTGATAGCATAACAATCTGTAGCAAATGATCCACCATTGATTTATGAGAAGAAAACTTATAATTAATTACAAGAGAATTGATGACTTGACATAAAAATTGATGATTTAACATGAAAAATTAATTTAATCTATTAACTAACAATTAATCATAATTATATTAACCAACGTAAGTTGATATGCGTGAATGAGGCTTTGATCGCTTAAGCAAGTAGTTTTGAATTCGAATTTTCGTGAATATAACAAATTTTGTTGAGATAGATACTCGCAATTGCATCTGACAGTACCTTAAGCGATGATTAATTTGAATATATTATGATTTAAATATATCTTTCGTTAGTATAAACCTGTTTAAAATAACCTACTAAAAATATAAAAAAAAATCATAATTATATTACGTTACATACTTTTTTTAAAGAAAATTACATTATATTACTTATACTGTACATACATATTTTTTTTCATAATGTACACCAACATAATAATAAAATTATTATAAATAAAAATGTATACTTTTAGCTAATAATTGTACTTGAAAATAAGTCAATATTATATATTTTAATTTTTAAAGGTCATTATTGTAATTTTCTATTAAAATTTTTTTATATTATTAAATTAATTACAAATAGTCAGGGCACTGTGCGTTTCGTCTTCTTCTCAGCATAGCCTTGATATGGGGAGACTAGTTTTTCTGTAGCAAACACTCACACAACTGCGTGCATGCAACGAACTAAAGTCGAAAATTAACCTTTACAAATCCCACACCCACATCGCATTTTGGGGAAAAAAGGGACCTTTCTTCGGTTTTTCCTCTAATTCATAGCTAAAGCAGCAATTTTTTTTTTTTTTCAGATTGTGGTTTGGGAGTCGGTGGGTCTCTCTTCACTGCCTGTTTCATTCCATCCGAATCAATGTAAGTCTTCCTCAGTTTCTATTTTATTTCCTTTTCCGGTCAACCTCTTTCTTCATATCTTGTTCGTTTTGTTTTGTTTTTGACGAAGGTTTGTATAAAGATACACTAACAATACTGTGCTTTCGTGTTATATTTGATTTTGTATTCGGAAAAATCGAATATTTTTCTTTGAATCTGGCTCTTTTACAGAAGGCGTCATAAATTCTTGTTTAATGTACCAGCTTCGCATGTCCTTTGGACGACCTTGAGTTCTTTTCTCTTTTATGCTAATTACTGATTGAGTTGGAAAAATTTCTTTTCGCTTATGAGCTAACTAAAGCATTAAACAACACAACTAATGATGCATGGCTAAAATAGCTATTATGATGTGTTAAACCTTTAATGCGTTTTGTTTTTCGTTGATTTTTTTTTTCTTTCCAGGATTTGGAGTTTATGAAGTAATGGATTTATTCTTGATATGGTTTTTTTTGTTGTTATTATTTTCAGATTTTGAATTAAATGGCCGAGTCAGAAGATTCTCTGGAAGAAGACGCAGCTTTTATGGAAGAAGACATAGGAACCAGTAGTAAAGGCGAGAAGCTTGCGGATGGAATTGATATGGATGTGGATTTTGACGAAGACGACGATGAGGATGATGATCCAGAGTTTTTGGATATACCCGCTACCTTAAGTGATTTGGGGGCACAGTTTCTGATAGACTTTTGTAAAAAGGCAGGGACTTTATTTTTTAACAATTATGGCCTCATTAGTCACCAGCTCAACTCCTACAATTATTTTATTCGGAATGGTCTACAGAAGGCCTTTGATTCCTTTGGTGAGCTTGTTGTTGAACCTGGATTTGACCCATCTAAGAAGGGAGAGAGTGAATGGCGATATGCTTCTGTTAGGTTTGGGAAGGTCACTCTTGATAAACCAAGTTTTTGGGCTGGTTCAGATGGTACCGAACACAGGTTACTCCCTAGGCATGCCAGACTTCAGAGCATGACTTATTCGTCCCGGATGAAAGTGAATGTTGTTGTTGAGGTGAGTAAATTTTGTTTTATTTTTTGTGAAAAAAAATTGTTTTATTTCATTGCCCTTTAAATTTCTGAATTTGGTAGTGATGAATACTCAGACCAGTGACTTTTTGCGGGAGTATAAAGCACAATTTTTAACAGAAGGAGCTAGATGAAATAAATTGTAGCAATGAATTTGGTGATGATGAATACTCTGAGATAATTGGCATCTCTAAAATTTTTAGATTTCTAGAAAACTTTTTCCCATTTCAGTAAATGGGATGGTGTTGTTGTTTAGGTATGTGGCTGCATGGAATTTGTTCTAAGATCTTTAGATGACACGACTTTGTCTTAATGTGGTTCAAATTTCTGCAATGCTGATGCTGACCTGTTGGTTCTCCATAGTTTTCTAGTCTTCATTATATATTTCTTTATGGCTAATGCCTAAGAAATAAAGATGTTAAAATCCCTAACTTTTTCCTCTTCTGTTTTAATAATTTTTTTATCTGTTAGTTTTTTCCTGAAAAAGGATTTATAAGTGAAGAATGCCACAGATTGCTCTTTCTTTTATTAATAGATTTCTGTGTCTGAGTTTACTCATTCATTTTCTTAATAGTTTTTTTTTTAATGTCTGTGTTTATTTGCTAACATATCAGGTATACACTCGAAAAATTATTAGAAGCGACAAGTTCAAAACCGGGAAAGATCAATATGTTGACAAGGTGGTTCTAAGTACTGATAACAGGGATATTATAATTGGGAGGATCCCTGTGATGGTGAAGTCTGACCTTTGCTGGATGAAAACGATTGAAAAAGGTGATTGTGACTTTGATCAAGGTGGTTATTTTTTGATCAAGGGTGCAGAGAAGGTGCGTTCAAATTTTGAGTATCTTTGTTATTTTTTTTTTTTTGGTTCTTGACCATTTGATTTAGCTTCAGTTAGTGCTATGGAAATGCATTATTTTATTTAAGTCTCAAATAGGAAACCAGTATTGATAAAATTTCTTCCCTGCTAACTCTGAAGCCTTGAGTTTGACATGTCAATTCCTTAGAATGAACTACATGTATTCCATCAATCATCTGAATGGCTAGACCAATGCCATATTCTTTTTTCCTATATTGAGGCTGAATTAATTATCTTTTTGATTGGGCTATATCAGTGGTGGTAATTATTCTGTTCTTTCCACAATTTCTTCCACTCAAGTAATATGCTATCGGTCTATTATCTACTACAGGTTTTCATAGCACAGGAGCAAATTTGTTTGAAGAGGCTCTGGGTTTCAAATAATCAGGGCTGGACAGTTGCATACAAGTCTGAAGTTAAAAGGAATAGATTAATTATTAGATTAGTTGGGCTTTCAAATGTTGAAGGCATTGAGGGAGAAAAGGAAGGCCTTACTGTTTATTTCTTGTCGACGGAGGTCCCATTATGGACATTGTTTTTTGCCCTTGGCATAACATCAGACAAAGAAGTTATAGAATTGATTGATTATGATATGGAGGATGCTGGCATTCTGAACATCTTCTTTGCCTCAATTCGTGATGCTGATAAGAAGTGTGAAGAGTTCCGTAGGGGAAGGAATGCCCTTGATTATGTGATTAAACAAATACGAGGAACCAGATTTCCACCACCGGAAAATGAAGACTGCGTTAGTTTGTATCTGTTTCCTGCTCTGCCAAGCCCTAGGCAAAAGGCACGCTTTCTGGGTTATATGGTGAAGTGTCTTTTACAGGCATATAGTGGCCAAAGAAAATGTGACAACAGGGATAATTTCAGAAACAAAAGATTTGAGTTAGCTGGCGAGTTGCTTGAGCGAGAGCTAAAAGTACATATCGCACATGCAAGGAGGCGCATGGCTAAAGTTCTGCAGAGAGACCTCTATGGAGACCGAGATGTGCGCCCAATTGAAACGTATCTGGATGCTTCCATAATCACCAATGGTTTGTCGAGAGCATTCTCAACTGGAGCATGGTCACATCCGTTCAAGAAAATGGAAAGAATATCTGGTGTTGTGGCAAATTTGGGCCGTGCAAATCCCTTGCAAACATTGGTTGATTTGCGGAAAACACGGCAGCAGGTTTCCTACACAGGCAAGGTTGGAGATGCTAGATACCCGTAAGTTTTTCAGATCTTAAATTTAGTTCTTGCTTTATGTTTGATGTCAGTCTGTTTGCTGACATAGGGAAAAAAAACTTAGTTGCTTTATTGATTTGCTATACGTAAAATTATGCCAGGATTATGAATGTTCGGGTTGTTTGGGGGCCTATTCATGATTAATGTGTACTCCTAGAGCAGGGATGTGCTTAATATTACCTGAAAATTTGTGAACTAAAAGTTACCAAATATAAGGAAGTGAGCTGCAAAGGAAACCTGGTCTATTTTTTTTATTAGTTCTATAACCCACTTTATCTAGTCATTTTTTGAGTGGGGAAGTGTTATCTTATTTGTGATGAAGTCCTTTTTAAGTTCTTTTGGGCTTGCTTGAGATATGGATTCGTTTGATTTCTTTTTGGTAAGCTTTAAACTATAAAATGGGTGCTAACTGGAATACCAATGTATATTTCACCACCAAGTAAGCAGGCATAATGGCATTTGGCTGGGTGATGGGTCTGAATATCTGGTAATATGCTGATTTTTTTTTGACATCCTGATTATATTTTTAAGTAAAAGGTTCAAACAATTGCTAGTGAAAAAAGCTGGCCTTTGTCTCAAAATAATAATAATAATAACAATTATCGATACTTTTACATCCCCTTTTGAGATATGAGATTATGCCTCATACATGCACATTGTCATGAAGAAAATTGCATATGGGCTGGTTAGATGAGATATTTGGCAATTGAGGTTTCTATTTGATAATATAATGCAGGCACCCTTCTCATTGGGGTAGGGTTTGCTTTCTTTCTACTCCAGATGGTGAGAACTGTGGACTTGTAGAGAATTTGGCCATTACCGGACTTGTTAGTACTGAAGTGTCGGAACCTATAGCAGACACATTGTTTGCTTATGGAATGGAAAAACTAGTTGAAGATATCCATACTAAATTGGATAAGAAGGATAAAGTATTTGTAAATGGAGAATGGAGAATGGTTGGGAGTTTGTGACAATTCTTCTGCTTTTGTTACTGCTCTAAGACGTTTGCGCCGTCGCAAGAAGTTGCCTGAACAGGTTTGCTCTATAAATTCATAAATTATTGTTATATATTCTGACTTCGGTCTTTCAAAGTGTTGTGTTTTGTACTGAAACTATTAATTTGATCGTGCGACATGCTGTTTTTTTATTAATTTTTTATTAAATGATTTCTGTATAATTTTATGATAGGTTGAAATTAAAAGAGATGCACGGCAAAAAGAAGTGCGAATATTTTGTGACTCTGGAAGAATTTTACGTCCCCTTTTGCTTGTTGAGAATTTATACAAGTTGAAGTTATTTAAAGGGGGATCATATTCCTTCCAGTCTCTTTTGGACAAAGGAATTATTGAACTTCTTGAAACAGAAGAGGAAGAGGATTGTAGCATTGCATGGGGTGTTAAATGTCTTTTTGCTGGAGTTGATGGGAAGCAAGCTGTGGAGTACACTCACTGTGAACTCGATATGTCTTTACTGTTAGGTTTAAGTTGTGGGATTATTCCCTTTTGCAATCATGACCATGCAAGAAGAGTTCTATATCAAGCTCAGAAGCATTCTCAACAAGCTATTGGCTTTCCCACGACAAATTCTAACATCAGGGTGGATACTTTGTCTCACCAACTGCACTATCCCCAAAGGCCACTTTTTCGAACTTTTACTGCTGATTGTCTTGGAAAGCCTGGATTGTCACGAGATCATAATAAAATATTACCGAAGCCAGAGCTATATAATGGTCAGAATGCCATCGTAGCGGTTAATGTTCATTTGGGCTACAACCAAGAGGACTCTTTGGTAATGAATCGTGCCTCTTTAGAGCGCGGGATGTTTCGATCGGAACACATCAGAAGTTACAAGGCTGATGTTGACAATAAGGAACTATTGGACAAGAGGCGAAAGTCTGATGACAATGTAAATTTTGGGAAGATACAGAGTAAAATCGGACGTGTCGACAACCTTGATGATGATGGTTTTCCTTATATTGGTGCCAATTTGCAGAGTGGTGATATAGTAATTGGAAAGTGCACAGAATCTGGCCAAGATCACAGTATAAAATTGAAGCACACTGAAAGAGGAATGGTCCAGAAGGTTGTTTTGACTTCCAACGACGAGGGAAAAAATTATGCTGTAGTGTCTCTGAGACAGGTGTATTTCTGAAAAAGATTACTGTTTTAGAGCCTATTGAATGTAAAGTTGCAGTTTTGTATTCACATGCACCTGACAAATGAATGCATATGCACTTCCATGTGGCTTTCATTTATATTCAAGCGATCTAGTTTGCATTTCTTTGCCTGCCAAGTCATGTATTTTGCTGATGGGTTTTTGGTAGTCATGTATTTTGTTGTAGTGTCCCTGAGACAGGTATATTTCTGAAAAAGATTACAGTTTTAGAGCATATTGAAATATAAAAATGCAGTTTTGTATTCACATGCACCTGACAAATGAATGCATGTGCACTTCCATGTGGTTTTCAGTTATATTCACGTGATCTGGTTTTCAATTTTTTGCGTGGCTATATTCCATGTCAAGTCATGTATTTTTCTGATTGGTTTTTGGTAAAGTCATGTATTTTGCTGTAGTGTCTCTGAGAAAAGTATATTTCTGGAAAAGATTACAGTTTTAGAGCATATTGAAACATAAAGTTGCAGTTTTTTATTCACATGCACCTGACAAATGAATGCATGTGCAATTCCATGTGGTTTTCAGTTATATTCAACTGATTTAGTTTGCATTTCTTTGCCTGGTTATATTCCATGTAAAGTCAATGTATTTTGCTGATTGGTTTTTGGTATAGTCATGTATTTTGCTGTAGTATTTTTGAGACAGATATATTTCTGAAAAAAGATTACAGTTTTAGAGCACATTGAAACATAAAGTTGCAGTTTTGTATTCACATGCACCTGGCAAATGAATGCCTGTGCACTTCGATGTGGTTTTCAGTTATATTCAAGTGATTTGGTTTGCATTTCTTTGCCTGCCTATATTCCATGTAAAGTCATGTATTTTGCTGATTGGTTTTGTGTGACTTGTTCTTGCAGGTTCGTTCTCCATGTCTTGGGGACAAGTTCTCTAGTATGCATGGGCAAAAGGGTGTTCTAGGGTTTTTGGAGTCCCAAGAGAATTTTCCTTTCACAAGACAGGGAATAGTTCCTGATGTTGTTATAAACCCACATGCCTTTCCTTCACGTCAAACTCCAGGGCAACTCTTAGAGGCTGCTTTGGGAAAGGGAATTGCTTGCGGTGGATCGTTAAAATATGCCACTCCTTTTTCCACTCTGTCAATTGAAGCAATCACAGAGCAGCTTCATAGGTAGCAATGCCTGTTTACCATGTCATAATCTAGTCTAGTTTCTGATATACAAATACAGTGAATGCGTAGCTTTCTTGTAAGTAATTTGTTTTGCCAAATATTCATGACAGGGCTGGATTTTCCCGATGGGGAAATGAGAGGGTTTACAATGGGCGTACTGGTGAAATGGTTCTTTCTCTCATCTTCATGGGTCCAACATTCTACCAGAGATTGATTCATATGGCTGAAGATAAAGTGAAATTTCGCAATACTGGGCCTGTCCACCCACTCACAAGACAGCCAGTTGCAGATCGCAAGCGATTTGGTGGCATCAAGTTTGGCGAGATGGAGCGCGACTGCCTCATAGCTCATGGTGCATCTGCAAATTTGCATGAGCGCCTTTTTACTCTCAGTGACTCTTCACAGATGCATATTTGTCAGAAATGCCAAAACATTGCAAACGTGATTCAACGGGCAGTGCCTGGTGGCCGGAAGATTAGGGGTTCCTATTGCCGCGTTTGCGAGTCTGTAGATGAAATAGTGAAAGTTAATGTACCATATGGGGCCAAGCTTTTGTGCCAGGAGCTTTTCAGCATGGGCATCAATTTGAAATTTGAAACGAAGCCTTGTTGAACTTTGTATTTGTTGGGATTATGCAACTTTCCTAGCTAGTGCCTTCTTATATGCACTGTATAGTATTGTTATGTTTTAGTTTAAGCAGAGAATTCAGTTAGCATAGTCCTTGCTACAATTCCCTTCTCTTTTGGGCCAGTAGATCATGAATTCAGTTATCATTTTGGGACATGAATTGATTTCTCTGTTTCTGAAATTGCCTTCTTATATGCACTGTATAGTATTGTTATGTTTTAGGTTAAGCAGAGAATTCAGCTAGCATAGTCCTCGCTACAATTCCCTTCTCTTTTGGGCCAGTCGATCATGAATTCAGTTGTCACTTTGGGACATGAATTGATTTCTCTGTTTCTGTAATTGGGACCTGAGTATCATATCCAAGCTTCTGCCTAGACTAACAAGCTACAAAAACAGTGAGCTTGATTATTAGTAATTAAAGTCATGTTATCAAGTTTTAACATAGATATAAAGAGTTTTACTTGGTTCCGAGAATTACAAATCCAAGTTTGAGCATAGGATTTTTTTTATAATATATATTTTTGGGCCAGAAGAGGATGGAATTATGGTTAATAGGGAGGTTAGCATAGAATTAATAAGTTATAATTCAGTTTATATTGGAAACTTGGGAGTTGAAACCATTTACCAATACCAATAAAAAGAAAATAAAAAATTTGACTTAACAAAGAGCTATCATAATCCTATATTATTTGCCAACTTCATATATGAAAATATAAAGATCTAGAGTTAAAATGATTGACCAATAAAAAAAATAGTATATTAAATATTTAAAAGAGCACATTTTATCTTTATAAATATACGAATCAGCTGACAAGTAAACTTTTCGATATTAAATTATTACAAAAAAATTACTTTTTTCGTTCTTTTTTATCTGTTATTTTTGAATAAAATTTAAATTTTATTTATTTATCACTTTTAGACTTTCAATATAATTTAATTTACTTTTTTAATTTATTTTTTTCTAATAAAGTCAGAACCAATCAAATTTGATAATTTAATTTTAATTACTTAATTTAATATTAAATTTAAATTTATTTATTATTTTTTAATTTTAATAAAAATAGTAAAAATTACTGATAAAAAATAACGAATGGAGTAAATAATATATTAATGCTTAAATATATAAATGAATATATGGAAGGAATTTGGTCAAGAAAATTCTATAGTCAACAGGCGCAATAATCTAGTTCCAAAATTCCTAGATGCTACTATAACCTATCAGCCGAAAAGGGCAAACTAGGGCAAGAAATTAAGACTTGAAAAGCCCTAGAGCATTAAATAATAAATAAAAAATTAATGTTAATGTTTAGGGTCAAAGGCCAAATCCGAAGTAGAAACAAAACCGCCTGGTCAAGAGCTAGTCAAAAAGAACAGTGGCCCAGTTGTTCCCTCTCTGTTTCGGTCTCTTAAAAACCGGAATTCTCTCATTCTTTCTTCCTTCTTCGCCATATCACAAACGCAGCATCATGCTTTTCACTGTCATCAAGAACACTCCTTTCTAAATACCCATCTCCGTATTTTCTCTTTTCTTTGCTAAAGACTATCTTTCTCCTTAAAGCTCACTTCGGATTCTTCCATGGCCGAGTCACAAGATAAGAAGGAATCACGTGGCCTGTACTCTAATGATTGCCCTTCCTTCTCCAACCTTCTTAAAACCGTTTTGACTAGCAATTCTTCCATTCTTCGATTTCAGGTACCTCTTTGTCGGTTATGTGGATTTTATTTATTGATTGGATTATTATTATTATTTTGTTATTTTTTGAGACTCTGGTGGACATGGGATCGTTTGCTTTATTATGGCTTAATCTCTTTAGTTTTGGTTTGTTTAGTCGTTTTCTTTATTGAGTCATTGTGCTAGATATAACTTGTGGGAAGACAGTGATAAGAAGAGAGGATTTCGATTCAGTATAGCCATTGATCTTATTTCTTTTAAAAAAATTTTGGCCCTATCCTTGCGAGATGTCAGCTTAATTTCATTCTGTCTTCTTACATTGTTGACCGCGTTATTACTATTTTGGGAAATCTGGCTTATATTATAATTGGAATTACTAAATCTTTAGGTGTTTCTGGTAGTTTCTAATGAATGTTTCAGTCTTTGGTTAGGCAGACATACGATAGAATTATTCATTCCTGTAGCAACTAACTGGCATCGAGTGAGTCAAGAACTGTTCTAAACTATGATATTGAAGAAGTCTTTTGTTGGATACACAAATGCCGGTATGGCTTAGTTATTCTCGTTTGTTGTGCTTGTAATCCTGGAAACAACACGTCTTCTTGTAATTTATGACTTCATTGATGAGTTTGTGACTGATTCAATAAACCATATTTTAGTTGATGAATGAGAATCTGCTCTTGGATGAACATCATATGGCCTGAGATTGAGAATTCGCGAGTTCTTAATATTTATTTATGTGGGCTACATAACCCTATTATTTCAAAGTTGGTTTTTGAGAACAATGTGTCATTGATGCTGTAGGGGCAATATGAGACACCGCGAAAAGATACTGTAGTGAGCACAAAGCCTAAAGTGGCTCAAGTACCATTGAAACTCAACACTGAATGTGCAAATCCTCCTTCTGATATATCACCCCTTTCTCTAGCTGCAATACCTGTGCAACATTCTGCAACTGCAATGCTAAAGTCTCCAATGAAGCTTCAGAAAGATGAGGCTGGGGTAGTGCCACCAGAACAAAATTCTGATAATAATACTAGCTCTTTGCATATTGTTAAGGAATCACCTGCCACTGATGGGTATAGCTGGAGAAAGTATGGCCAGAAGCAGGTGAAGATTTCTAAAAGTTCTAGAAGCTACTATAGGTGTGCAAATTCTAATTGCTATGCAAAGAAGAAGGTTCAGCGCTGTGACCAATCCGGTCATGTTATAGATACTGTTTATATAGGTCACCATAATCATGATCCCTTTCAAAAGAAACGCAACATTTCAAGAGAGCCTGCATCAGCTGCTAAGCTTGCTCCAGGCAGTCATGTTGATTCAGCTCAAAAGGTAGACAACGGCTCAAGGCAGTCATCACTGCAGATGGCTGAATCCGAACAACACAGTTCCAGTAGTTCTAATGGCAATAGTGGAATTAAGGTTGAGGAGCATAGTGGTAACAAACTGGAATCAAAAAAATTGTAAGTTATGCAGAAAACATTATCCCCTTAAAATATATCTTTCTTCATGTAAGCAATGCATGGTGATTGTTATTTTACAGTTTTCCAGATGCTGAGGTTCAGGAAAAGCAAGGCGCTGAACCTGGGATGCTGAAAAGGTTGTCCTTTGTGAAATTTGGTTCCCTTTTAAAATGAAACTTGATTCTGATTTTAATTTTGACATCCTAAATTGATTTAATTGAACAAACAGGTTGAAAGAAAGAAGGGTGTATTCAGCTTCCCTCTTGGAAGATAATAATAAGATTGTTATGCATGCATCTGCTGAAGGGGAAATACCTATTGATGGATATCGATGGCGCAAATACGGTCAGAAAATGGTGAAGGGGAATTCTCATCTGAGGTGAATGTCACATTAATATGCACTTTTGTTGGTGGATATGTTTAAACAAATTCTTCTTCAGCTGTAGTCCTAGCTCATGAGTATGGACATATTTCCTGGCATGTGTGCTTCTTTATTTCTTTCATGCTGTGATGTAGGTCATGCAATGATTTTTCATACCTGAGCTTATTCTTACTTCACACCTGCCCCACCTTTTTCAAATGCTAGGAGTTATTACAGATGCACATCTGCAGGATGCCCTGCTCACAAGCATGTGGAGAGGGTTACAGATGATGCAACATCAACGACAATAACATATGCAGGTAAACATGACCATGACATGCCACTTCCTAAGAAACAAAAAGTTCCAAAAACTTTCGATCATATTTCCTCTGCTGCCGTTGCGGATGATGCTCACTGCAAGAAACCTAGTCAAAGAATTTCAACCAAGCGGTCAAGGGACATGGAAGCAGATTTTATGGACGAGAAGGTCTTGGAACTTGGAGGTGAGAAGGCATTGGAGTCGGCTCGAACTCTTCTCAGCATGGGAATTGACCTGAGGCCTTGTTGATATATAAACTGTAGTATCGAAAATTTCTCTAGTCAGCTCCATCTGTGACGGAAATTATATACCATTGATGAGTTAGTTCCAATGAAATTTTGCCTTTGAGCTTCAATATGTACTGTGTTCTTTTGTATAGTTTTATCTTTCTGTATAGAGTTTTATTAATTGATCATTGATTATTTGATATTATAGTAGTGCAATGGTATGATCAAGCGCTTTTTTCCTCCATCACTAAATACCGCAAATGATGAAAAGCGAATTATAAAAGCTAAATCTTTATGACATAGCAGAATCAACATAATATCAGTGAAAATGGGTACTTCTATTGCTAATCATCAACAAATTTTGAATGAAAAGAACACAAAAATCCCATGTTTATGGACCACATGTGACACAAGCCTAAAAAGTAAAAACATGACGTAACTTTGTGACAACACATTAACCAATTCTCTACAAAATCCTTTAAATGGTGAAGTTGCAGCTTGTCCTGCAGCACCACGAGCAAACTATTAACGAGCTAGCACTAAACTCTTGGTTGGGATTCATTTCACATATAAGGTTCTCGCTTTGCTGTTGGCAACTCCAGCTCAGGTTCAAGCTCACCAAGCGGATAGAAATGGCAGTCCACCATGTCTTGACTAACTTCTTCTAAACTTGGAGGATCCCACTGCATATCACAAACACATTACCAAATGCATTAAGAAAATCTGTTCAGAAAATATACTATATCAAGTTATTTGAAACAGTATGATTGAGTCACCTTTGGAGCGAAATCTTTATCCACCAACCGAGCTCGAACTCCCTGTGTGCGAATATAAGATTTAAGTACCCTAAATGTTCTTAAGATTAAAGATGAGAAGATAACTATACCTCGCAGAAGTCATTAGAGACCCTTTTGGAAATCGCAGTGAGGGATATTCGATATTCACGGTCTAAACATTGATCCAGAGATTGATATCTACCTTCTCGTATCTAAGTGCCGTATACAAACTTTAGTAACACTCCAATAATAGCAATGATTGATGAAAAATAGCAATGACTTACAGATCGCAAGGCAACTTTCAAACTTAGCGGGGAAGCTTCTTTTATTTTTCTGAGTGCAGTTTTACACCAGACATCAAATGAGCTGGCCGCTTCTTTTTCCTGATAAATTCCATGAATACAAGGAATTATGATAACTAATAACCAACCAAAAGAGAAACTTGGGGATCATTTTTACAGAATCTGAAACTTACCAATGCATCAATAATTTCCTCTACTGTATCATTGCCAAAACATTTATCAATCGTCTCAAACCTAGAAAGATAATAGAGGAGAAAAAACGCTAAAGAGTTAATAATAATCGGTAATATAATATGAACTGTTGCTAGACTGCCTTGTTCTTCAATCAATTATGGTGCACACACTATGGAAACTAATTTTGCAACTGTGCCTGCAGCAACAGCAGATAGCAAACTTAACATAGTACGAGATGGTACCTATGAAGGACACTTCTCTTATCTGGATAGACAAGATCACCATACTGAGCAAGAGAAGTCTCGATTACTGTGCAATCATCTGTAATCAATCTACCAAGGCGTTCCTCCATCCAAGCAAGTCTCTGCCCAGGAAATTCATATAAGCAACAGCAAAATAAGATGGAAACATAGCCAGAGATCCCAATGAGAACAAACCGCATTTAATGAGAAATGGGTAGCAAGGCCACAGCCAATCATTTCTGCACCATTAAGCTTATCTCCTGTAAGGGCTAAGTATTCCCCTGGGACAAAAAACCCATTAACCCATTTCTATGAACCCAAGCAATATACAAACATAGAATAAATAAGAATTGTGCAATGGCCGTAAGTATGTATTCTTACCCAAGTAACCAGGAAGGCGGGAAAGATAATAGGAAGCTCCAGTGTCAGGATGAAAACCCATTTGAGCCTCAGGATGAGCGAAAAACTGCAACATAAGAGACAGGTTCCTTAGTACTCTATTATTTTGATTAAGTAGTGCAGAACCAACTAATACAGTGCAGCACAAATTACACTTAAAAAATCATCCAATTCGTGACACTAGACTATCACATATTGCAATTAGCTCTATTGTAGATACTAATTTAGAGGAGAACAGTTCAGATAACTAAAACACATGGACAAAAATAAAATTTAATAAAAATAAAGGATGAAAACATTCAACCATTATATCGTAACCATTATAGACATCTATTTAAAGGAAAACAATTCACATAACTCAAAAAGAAGGCCGAAAACAGAAGTTGGTAAAATCAGGGTGTAGAAACACTAACATACAGTTTTATCAGTTACAACACGAAACATTGCTTGAAGGGAAATTCCAGAGCCACATCCCATTGTGATACCATCCAAAATCGCCACCTGTAAGAGATGTTAATTCTGTTAAAAAAATAAATTGGTGACAAAAAATCGGTCCAACCATAAATGCAAAATAAGAATCAATAAGACTAAATAATTCAAGCTCTACATTGATATGATATCTTGACATAAAAACATAAAATATTGTATTCTCACATGTGGCTTTAAATATGTTCCTTGCAGGTAAGCAAACTTATATAACAACCGAAAAAAGCTTTTGCATTCTTCAATTCTACCTGCACACGGGAAAAACAGTTGAAAAGTAACAACAGATATGTCACATATGGTAACTAACACTGACATTAAAAAGTGTAACGTTGAATGCAAAACGAAATAAGCAGCAAACTAGATGATAAATAAACAGTTATGTCCACAGAGCCATAGCTTCTAGAAAGACACAAATGTACACAGTATTTAAGTTTAAAAGGATGTCCACCTTCATCAACTAATTCAGTGAGGGAAACAACATCCGCACCAGAGCAGAAAGCCCTGCCATTACCCTTCAAAACATTTCAAGGGAGCAAATTAGATGACCAGGCTAACCAAATTAGAGCACAAAGAATTTATTCAATACTATTATCCCAAACTTTCTACAAATATTTCAATGCAATTGCCACAGAGTAACAGGTTATATGGTTCTTGTTTAACACCTATATTACATATGTGAATAGTAAAGGCCAAGTAGACAATGTCATACCTTCATTAAGACAAATCCAATATCTGGGTTTTCTTCCCATGATTCATACAGTCTATTAAGCCGAGCCACCTACCAAGGAAAAGGAATTTACAATCCACAGGACCGAACTAGAGAACAGTAGTAAGCAAACAAAAAAGTAGAGTGGGTAAAAACAAACCATAGGAGCAGTTAAAGCGTTGAGAGAAGATGGTCTATTAAGAATGGCTGCTCTTGACTTTGCCCTTCCTTCAACCAAAACCTAAAATTACAATCTTAATGAGCTCCCTTTATGTGGGCTTCTTCATTCATAAGCCAATTCAAGGCAAAAGCAATAGTATATGATAGAAGATCTTATGATTATGAATAAAGATTGAACATTTTGCAATTGGATGCAATATATTTGGAAATACACCAGAAGTAACATATAGAACAAACAGAAACAAAGAGAATGACCTGGTCCTGGGGATCATCATGATGAGCATAGCTTGGGAGAGCAGAAAAGAGTCTCCGTGAAGATAGAAACCCAACCCTGGAACTTCTAGTGTGCCTCACTTTAATCAGTTCCTTCAATCTCTGCATTTCTCTCTATCAATCTCAATTTAAAGCTGCCTACTTTGTATGGTTTCTAAGAACTTTGAAACAAGAGGGCCGCCTCCCGGCTTCGGTTAGGGAGGGAGCGAGTTCACTGTGCTGTTTAGTAGTTCTGGTTCTTGTTTTGCTTCGTGATGTTCATAGGCTTCGTGCATGAGAGGGGCTGGACCAAACACACACAGGCCTTTTTTATTTTTTCTTCAGATCCTAAAAAAAGGCCTAATTTTTCACTATTTAGTCCAATTTTATTTTGATTGACGAAGATTTTTTTTTTTGGCTGTAACGTTTTTCATTTTTTATCATTTTTTTATATTTTATTTTATTTATGGTTAAATTAAATTTTGCAGCTATTTCATCGAATGACTATTATTTAATTTGCATTAACCACCACCAACTATCAAGGCTCCAGTTTTGGCACATAATTGAAATCAGGAGAATTTGGAGCTTAATATTATCACATGAGAAAAAGGGCAGCTTTTTTCTTTTTTAAATGGAAATTGAAGAATCCATTAATTGCAGAAATGGGATGCCGAATTGGTCCTGGTTCTATCAATTTGAGTTTAAGTAATTACATTTTGAGTTATTGTTCTCAAGTTTGCGGGAATTAAACACTCCAATAGTTAAGAGAGTACTTAATGGAATGTCGAGATAAGGAGTAACAAGTGATGAGAGATAAAACTTCATGTGCATGAGGCCTCTTTGGAGACATTGGTGGGTTAGGAATCCATGGTATCAATCGTCAGTTGTAATAAATTTCTTATGGATTAATTGGATGGTTAATCATTTTTGGTGACCAAGTTGGAGAGGTTTGGACTCCCCATCTGTCTAAGCCCATAGGCCTTATAAATGGTAAAATGTGTGTTATCAAGAACAAAGTTCAGTCTTTTTTAGAATTGCCTGGCATATCAAGGTGCAACTGAAATTAATTTCACTATAGATCTTTACAAGCTAAATTAGATTTGTCAAAATGATAAATTAAAATTAACAAGATCTCCTCTTTCATGCGGTTACAATGCAATCAGCACGAATAAAAATCACCATTATCCTGTTCTTCAACTGAAACAGCATAAGGTGAATTCCAGTCAGCATCAAAAATCTGCTGAAGCTGTTCAACAATGGCAGGGTTGTATGTCCCAAAGCTAACACCAGCAGTTGTATAGAAGTAATCCCATACAAGGTTGCTTGTCCCAATGTGGGCTCGGACATCACTAACTGCATACTTTCCATGGTTAACCCTTGCATAGCCTGGATAAATATTTCCTGTTCTTGTTCCATTCTTGGAACTTGCAGGGCCTGTCAGGTTGTAACCAGGTACAGCATAGTATTTGATCTCCACTTTACCAGAGCATTTGTTGTACTTGGAAGAATTGCAGAGAATGTTGGTGTAGAGAAGAGCCTTCAGATACTGATCTGTGTTATCAATAAGATGTGCCCAGTATGCTACCAATATCTTCACTGTTGCGTGCTTGGAAAAGACAACCTTTTATTCACCAAAACCATCAAAATATAAAATGCGGTATAAGAATTGTGCATGATCTTACTATGCACACATGAACATGAACATCAGCTGTGGTAGGATACAATATTGCCAATACAAATTAGGTAAACGTGCAAAAAAGTTTGAAGATTACCTCTGATATTGCAGAAGAGAGAGAGGACCAGTAAATCTTTTGTGTGGTGTATTGGGACTGGCCAAGCCAATCCATAGTATTAATCCTAACAGTTGCTCCACTTCCAACAGATTTTATTGCATCAATCCATGCCTGTTCATCAGACATGTACTTGCCAAACAATAGCTGTTAACCGAAAATGGAATCAGAAAGGAAGAACCATAAAAGCAATTCATATATGAAATGGAGATTCTATATCTGTCGAGGTAATTCAGTGCTTTCACTTTTAAAATTTCAACTGCTAAGCTTCTGGATATCATTTATTTCAGAAAGAAAGAGAGAGAAACTATTAACAGTTCATAGACAAATTATCACAACACTTATTCTACATGCGACTTGCTTCTGACAGAAATAAAACTTTAGAATTAAACATGAAAGAAGATATATCGATCAATGACCTCAGGAGGTGCAAAGGATAGATAGCTTAGCTGAGGCTGCAAGGTAGAATGGTTTTGTCCAGGAGCTTCAATTGGAATTTTAAACATATGCGGGTCCAACAACTCTGGATACCCTGCAACATGGTTTACCTCCACAGAATGATGAAGAGGAGACCTACAAAGGGCAAACTGAATCTGCTTAGTTTCATATAAACTTGCCAGACATTTTCCTTCCTTCACCAGTAGGGCAGAAGGACAAACCGGAAATTAAGTTCTCATGGGCAATTTCACAGATTATTAGGTTAAATATATCAACTTTAAAGATGCAGACTATGAATGATAGCTAATTATTTAACTAACAAATTTGTTGGCTTAAAAAACTAATAAAATCATAGATGGTATGGATGTTGATAAAGTGGTCCACATCCATAACTCGTGCTTGGTGTTCTTACTTCACTTTAGGTGCTTCAGACACTTGAGGATTATCAAGGCATGGATCAAAAAGCAATAAATGCGCAAGTTACTAAGAACATGAACAATAGAAAACTCCAGTCATCCCAGAATAGTGTCTAATAATTCACTAAACCTACTTCTTACAAATGTTTTTCTTCGACAAACATGCACAGAACCATATCAAACTTGAAGTATATTCTGGATTATAAATACTAAAAATTCCATTAAAATAGTTTGATTTGCAGACTCAGAACACAAGGTAAAGACAACAATTGAACAATACAGTATTCAGACAATAAGGAAACACATTAAGTTAGCCTCCAAAGAGGAAACGGCTGAATTAGGTTCAAAAAAGAAACCATCTAGCATACCTGCACCTTGCTTTGCGATCAATGAAATGGGACCAGCATGGCACTGTTCTATTAATCTGCCATTGTTGATCCCACACCATCCTGGTGTAAGCTGATGAATTAAGATGGGCAAGTTTCCATAGATTTCCAAAGTAAGTCTCAACACTTCTCACTATTTTTGGACACCCAACAAGATAAATCCCAACCTCCTTAACCTATAACCATTTGACTATCATTACACTCTTCTGTAGCTTATAACAGATGAAATTAAGCAAAGAAACTCAGACATGAGTCATAATACCTGAGTAAGAGATTTCCAATCATTGTTTGCAGATCCAATATAAGCATCTCGACGATCAGATATCCAAATTTTGGTATGAACTATACCTGAACCCCACCAGTCACCAAGTAACAAGGTCACATTTTTCACATTTGGCCTACCGGAAGCAAGATCACTTGGCTCTTTAGTGTAGTCAGGATATACACCCGAGTGCTGTAGTAATCTGAAACACATTCAATTTCCGCTCAGTTTTGCAGATTGTAAGTAACAACTAGCAAAAGCAACTTCTCTTCATAAATATTAGGAATCTATAGTTAATTGTTTGCTAGTAACAAATTAGTGAACTAGGAGTTAATGATATTGGAATTTTTGTTATGGATAGTGATATCAAAATGATCAATTTACACGAGATTTTGATCAATGACAAATTAAGTAGATATTTTCTCTCTCAAAATTTCTCCCACCATACTATTTCTGTTCATTTTCTCTTGGATTCTTGGAAATCAAACACTGGTGTAGCAAATGAATCATAAAGGACCTAGCTTTTCAATGATTACCTTTAGGTAGAAATGGAAGCAAAATCTAACCTGACACTAACATTACGATTGGCGGCATCTTCTATGGATTTATAAACAGAAAAACCTTCAAAAGCACCAAATCTTTCCATGTCGTCCTTGGAGTAGCCATAATCACCAGAACGAGGATCTTCGGGATGACCAATTAACTGCCAGTATTGAGCTATAACATCCAATCTCTTGGTGGAGTTGCCGGCCAACCAGCGCAGCACATCTCCTGTATGAAAAATGACAGTTTTTTTTCCTTTCCTTATAGTTTCTCGGGAACCAAACAGACCCAAAAAAGAAAAAGGCAAAAAAGGTTATTAACCAGTGGAAAGAACGCCGGGAACGCGACGCAGGTGAGGCATGTCGGTTGGAATTGATTGGACGAGCCATGCTTTGCAATGTGATTCTGCTAAAACGATGAACCATGGATTGGATAATAGAAATACAGCAGTGGAAATGAAGATTATTCCATGTCAGAGATTCATATTTTCTTCTTCTCTCCAAATCTCTTTGAAATTGATTGCCTTCATTCAATTGCCACTTGCCAATGAATGTCTTGAAGATAGAAACTAGAGAAAGTCCGGCGCCAAGAACCAAGCATATTCCAAGCTTTGACTAATTGAGTGGCTTTGAATTACATATTTACCCTTTTTATTTATTTTTTGGTTTATTTATCCTTAAATAGTTAAATTTATGAAACTTTATTTTCTTAAATAATTTTATTAATTATTATAAAAAATATATTAATAGACTAAAATATTTCTCTTTATTTAAATTTTTAAGATAAAGTGTGTAAAAAAATTAATTAAATTATTATATATTTTATGAACATTAGATGAATAAAATTGAAAAATATATATTAAATATTATTTTAAATTTAACAAAATCACAATAAATTGAGATAATAACTATCGAGCACTAAAATGATGATAATTTCTGGTAATTTAACCAGCGATTTTAAATTTAAATTTTGAAAATATAATTATTTTAAATCTCAAATGGAATAATTTAATAAGATTGAAGGAATATTGTTTACAGATTTTCCTCCACGCTATCAAGAAGTATAAATTATTATTTCTTCTGAAATAATTATTTATAACTAATCCCCGAGGTAAAACTCTCCCAGTATTTATTTTTTTCCATTTAAAAAACTTACTCTTGAGATCTTGTTTAAGAAAAAGAATTATTAAATTACAAAACAAGAAACAAGAAAAATTTAACTGCCGAACATTTCTTCAATAATCTACGTGAACTTCATATATAGACATGCATAATCTTGAAATTGGAAGACAAAGATGTTAGAAGCTAAAACCAACCCAAAAAAGAAAATAGAATAAGAAAAAAATGATTACATATTTTCTGAAGAACATAAAAGACATAAACCCATGATGATCAACTACAACAAAATCCTAACACTTTACACTTGAATAGGCTTTAGTTAACTTGTGTTTAGCTGTTGATGACACTTGAATTGAATTCCTCTGGCCTCAGGAGATGGAGTGTCTCCTGTGTCTTGAAGATGAGACAGAGGATTTGGTGTCTCCTGGAACCATTGAAGTTGGACTCTGCGAACTCCCAGATGTCTCTGAACTTTTGTTCTCTCCGTGTCCTTTTCCGACAACCCATAACTTGTCGAATATCCTTCTTGATCGAGATGGTAGCAACTGCATACCACTTTTGCCGTTTTGCTGTTTTTCTTCACCAGTTGTCCGTTTTTCTGCAATTCTCCTTCCGCAATCTTTAATTTGTTCATCTCTTTATTCACAGATTTAGTGTCATCAGCTATTGTCTTCTCCCATTCTTCATCGATGTTAGTCATCGAATTTGATGCGTCAAGATGATTATTGTTGAGACCTTGAGCAACCGCACTCGCTCTAACCTGCTCAAAGAACAGAACTTGAACCACAACTCTGAGGGGGAGCCACTCGTTCTGAGCAGCATGCATTGATGCATCCATTGTAAGTTTTTTGACATCCATCAGCCCACATAACTTCTTTCTTTCAGCCTTTGTCAAATCAGGATGCTCCTGTAACCGAATAAATACATTAATACATCATGCATACAGTATCTTGAAGTTTAAAAGATGTTCATCCTGTGCAAATTGAAATTCTTGTGAAAGTAAACATGTTCTGCAAGAGCTTGTACAGCTGGAAAAATATATGCAGATGGAAAATGGAAGCGGCCAAGGCACAAAAGGTTACCTTGAGGTAGGTGTCAATGGCTTTGTACAGTCCATCATGATTTGGTCTAGCAGAATCAGGAATCAACCGTGATAACTCCATAAAGTTAGCTAGGGTGAGATTCGGGTCACACGCAATTTCTGAAAGATACCCATCTATTAATTTTCCAACTCTCAACATGTAAGCACATCCATTCCTCAAAACAAAATCATTGGTCTCATCATTCTTCTCCACACTCAAGTCCTGATTGTACTTTTCATGAGCCACATACCGACTAACAAGGCATTGTATCAAGTCCACATCATATAACGTTGTTTGAGGGGACCGTGCTGGAATTAATACATCCTTTAGAGAAGCTTCGTGCAACTTTAAACTGATCCTCTTCACTAAATCCTCCACGGGTGCATCATCCACTCCAACAAAAATGGCAACTTTCAACAATTTCAGCAAGAAACCACATGGACAACCAACACCCTTGTCTGAAGGCAATAAACAAACCAGTGTTTCTACCAAATATTTGTATCTCCAGGTACGTCCATCAGAAACCAAATCATCGAATGTATCTGGCAACCATCTGACTGCACAGGTTTTCAGTGCCTCCCCAATAACAGCACCATCCATTCTTCCTTTTGATTTAATGGTAATCATGACTCGCTTGTACAGATCGATATCGAGTTCACATATATCTTCAACCCACCAATCCTTGGGAACAGATTCAAATTTCTCCCGAAACTTTGTCCCATCCTCAACTATGTTATCAAGGACTGATAACTTCCGATTGTATGTGTATGACCAAGAAATATTTGCAGGATCCACAGAAGTTTTAGATGCAATTGAATCTACACACCTTCCCACAATCTTCAGATCTTCAGACCAAGGCATTAGAGATTTGGTGGTTTGAAGTGCAATAATAGAATCTTTCCAGCTCCGAAGGATACTGGAGTTCAGAAATACCTCAATTTTGAAAATCAGGTTCCCTCTATCTACATCCTCCGTCATCTCAAGATACTCAGCTGCACAACGGGCAGCCACAACACTGTATGCATTGAGGGTGACGGTCATTCCATAGCAGAACTTAGCACAAATTTCAAAGGCCTTGTGTCCACCAGGAAAATCAGGCATATTAATCTCATTAGAATTCTCATCACTGGCTTCGGATACTAGCTTTTGCAGGAGATTACTCTTTGACAAAAGAGGGAACTGCAAATGCATATCACGCAACGGATCATGACCAGAATATGAAACAAATTAAAAACGACGATAACTCAATCTGGGGATCATCTCTTTAGTGACATGGAATCAACATCCAAACAAAACAATTTAATTCAGTGCCTTACATAGCATTAATTAAAATTTCAAACAATTAGGGAAAAAGAATAAGAAAACTAGAACTAAGAGCAGTTTAGTCTAGCTTTTACTGAATTTAGAGTCCAGCATATTTGGAACGCAATGTGCAAACACAAGGATCACGGAAGAAGTAAGAAGCAAAAAGGAACAAAAATCTTTTCTTTATTCCTCCAACTACACAATTTCTACTTTATTTCAGTTAGTTGCTTTATGCTTCAATGGAACCTAATATAAACAGATACTAATCAACAAACTAACACTAAATTTCCAACTCAAAGTACAAAAAGGAAAAAGAAAAGAAATGACCGGATATGTATGCAAATAATAGCTATTTCTGTATTGAGCCCATTTGTTATCTTGAAGAATCAGCAAGCATGTCAAATGCACCCAACTATATTCAAAATATGCGCCACTGAAATGTATAAGTTCCAGAATGCAACAATATTCCCACGCTTGTGATTAGGCAATAAACTCAAAACTTGCTTCTGAAGAATAAATGCTAATGGCTTCACTGTTGGCCAAAACAAAACAAAGACTATTGTACCTTGTGTAGGTAAAATTTGACTTCACCAACATTTATGGTGACATCTGTAGCCAGCTCGGATGACACATATCTGCAGAAGCACATTAATCACCATGAGCTTAAAGAAAAGAAACAGCTACCTGCCTGGGATGGCAATCAATAAATGTAATAATGGACTGTAATAAGAAAGTAGTTTATGGTTCCGTGAAGCCTAAATCAAATTTCTGCACCTTATGAATGCTCTTGGCAATAATAACCAACTTAGGAGCTCCAGTTTTCAAGCTTGAGTACAGCAAGGAGTTTTATCATATTCATACTGACCTCAAACTAAAATAGGTAACAATAAAATACACGCAAAAATCAGTGCCCAACAAGGAAAAGGAAGTCTTCATTAAAGGTACCAAAATTCCATAATCTAGAGAGAAACTAGGTTGGCAATGCCACCTCCTTTGCCCTTTTCTTGCTTCTACTAGTGAAAACCTATCAAACCTACAAATAGCATTATCATGGCCAAGATCGTTCACTACAATGCTAATTAGCTTCTAAGACACTGCCAAATTATGCACAAAGGAAAAAACAATATTTCAAAAGGAAAACAAATCAATAATCCAAACTCTCCTTATTATGGCACAGAAATTTCTAAATTTCATGAAGTCTGAAGTTTTGTCCTCTTGCAATCACAATGAAATTGTAGAAATTGTCATATTAGAAACCCAATAAAAAAACTAGATTCCCACTGCGCGGACATTAATGCTTTTCATTATTACACAAGAACATATATTTTAGCTTGGTGTCACATTATAGGTGATAATATTCTTTTACCAAAATGTCCAAAATTCCATTTTTAATCTCTGAAATAATTGAATCAAAATTAAAAATGCGATGAATATAATTTCAAACATTACCCTATCTCCAACCCCAAAAAAGGAAAAGGGAAAAAGAAAACACTTTTCCAATAAAACATGGTTTTTTAAATCAGGAAATGTAGATAATACAGCAAGAAACTACTCGCTGACATGATTAAGATCTTTGCACACACTAAAAAACTTTAACAATGGACCACAAACTCACTAATCAGAGAAAAAGGGACAACTCAAATGCAGGACCACTCAGATACCACCTCCAAACTCAAGTAGTAGTAATAGGAACAAGAAGAATACTAAGACTAAGGAGAACAAACTTGAGGCTATTTTCATACCAATGAAAAACTAATATGTGGTAAATTTTCTTTATTTCTCCCAGTACCTTTGATTTCAAGACAAGGCAATATATTTTAGGCATGCGTTTGGACGCATTAAAAGGGTGAAAAACTAAGTGTGTGCTTTGTTTAGCAAAATTCCAAGAGCTGACAAAAATGAACCTTTTGAATTTAATGCAAGAACAATTAAACCGTATGCTTAAACAAAAGCACAACAAATTCCAACAATTACGAAGAAATAGCTAAGAAACCCAGAACAAAACAAAATTAAAACTGTAAGAAAACAGACTAAATAAAAAACCAAAGCTTGAACTTGTCAGTTTTGTCAAAAAGGTAAAATGCAAAATCCTCTCACCTGATGGATTTGCCTTCAGCTTGAAAGGCATCAGGCTTGGAACCCAACTTCATAAACTTCATATCTTATCCCAAAATTACCCCTATGAATAGCAGAAAAACACAATTGAACCTTCACATAAGTACATAGAGCAAACCAAGCCTGTTTAATCTCTGAAGCTGCCCATACCACAAAGATGACCAAACTTGGAGACTTCTCACTTTCAGTGGAACATCAACCAGGAACAATGTTGAAACTCAGACCAGAAATGGCGGGTTATTGGAAGGATTTCTAGTTGTCTCTCGATATGTAAACAAATTAGCAGCAGACCATAATATACATTGGACAAAGACAACCTCTGCTCACAAAAACCTCGAATTTCGCGCTGTTCCCATAAATTTCAAGCCTTAATTATAATCAATATCTTAATCAGTAATTACTCTCCCCCAGCAACAAAACCAAAATGATGGAAGCCCTCGACTAGAACCAGAGAGAAAAATTGGAGAGAAACAATACTAATAATTACATGAACGAGCTTGCGTTAGAAAGAGAAGGAAAATTTACTTCCTCTGGAGATGGTAGTAAAAAAATAACGTCAGAGAAACAGAGAAGAGTAAGAATGAGGAAGGAAATAATGGCATTAGAGAGAGAATGCTCTCTCTAAAAAGCTCAATATCATATCATTAAATTCTCGCCGCCTTTGCTTTAAATCACCCTGATCTGCTCGAGATCTTCCTCTCTCTCTCTCTCTCTATCTCTCGCGGCGCAAATCTCAAGGTCTTCTTTTTCTCACTTTCTCTTTCTATATCTGAATCAATACGCGATGAACGGTGATCGGGGTCACCTCTGTCGCATTTGTCCCCTCTCTCAGGCTCGAATTTTCCCCGAAACAAAAAAACCAAAAAAGAAAATTGAAGAAAAAGAGAGAGAAAATGAAGAAAAGGAAATGGCTTTAGGCTATAGGAGTGGTGAAGAGAAAAGGGTAGAGTGTACTTTGGGGTATAGGGAACTGTGCAAGTGCACAGAGTGGCGCAGAGGCGGGGAGAGAGAGAGTGGTGGAGGAGGTGGCCGTGTTCTCCTCATGAGGTTTTTATGCCGTTAAAGCACGCGACCTTTTATGTTACCGATTTTGCCCTCGTTTTGAGTGTGGCAATATCGAAAATGCCACTTAATTTTATTTATTTGTCAATATTATTAAAACCAAACCAAATAAAGAACCGATAAAACTTGAGGTTCGTGATTTGATCGGTTTAATCGAATTTTTTCTATTTTTAAATTATTATAATTTTTTGAATACTATTATATAAAAATTAAAAAAATATTTATTAAATATTAAATATATGTCACAAATATTCTAATAATAAGTTACAAAATATAATTTTAATTTTATTATTACAAGTGATTAATTATGAATTATTGAATATCATATGTTAGAAACATAAAAATACAATCATATCATGAAAATAATTTTATATTTAGATGAAGTACTAATAAAGTAAACACAAAACATATTAACTTTATATATATGAATATAATTATATTTAATTACAATAAATTCAAATAAATAATAAGTATATTAAATTATTAAGTGATATTTTTCAAATTTAAAATACTGATTTTTTAAATAAATAAATAATAAAAATTTAATATATATATATATATGTATATTTTAAATTTTCATTATTTATTTATTTAAAAAAAATTAATATTTTAAATTCTAAAAATATTACTTAATAATTTAAAATACTATTACAATCATCCATATAAATAATAAGTATATTAAATTATTAAGTGACATATATTTATAATTTAAAATACTAATTTTTTCAAATAATATATATATATATATATATGATTATAATGAATCAAAAATATAATGAGCATATTAAATTATTAAGTAATATACTTAAAACTTAAAATACTAATTCTTTTAAATAAATAAATATATGTGTGTGTGGGTGAAAAAATTTAAAAAAATTTGATTTTTTACATTTTTTAGCAAAAAATTCGGTTCTGTCTGGTTCTCTGATTTTACTCGGTTCAATTCGATTTTTTTTAATTCTATTTTTCTATAGTTGAATCAACCGGTTAGCCTATCGATTGGCAATTAAACCGGTTCTATCGTCCGGTCCGATTCGGTTTTAATAACTATGTTTTGTTGTGTTGCCGTTTGACGCGTAGCTCTCTGTGTTTTGACTTTGGTTTAACTTGAGGCTTTTATTTTTATCTGACGTGGACGAGTATTCGCTGATCTGCTAACCATGCGCGTCTCCTTCAGGGGACTTAAATGGTCCATTTTTAATCTGTCCCCAAATAAAAACTGGTCCCTTTTTTTTTTCCCATCATTTTTTATCTAATTTTTGAATATAAATTTGAATTTCTTTTTTATTTTCCAATCCTTAAATTCGATTATGAGATCAGTACAATCAATATACATATAATTTTTTAGCACATAAATATTCGAATACTAACACTGAATTACCTCTAGAATGAATATATTATTTCTCTAATTATACTAAATAAAATATTTTCAATCGTATTAATATGATATCACACAACTTTAAAAATAAAAAAATTAATTCTTTTTCATTTCAATTTTTGTCATTTTTACAGCATGGGATATGCTTTTTTATAACACCGGTTGAACGGTTACATCGATACAATTGAGTATTACGTATTTCAATTAAAAATAATATTAATTTGTATTTATGATCCATAAAAATTAATAAATATAAGCATTCAATATATTACTTTCAAAATTTAGATATTTAGCTGGATTATAAAAATTAAATTGAAATGTCTCCATATATATATTTTGCTAATTCTTTTTTTTTTAATTATTTTTCTGATTCTTTTAGTGCATGCATATGCTATCACTTAACTCATAAAGTATTATCCTAATTCTCTCTTTAAAATTTTTCATTTCCGAAATTCTTATAGTGTTTTTTTTCTTTGGAATCAATAGTTGGTCAGAAAGTCATTATTATCATTTATCAAGAAGAAGTTCGGAATTAACAAGTAAATGATTAAAAAAATCCTTTAATTTGATTTTATTTTCCCAAATAATTTTCTATATCCTTAAAAATATTGAAAATATCAGAAAATCACTTAGGTGTCAATCTCTGGCATTTAATTTGGACAGAGAAAACAAGATTATAGAAAGAATAATTGATATTTATGGGGAAGATGATAGAGATGAGATGGGATTAGCTCTCCAACCAAAAGGTTGGCCAATGGCTAATAACTTTCTAATTAAGTTGGTAAACTAAGCTATATTTTAAATGATTTTATTTTTCTATAGAAAATAAAAGGTCAAAAAAAAGAAAGCAACATCATTTTTTATCATTTTTTTTAAATATTTTTCAATTGCAAATTTGATTACGAAATCAAGCTGTCCCCACACACAAAACCTTTAATATTAATTACACAAATATGTGCTGCTCTCATGCATGTGATCTAAAAACATCACCTTTTCTTTACAATCCTTGTCAAAAAAAAAATGACAAAATAAGTCTCTAAAAGTTACTAAATTAATATTTTATTGAATTGCTATTATTAAGAAATTTAAAGCAAACTTCAATAAAATATATGGGTAGAAACTAGAAATAATACATTTAATATTTATTTCAATTATCTTGTAAGACTAGTGATAAGTTTCAAAGTATTCTCTGTAAGCAGCAGTCTATCTCGAAAATAAATAAATTAATTTTTCACGTACAAAAAATTAATACTCTAAAATTCAAATTATTAATAGAATTTAAAGAGAGGAGGGATGCATACGAGATACCTTTTTAATAAATTTATTTTTATATTTATATGATATCAATTGGCGGTTGCACTCAAATAAAAAAATTCTTAGTATCGACATCTGATCAATTCAATAATATTTAATCTATGCAAATAGTCAGTGGCTCTTTTAGGTTTTGGATGGGCAACTAGACCTCAACAATCATGCACCTGTGACTATTGGGCTGCATCTAAATACGATAATGTTATGTATTATCAACTATGTTACTTTACGTATATTCAATATAAATTTATATTAGAAATCAGTAAATTTTTAATTCTAAATAATTATATTAAAATAATTTATATTTGTCTCTCACCGTACCGGTGAACTAACTATAGAATGAAGTTTGACAAATCTATTTATTTCTCATGTCAACAAACATTATGAAAACTAAGTAATATTTATATTGCTCGATCTTATCAAGTTCAATTAAAAAACAATGCAATAATTTTTCGCATTGTCATGCAACGTAACATGTATTGACTGTTGAGGACGACTGGATGAGGTTTTTTTTTTCCCATTTTTCATTTTAAAATAGAAAGCGAAGTTAATAGTAGAATAATAGCAAATAGAAAGCGACTGAAGTAATTAAATTTTTTAATACAATTATTGTCAACAGAAAAATGACCTATGTTTTATCAGTATTAGTGGGTGAAAGAATTATCACATTCAATAAAATAAAATAAAATAAAATAATAACACCTTTGCATCCTTAAAGTTTACGACATATTATCAACAAGTTAAAATGGCAATGCACCCACTTGTTTTCAAATCCATCAATATTTTGATAATTTTTAGTGACTTGCATTGTATGTGGTTATAAATGTCACTCGCATATATATTAATGGTTTGAGCACTTATTTACATGTGAATAATAAAAATTAATATAAAAAAAATTTACTTGTGTAGTAGTGGACCGACTAAAATTAAATAGAATAATACCCATTGGTACGAGCTAGACATTAAAAAAATCAAATAAAAAATATTAGGCGAGCAAAAATTGATATTTAAAAAAAATAAAAGATCATTTTCAAGATAGTATCTAAATGAATTTCATAATATTTTATGTTATTAACGGCTTATAACTTATATTATTTATTAAAAATGTTAATTATAAATTATTTTTGTATAATTAACTTTTTACTGAATGTAAGGTTGAGATGCATTTTAAAGCATATCTGGCATAAAACCATTTAGTTCAAATTTTTATGGATTGGAATTGGGAAATTTAAGGCCAAATGATTTGAGAATTTTGAGTGCCTTGAAAGAGCATTTTAAATACTAAAAAAATAGCTAAAAAGTGAGCAAAAGGAATCCGAGGCCGGAAAACCATAAAATTTAGGTCCTACGCACTGTTTAGGTAAAAAGTGACATAATTTGTCAAAATCGGCACATGCAATGCAAATGTATAATTGATGGATTATATATTATGTATTTTTACTTCCCAAAATCAAGTGAAATGCACAGTAACTCTGGACAGACACAAAGCCAAAATATATATGGGTACGTTTACTTACATAAAATAATTTTTTATTTTTTATTTTTTATTTTTTTAAAAATTAGAGTATTTATTTTTCGTAGAAAATTTAAAAAACGCGTTTATTTATCAACAAATGAAAAACTGGAGCGTTTATTTGTGTGTGTGTATACACACATATGTGTATATATATATATACATGCATACAAATATTACATGTACATACATACATACGTACGTACATTTATATATGTATGTGTGTGTGTGTGTATATATATATATGTGAATATATGCACATACATACACATGTATTTATAAATACATACATATATACATGTATGTGTGTATATATATATACATATCCATATGTATATATATGTATGTACATACATATATATGCATATGTATGTATGCACATGTAAGCACATATAGATATATGTATATGAACATGTATGTGTGTGTATGTGCATATGTATATGTATATGCATAAATACATATTTATATGTATATGTGTGTATATAGATACATACATGCATGCATGTATGCATATATAAGCACATACAGATACATGTATATGAACATGTATGCGTGCGTATATATATATGTATATATATATATGCATAAATACACATTTATATGTATATGTATGTATGTATGTATGCATGTACTACATATATATATACATGCATATGCATATGCTTATGTATGTATGCACATACAAAAATTTACATATGCATGTATATGTATATGTATGTATGTATATATATATATATATGTGTGTGTGTGTGTGTATTAATATTATTTAGAAAATTTGGAAAACATCTTTTATTAGTTTTTTAATTTCTTCTTTATTTTGGAAAATTGAAAAATTCATTTTCTGTTTTCTATTTTAGAAAACTAACGAAAATAAACATGATCTCTATTTTCTGTTTTCTGTGGAAAAATTTTCTGAAAAATTGAAACAATTTTTTGTAAATAAACAGGCCTATAATTTTTCAATAATCGATAGCATTTCTCAAAAAAAAAAAAAGAAAAGAAGATAGTAGCAATTAATAATGATGGTTAGCTTTTATGAAATCTATTAATATTCAATAACACGGACAAAAAAATATATGGGCAACACAGTTTAAATAAAATAAAATAAATCCAGCTACCCACCAATAAAAAATAAAAATTTTCTAATTAACTAATTAAATAATTGTTAACTTTACCAATATTAACCAAACGTATTTATTCGGAAACAATAAATTCGATGGAACACAACTTTTGTGTATGTATTACCACTACAACGGTCAAACATTATATTCACTGACCATAAGCCATTATCTCCATTTTTTTTATAAGTCATTTTTATTATGTTCAATAAAATTAAAAAATAATAAATATTTTTAAAGTTAGTATTAAATTATATAATTAAAATTAAATTATTAAATTTAATTAGTTCTAACTTTATTAAAAAAGAAAAATAAATTAAAAAAATAAATTAAATTACATTAAAAATCTAAATGTGATAGATAAATAAAATTTTAATTTTATTCAAAAGTGATAGATAAAAAACAACGAAGAAAGTATTGCATAACAATTGGCATTAATGGGTGACCTCAATTGATTTAATATGATCATACATTATAGAATTAGGATCTCTCAATTCTACTGGATAAATTCTCTAATCTATAATTTATTTTTTCCAAATACCGATTTGATTATTAGAGTTTTTTTATCGAAATTTGTTATTTTTTCTGTTCTTTTTTATCTGTCACTTTTGAGTAAAAATTAAATTTTATTTATCTATTAATTTTAAATTTTAAATTTTTAATGTAATTTAATTTATTTTTTTAATTTATTTTTTCAATAAAGTTAAAATCAATTATATTTAATAATTTAATATTAATCACACAATTTAATACTAAATATAACTATATTTAGTATTTTTTAATTTTAGTAAAAATAATAAAAATGATAGATAAAAAAAATAAAGGGATTAATATCTTTTATTTTAAAAATTGAAACTAAAATGTCCTCTAGAAGAAGTTAGACATATTAATTGTTGGGGTATTGGATAGAATTTGATACTACTCACTTCGTCCTACTTTAAATAATTATTAATTTATTTTAAATATTATTTTCAAAATTTGAGGGATGTCTTTACAAATATATCCTTATTTATTATATAATTTATCAAATAGTTTTATTTATTATCATTTTTAATTTTTAATTAAAATTAAATAAATTTTTTAAAAATATAAAATAATATTTTTATCAATAACTATAATTTTTTTATAAAATTAAAATATTTTAATTATATTTTTAAATTTTATAAAAAATAAAAAATTATTTTTTAAAATTTTCACTAAATCATATTTCATATATGATGCATTTGTGGATAATCATAGTAAGCGACATCTCATTGTCGTTGATTGTACCCTTGAAAAGAAGGACAACTAATCAGAGAATGAAGAATGAGATATATCTCTATAAAGATAGACAATTTATTAAACGATGTGAAAAGGACCCATTTGTATACAAAAACGACACATCAATTTCAACTCTATTTGGGTTGGGAACTAAATAACAACTCCTCTCGTCTTATATTGACTTGTCTCTTGTTGCCCCAAATTGAATTTTTACTATTTTCCCGATCAGTTAATTTTATTTTATTTTTATATATAAAATTAAAAATATATGAAAGTTTGATTTTATTGGTCCCCCTCTACACGTGAGGCCGAGGGGGACCTTATATTCCTCTCCATGCTGTATTCCAATATCTTAATTGCTCAATTAATAAATTGGACCTATTCCCTTTTAACACATCACCTAATGTTCTCATCCTTCACAACTATCTCTTAATTGCCCAAAGCAGCCATCTTTTTACCCCCCCAATAATATGGGGGAAGTTGGTGCAAGAAGTTACTATCCCAATTATTATTATTTGCTTCAAAAACTATCCTTTTATTTTACCAAGGCTTTAACATTACACTCATTTTATTTTCACAAACAATTGATTTTAAGCTTGGTCATATTTCTTATGCATTTGGGTTAATTTCATCCGTAATCATATTAAAATTTATAGCTTATAACGTTATGATCACTATATTATAATTTGTAACGAAAAAATAATTCAATTTTATTTTGTAACAGAAAAATTATAAATGCCAAAAAATAAAAAATTCGATTATCGGAAAAAATAATTTAACTTTTTATTTCAATAATGATTTATTTGACCTGTAAATGTGACGCAATCCACTTATGGTTCATATAATTTACAGTACATTTATATTATTTGTAATTTTATAATTCATTTGCGACAAGCGCTTACCTATCATAAAGAGTCAACTATACAAAAATCCCACAATGTATGAGAAATGATGGAGAAATGATGATTTTCCCCACTAAGATAGAAGCATAGAGGAGAATCCTAAAGTAAGAACCAAGAGCACATGGTGTATTGCATAGCAAAAGCAAGTGAAATGAAAATGATCCCCATGTGTGGTGGCTCATTAGGCGTGGGCATAAACCATCATAAATAAATGATGAGGGACCCAAATCTTATAATGGGCATAGTGTGACTATTCCTCTTCCTTTATGCCTAATCTTTTCCCTTTCATTTCACAAGTCCACATTTTTCGTGCTATGACTTATTACGGGTTCTATTCGTAGATTCTCTCTAGGCTTTATGCTCTTCAATCCTCCATGTCGTTCTACTAACCAACTACTTACCCTCATGTCTCCCATTTTTTATATTCCTCTATACTTCTTCTACCTCTAATTGCATTTCTATTAAATAGAATTAAAATTAGTGATGCATTTTATTTTATTTTATTATTAATTAATAAGAACGGTAAAATCATAGCATTTCCATTTTCGGGAAAAATCTCTAACTTTTATAAATGTAATTTTACTCTCGCATCTCTTAAATTCTTTCTATTTTTCTTCTATTAATTATTTTTTTCTGAGATGTATTTATACCGATGTTTACTCTACTGCAACTAAATTGTTGTCTAATTTGTGCATAAAATCATATTGGTTGATTCAAGTGTTCAGTATTTTTTTTAAATAAAATTTTAAGTTCGACTTTTGTAAATGTAATTTTACTCACATCTCTTAAATTATTTCTCTTTTTCCTCTATTAGTTTTTTTCCCTCTAAGGCGTATTTTGTCTAATTTATGCATAAAACCACATGTTTCAAGCGACAACACCATTCTAAATCCATTGTTTATTAAGATTCAATTTAAATGTATAGTATAAATATCTATAAAATTATTTATATTTATTCATCCGTTTTTTCCAGTTGCTATAATATCACGAAGAAAAAGACTTTTAGTATTTTTTATAAATTTTATTAACTTTGATCTAAAAGATATAATTAAAAAATACCACAAAATCATATGGGTTGATTTAAATGGTTCAGTATTTTTTTAAAAATAAAATTTTAAGTTCGACTTTTGTAAATAAAAAAATTTAATATTAAAAGAGTTTTACTTTCGTAGCAAGCCAATATAGCTTAAACCGAATTAATTAGAGCATGTGAATTTTCAGACATCAATAATTATTATATATAAAAAAAAGAGACAAAAAAGGGGGAGACCATCGGCATAAAAATGTGAAGCGAAACCCAGTTTAGAGTTTATTGGGCCGTAGTCATATGGCCCTAGTGACATGTTCTCGTTGGGCCTGTCCTAATTTGTGCCACAATATTGCTTTCTTTTATCATTCTATACAAATGTTATTCTAAATATATTACTTCCTCACTTTTCTTTTAAGAAATAATTTTCTATTTTTTATAAAAATTTAGAAAATAACTAAAATAATTTAATTTCATAAAAAATTATAGTAGTTGACAAAAATATCCTTTTATATTTTTAAAAATTTTATTTAAAAGTAGAAAGTAATAAGATAGAAAAATATTTAATAAATTATATAATAAATATATATATATCCTTTAAATTTTGAAAAAGATATTTAAAATAGGACGAATAAAAATAAAAAATATCTATTAAAATGTAACGAAGGAAGTATTATATATTGTATGTTGAGTTACTTAATAATTATACAGAAATAATGACTTTTTATCATTTAATTATTTGTGAGCAATCGAATTTTGGAACCATCTCCACTGCTGCATTTAAGTAATTTATTAGTAATTTATTTCAATTTTCATAATTAGATATAGTAACCGATATAATTATTTTTCTATATTCAATATCTTATTTTGTTTCATAATTATTTGCATAATAAACATGGAAAAGCTTAAAATTAAAAAGAATTATAGAAATTCAAGAAATTGATAATTTGGTACGGTAGCACTATCCAACAAGGTGTATTAGCTAGCAAATAAGTACAAAAAAAGTAAATATCAACAAAACAAGTGGACCCATGAGCTGTACTCTGGCCTAAAAACGCCACGCGTCAAAATATTATTTAAGAACCGGATCTCACCGTAAAAAAAGTAACCGGACAAAATCAAGGAGCGGATGGATCTGGTTCAAAGCTTCGTTTTTCTACCACCTTGTTGACCCATATCTTCTTGTTATAACAAAGTCTTATTCATTTTTCCATAATCTAGATCTAGCTGTGTGTCTCTCTCTCTCGCCATGGAGCCTCGAGGAAGAAGAAGATCTTTACCTCTATTAGCCTCGATCTGTTTGGCTTTCGCGTTTCTGATTCATGGCGTTCACTGCTTCTACCTCCCCGGTGTCGCTCCTGAGGATTTCGTTAAGGTGAGCTTCAAGTTTATCATTTCTGATCTGTTCTTGTGGTTCTGATCCGGTTTTGCTTGTTTCGCATGAAAATGATGGAGAATTAGAGTATGCTTGCTAGATTAGCCCCTTTTTTTGTTCGATTTAACTGAGTGTGAAATGAGTAAATGGAACTGTGTCACTGAAGAGAGTGATGTCGGATTTCTTCAGGACGTTAGAAAATGGATTTATGTTAATGTTGATAGGCATTACTTTGCTGCATTATGTTTTAGCTATTCAGTAGATAGCATACGGACCTTGCTTTATGAGATCTAAACAGTTTGAAACGAGCTTATTGAAGTGACTCTCTGTTTCATTTTGGTTTTGGCGTTTACTTGTTCTCATAATGAATCAGGATTCTAGACTTGATAATGCACGATTAACCTCTTTTAATTTTACTAGCTTTAGGCCCCTGGCTTTAATTCATTGAACATTATGGGCTTGATTTTAAAATTTGGGCAATGTTGAACCATATGATGTGTTTGTGAATGCTGGAAGGTACATAAACCTAACGTGATCTTAAATTGTTGGCATTGTGAATTCATCTGGGATGACTGGGTTTTGCCAATGGAACGATTTACTGTTGCTGGATTGTAAATGCTAGTGTACTTGGGTCTTTTAATTCATTTACCTTCTGCAGTTTGTGACAGGAAGTCGTTTATCTTGTGTAGTTTGCCTGATGGCCGAATAAAGCTTTAACATTGTTAGTCTCGAGTCTTTCACTGTCAATATATATATTTTTTTTCAAATAACTGTTTCCAATCACATTTCCATTAACATACAACTAGACACTTGGGCTGTTCTGGAGGTTGATCAAGCTTTAACGATATTATTTTCTCATTAGCACTCCATCTAATTTTGGTTATATCATTGATATTTTCAAACCAAGAAAAAAGAGAATACTGCTACTCTCTTGAAGTTGAGCTAAGTGAGAAACAGTGCCTAGAAGTGATAGTTTATTATCTGGTTGTATGTTGTCTTGCAAAATTCAGGGAGATGAGTTGAAGGTGAAGGTGAACAAGTTGAGCTCTACAAAGACACAGCTACCTTATTCATACTACTCTCTTCCTTATTGTCGGCCACCCAAGATTTTGGACAGCGCGGAGAATCTTGGAGAAGTACTTCGTGGTGACCGTATTGAAAATTCACCCTATGTGGTCAGTTCTGTTATCCAGGATAAATCTAACCCAAAGTTTTAATAGGTTTCTTGTGACTGATTTTTTTCTTCTATATTGGAAAATGCAGTTTAACATGCGGGAACCAAAGATGTGCAATATTGTTTGCCGTCTTCAATTGAATGCGAAGACAGCAAAGGGGTTTAAAGAGAAAATTGATGATGAATATCGTGTCAACATGTATGAAGCACCTTTTATTTAGATATTTACATCTAATGAGCATGGTAAACTGCTTAAATCCCTTCTTCTGATTGTCCTGGCTTGTACGTTACAGGATCCTTGATAACCTTCCTCTCGTGGTTCCGAGGCAGAGGTTGGATCAGGAATCTCCTACAATCTATCAGCTTGGGTATCATGTTGGGCTCAAAGGCCAATATAGCGGGGTGTGTAAATTATCTCACTTCAAACGCTATTTTCTGTTGATGTGCTGGTTTTTGCTTACTGTCCAATTATATGCAGAGCAAGCAGGAAAAGTATTTTATCCACAATCATTTGGCTTTCACTGTCAAATTTCATAGAGATATGCAAACTGACTCCACTAGAATTGTTGGATTTGAAGTTAAGCCAATGAGGTCAGGCACTGCCTATTGTTTCATGAAGGGCCTGCTGCTTGGTGAGCCTTTTTTTCCATGCCAATTAGCTGTGATGTTACTCATTTGAGTGTTTGAATCTCACAGTGTAAAGCACGAATATGGGGGAAAGTGGAATGAGGAGAAGACTCGCTTGACAACCTGTGATCCCAGTGCAAAGCACACAGTTGTTAATTCCAATACCCCTCAAGAAGTTGATGAGAAAAAAGAAATTATTTTCACATATGACGTTGAATTCCAGGTGAGTTGTTGTGCTGAAGTACCATTTACATTAAGCATTCTCTGGCTTCCATTTTAGTTTCTCTGGCATGTTGTTAATACAGAAGCAGTTTTAAACCCGTAGTTTAATTGTAATCCTTTTTGTTTTTTGCTTCTTCTTCCTCCTCCTCCCCTGCCTCTTTGTCTCCAGTGTTTTATTATTGGATTCTAGCAGTTATTTGTCTTGTTAGCTTATCTGTGAGGTGCTATTGACCTACTAACTGTATCACTCTTTTGTATGCCTTTCAGGAGAGTGATGTGAAGTGGGCATCTAGATGGGATACCTATCTTCTAATGAGTGATGACCAAATTCATTGGTTTTCTATTGTCAATTCGTTGATGATTGTCCTCTTTCTTTCCGGCATGGTGGCAATGATAATGCTACGGACGCTGTACCGTGACATATCCAAATACAATGAACTTGAGACCCAGGAAGAAGCCCAAGAAGAGACTGGATGGAAACTTGTCCATGGAGATGTTTTCAGGCCTCCACAAAATTCTGATTTACTCTGTGTTTATGTTGGAACAGGTGTTCAGTTTCTTGGCATGATCCTTGTCACCATGATGTTTGCGATTCTAGGTTTCCTTTCTCCTTCAAACCGAGGTGGTCTTATGACAGCCATGCTCCTACTTTGGGTTTTTATGGGTCTTTTCGCTGGTTATGCCTCAGCTCGCTTGTATAAAATGTTTAAAGGAACAGAGTGGAAGAGAATTGCTCTTAGGACTGCGATTATGTTCCCAGGAATTGTTTCAGCCATTTTCTTTGTTTTGAACACTCTCATCTGGGGTCAGAAATCATCTGGAGCTGTGCCATTCGGAACAATGTTTGCTCTCGTACTTCTGTGGTTTGGAATTTCAGTGCCACTTGTGTTTGTGGGTAGTTATGTTGGGTTCAGGAAGCCAGCAATCGAGGATCCTGTGAAAACAAATAAAATACCAAGACAGATCCCAGAGCAAGCTTGGTACATGAACCCGGCCTTCTCCATTCTCATCGGAGGAATACTTCCTTTTGGAGCTGTTTTTATCGAGCTTTTTTTCATCCTCACATCAATCTGGCTGAACCAGTTTTACTACATCTTCGGTTTCCTCTTCCTAGTATTCATAATCCTCGTTATCACTTGTGCTGAGATAACCGTAGTTCTCTGCTACTTCCAATTGTGCAGTGAAGACTATCTATGGTGGTGGAGGTCATACTTGACATCAGGCTCCTCTGCGCTCTACTTATTCCTATACGCGACGTTTTACTTCTTCACAAAGCTGGAAATAACGAAGCTGGTTTCTGGCGTATTGTACTTTGGATACATGCTAATTGCATCGTATGCATTTTTTGTTCTAACTGGCACCATCGGATTTTATGCTTGCTTGTGGTTCACAAGGCTTATCTATTCATCAGTGAAAATCGACTAAATCGGGTTGGCTTCAAAAACGGTAAAATTCAAAGATGGTAGATAATTATGTTCTCAAATGTAAACATTTTTGCTCATTGTTTTGAATGGAGATTAGACGGATCCGATGTTATAGTTCCCCCTCCTTTATTTACTTGCTGTTGAAGAATGACTTTTTCCCTAAAATATATATAGATTGTCCAAGAATTCATTTTGCTTTTATTTGATCATTTCTTGTTGTATCAGTAAAGATTTACAATGTGCCCCAGTGCATGCTTATTTCATTTTGTTGAAAAGGAAGTTTAATATCAACAGACAAATCTCAGGGAATTTACTAGGTTTTACTAGTACGATGTTAAATGCAACGAAAGAAACAGTAAAATTAACTATAATAAGTCTTTTATATAAGATAATCTCCAACATTAGACAAAAACAAAGACAAAGAAGAAAGAACAGGAACAAGCAAAATCATATTATTTCCGAGGATGAGTATCCTTAGGCTCAGCAGTATTAATAGCAACCTTGGCCACATCAGTGGCCGTTGCTTCAGGCTTTTTCTTGGTATATAACTCCATGTAACTCACCGCAGCCGTAATAACGAAGCCAGCAACCGCCATGGTGGTCATGCTAAACGGAAGTTTCCGCCGTTGGTGGAGTATCTCACCGGGATCATGACCTGGAGGTCTTTTGGCTCCGTTTAAGCCTGCTGCTGTTACGTCTTCAGGACTCATTTTGTGAGTATCTGCCCTTTTCTTCCAATCTTCTGCCATTGCTTCTCTCTTTTTCTCGCCAAAGTTTTAACAACAATGTTGAGTTGTGTTGACAAGGTTTAAGCATGTTAGAATTTGAAGGTTTTGTTGTGGAACACGTAGCAGTTGCATGTTCTAACTCATCCTTGAAGGACAAGTGAAGGTGGGCAGGTGGTTTCGGATTATTGTTATTTTAATTTTTTGTAAAGAGAAGGGCTTCAATTTTCAACTGAATCATGGGCTTTACTTTGTAAGAACTGCTGTACAAAAGCAATTCTTGGCCCTCACTTCTTTAAAATGTTATTAATAGTATTAATTTTATTTTATTTTAGTTTGCAGAGGAGAAAAAAGAGTGAAAATTCGAATATAAAATTTTGTAATATATTAAGTAATATCTACCATTAAGTTGGATGCGGAAGAGTTGAAAAAAAAAAAAAAACTGAAAGAAGGGACTAGTAAATACTAAATATCAAGAATATAAAATTTACTACAGTAGTGAATGCCAATTAAAGCTGTTTTGTGGGCCCGTTCAGATTCATTACGGCCTGTTTTTTTGATTAGTTTTTTGTAATTTTATGTTTCGATGGTTACCATAATACAAAGGTAAAAGACAACGGTCCCCAAGCAAAACGCCTGATAATGGGGTCCACACTGTCACCTCCTTCTAACGGCTAGTTTCTTTGCTCTCCTATAAGAACCATCACGCACAGCTTCCACCACCATCAACATCTCTCTCTATCACTTTTGTCTTTCTCTGTTTCTTATTCAAGCTCTCAGCTTCCATGGCTAGCTTTCAGAGAGTCCTAACACCTTCTTTGGTGCTTGTAGCTCTACTATTGAGCTTATCAGAAGCTAAAGATATTCTGGTTGGCGGTAAAGAAAATGCTTGGAAAATACCTTCTTCTCAATCTGATTCTCTCAACAAATGGGCTGAAACTGCTCGTTTTCGCATTGGCGACTCTCTCGGTATGCTAATTTTCCATTAAAGATGCCACCTTTATGAGTTTCTTCTTCTAATTTCTACTTTGATTTAATGTTTTACAGTATGGAAGTATGATAGCCAGAAAGACTCGGTGCTGCAAGTGACAAGGGAGGCTTACCTTAGCTGCAATGCCTCAAATCCAATTAAAGAGTACAAGGATGGCAACACCAAGGTGGAACTTGATAGATCAGGACCATTCTACTTCATCGGTGGAGCAGAAGGGCACTGTGAAAAGGGTCAGAAGATGATTGTAGTTGTTCTGTCTCCAAGGAGCCACAGGTTCATTGGTATCTCTCCAGCTCCTTCTCCAGCCGAGCTCGAAGGTCCTGCAGTTGCCCCAACTAGCAGTGCTTCTAGCTTGGAAGGCAGCTTGGTGCTTTTGCTGGGAATTTTGCTCTGGGGCCCGTTTTGAATTCTTGGATTCTTTTCCATTTCATTATAGTAATGAGGGGGGGATTCTTTATTTATTTATTGATATTTGAAGCCTTAATTATCATGTAGAGAAAGTGGTATTTCAATAGAATTGGAATTTTTTTTTCTCTGTCTTTTGAAATAAACTTGCAGAGAAGAGAATGGCAAATTTAATTGCAGCAAAATAATCTGTGTGCTCTTCAACATTTCCAAGGAAAAAAAATTTATGGCCAAGTAGCTATTCTACAAACCTTGATTACACAATTGAAGTCTCGAATTAATACATCACTTCAACTCCTCATTAAGGTTTGGAGGCAGTCCTAAACTTTGAGCAAGATTGCTCATTCTTTCCTTCATAGCCTGCAATGAATAAGATAAGATGTTCAAGGATAAGAAAAATACAGAAAAAGAAAGGAGGCTGTGAATGGGAGGAGAAAAAAAAATGGCAGAACCTTGACACTCTTCTCGTGCGCATCCTTGTAGGCCTCAGTAACCAAGAGAGAGAGTTTCTGCACAGAAGCAAACGTAGTTGGATTGACCAAAAAGATATACACAACCATCAGGGAATAAAATAATCTGAATTACTCACTTCAGGTCCTAGTTCCATTGCAGCCTCGGTTATCTCAATGTTCACTGGTTGCTGGTTGCCAGAAAGTGTTGCCTGCAAGTTTAAATTAAAAATGTGTTCCCACCAAACCACCCAAGTTTGGAAACAGGATAAATGAAAATTTCAGTTTCTAGCATTTTTTTCTGGGGTTCAGTAGTTACTGGAACAAAATTATACCTTTATTAGTTCATCTTTGCAGTAGCCATCAAACTCAGCTCTACATAGCCACAACTGGAATAGAGTAAAAAATAATGAGATGTGTTACCATGGGCATAATTTGAAAAATTAGATGTAAATAGGAATAGCCACATACACAGCAAGTTCTTTCTGCACACGAACAGCCTCAACTTGGACAACCATTTGTGCTTTCTTTACAGTTTCGTAAAGATTTTGCATATTACCTAGTAATCCTGCCTGAATTTAAGTAATGAAGAGTCACAATAATTAAGACAGAATCACATAACCCCACAGTTCAAGCCATCAGCAGTCCGGTTCAGCAACCGGTTGGAAAGAAAAGAGGTCATCCAGAAAAAAACTAGAGCTAATATGATTGAGTAACTTTGGAACGGTGAGAAGAACAGGACTACAACAATACAAACACTACAGTTGATATTATTTAACGTACAAGGGAATGCCACTTCAGAAAAACTGGTGGAGCCAGATTTACTTTAATCTTGAACCAATACTTACAAGGATTTGCTAGGTCTAGCCAAACTATATATAATGGTTTAGTTTTTGTAGAATATTTTCTTTTAGAGGCATATCTATGTTTGCTAGAGGAAATGAACTTTAACCAGAAATAGATAAGCAGACCTAAATTGCACTTAACCAACAAACCAACAGAAGCTTAAAAAACAAACAAATAAATATTAAAAAAAGACTTGGAAGATGATAAGCGTAGGAATATATATTTATGATGTTGATTTCTCAGAAAATAACACTACCTTAGGACTATATTCATAAGTTTGCAGCATACTCAAAAAACAAATTTAACTTCCTGAATCAAGAGTAATTTGATCAAAATAAAAAAAAAAAGAAAAAAAAAAGAGAATTGAGCAAACCTTTGATTTTTTCTCATCACTCTTATCATCATCATCCTTTTTGCCCCCAAATAAACCATCCAACTGTAGAGACCACAATACTTTCTGGTTCTTTCTATTAGGCTGTAATGTGGTCAGAGGTCCAAAATGATTTGCAAATGAGTTTACTTTACCTGAATCCAGCATTTTTTTTGGCACAAAAGGCGACAACACAGATGCATCAGAAGATATTGCAAAAGAATGTAAAAAGACCAACCTATGTCACAGGAAATCGTAACTAACAGTTCTCATACAAGTTGAGAAAAAAGAACTGCCACATCAGTTGAACCACAATGAAATCTGTCACAGCTGATCAATAATCAATTGGTTTTGCTTATCGGCCCAATGGTAAGGGTATCATCACAAGGCTCAACAAAGGTACCATATTAATTTCAAAGTGAGTAAAACTTTGAGAAAAGAAACTAATAGATTTTCTAAATTAACAGAGGAAGGATGAGAAACCACTTAAAATAGGTATAACAATGATAAATAACTCAAGGAACTTTGTTTGGAATCCTTCTAACAATTCAAATGACGACAAAACACTGATAGCTTTGCTGCAACAACTAAAACATACCATTTTTGGTCGGGTCCTAACCCTTTTCCTCAAGGTTCAACCAAATCATGGATGATATTATCAACCGATTTAAAGATGCATGCTTAATGAGGAGAGTTGAGTAGCTTTTAACAAAGAGAATATAACTGTCTACAGGACTGATAAAACCAACATAGTGGAAGCCACATATTCTTGAGCAGATACTAAAATGCTTGCACCAGGACACACGCTCTGCCCCTATGAGGTTAGTCTCATCTTATGGATCCCATGACTGCTCATGTTTAGTTTATGACAGTATTTGCTGAGCTGATATACAATGGGCGACATCAAACTCAAAAAAGCTTCCGACTTTCTTCAAATTTGTTCTTGATTTTTTCTTAAATTTGGCAAATTGAAAGTCAATAAGGAAACTCTCAGAAATTCAATGAAGAACACAGGCATATATGCAAAACCCACCAATGAGCAATGGCTAATAAACACATAAAACACAAAATTAATCACAGGCAAAGTATATATACAAACTATTGAAGAAACCCAAATCAGAGAGATTGAGAAAGAGGGCACTTACAGAAGGAGAGAGAGGAAAAGTTAGGGTTTTTGTGGTGAGTGAGTGAACTGCAATTTCCCAGTGGCGGGGTAGAAGCAACAGTAGCTGTAGATGCCATTAGATTTTGGAGATAATGAAGTACTAGAGGATAACAGGCTGCCACTTGCAGGTTTTTACTAAAACAGAATTATGCTTCTCAGCTCTCAACTTGTTGAAGTCTCAACCTTTCTCTGTTTCAATTCAATTGGTGTACTTGACCCGACTTTGATATTGTTTTTCCCGGGTAGACCAAATTCACGGTGCATCACTTTATCTAAAAATAAATAATGATAATAACAAATTCTATTGGTCCATGACATGAAAATATACTACTAATTTGGTTAAAAAATTATAGCATGAAATAACTATTGGTTGTGCAAGTAAAAAATAGCTCTAATTTTTTTAAATAAATTTTCATATTCAATTTTTATCTCGCCGGATGTATATTATTGAGAGAATTCTCTCAAGTCATAAATTATAAATGTTATAACCGGATGTATATTATTGTAAAAACTTTCACTAGTTATAAATTATGAATTATATAACATTTTATTTTAAATTAATCAGCCTCAGACCGAATACTGAAAAATCATAAACCAAAAACAATTAAAGCATGAAATATGACCCAATCAGTGAAGAAGAAGAATAATAAGCACCATTTTTACATTGATACCAATAATTAAGAACATTTATAATTTTTTCGTGATGTGTTGTTCGAGTATCAATCAAGGAACCATTGTAAATTTTCAAGAATTGCTAACTTTTCTTACTCAAATGTATTAGGTTTGAAATGATATTAACTAAAATACAATGGAAAAGATAATTTTGCAGTCTTGTGAATATGACATCTCAATATCAACTTTTCAAGGCACTGATTTAGCAAGCAACTGTGGCAGTTCAAAAATGGATTATAAAAGAGAAAGATGCATTAATGGCTTCAGTTTTACCATAAGAGAATGTAAAACTTTCTAACCTGCTAACGGTTTCAAGACTGATATAATTTCGATCACATTTTATACTAAATAGCAATATAGCATCATTCATTTCACAGAATAAGAGCCACAGGATTCTAACAAACGTTCGATTGTTCAGAAAGAACAGTATTTCATATTACAAAATAACAGGCAAAGACCACAATGTCGTTCTGCGCCAAGACATCTCACCGAAAGGGACTTCCACTTTTGGAGAAGATCCGCAAAGATGACTATGGAGGATCAGAGTGGCCCTCCACTCTCTCCATGAGAGATCTAATGTACCCGGAATATACCCAGAATATGCTGTGTCAATAACAGAAAATGCTGCGGTCAAGTACCCGGAAAATGCTGTGGTCAATAACAGAAACTCGTCGACAGTTCAAAGCACATGGCAAAAATAAGTGATCTCTTGCACTGAGGCCATATTAATACTCAGCTTAGCAGATGATATAAATGGGCGCATTGAACTGCAGATAGAAAAGGAAAATGAAAGATGTCAAGCATGAGAAAAAAGCACCAGGGCGCACATAGAACTTCAAGTCCACTTAATTTGTGCAGAAGATGATCAATAACATTTCACATTGAAGACTTGGCATCAGTGGTGAAGCTAGGATTGAAAAATAAGGGGGACAAAAATATTATAAGGCCATTTTTTAACATTTTCATAGAAAAATAAGGGGGGCAAAATAAAATTTTAAATGAAAAAAATTGTTTATTTAATATATATATACATGTAAAATAAAAAAAAAATTAAAAAATAAGGGGGGCAATTGCCCCCCTTCCTTTCCACCTAGCTTCGCCATTGCTTGGCATCAAAACCTTACGAGGATGACATATAATCAACAGGGCCAATAATCAGCTTAAATAATGATCAATGGCATTACAATTAATTGCCCTTTAAGCTAGAGCTAATATCGGATATTAACGCATTTTTGCTGAGCGTTCTAATTCACGTACATGATTAGTAACCATTCACTTGTTTATTCTTATTTTCACCAGATGCAACTGTCTTAGTTAGAGAATGGGATTAAAGCTATGAAACTATTTATTCATCAACCAGCAATTACCAACGAACAATTTATAAATCATACCATTACAAACCACATAGAGTACTTATTTCCACCTAAAAACCATCCATCCTATAAGTTAGTTCAGCATGTTCTATAGTTGTTTTTCCATACCTCGGAACTGTGCAAAAGAGCCACTCAAACATTATCTGAAGAGAAAAAAAGCTCTCTTTTAAATTTGAAAATGCAGCATTTTAACTATCCAAGCGACTCAGCAACAAGTATCATTTAGTTTCTCCCTTTGGTACATCTAAAGCATGCTATGACAAGAGAAGCCCTAAACTATATTGTCCTAAAAGGAGGAGCTCCTACTAACATCTGCACAAAATCCATTCATCTTAAAGAGGGCAAGACCATTGAGAATGCTAATGTATAAACAGATGATTATGCAGCAGAATGCATGTTTATAAACAGACGATAACTTAATAAACACCTCGACCTGACAAGTAACTCTAATTTCATTTTTTTATATTTTTCTTTAAATATTCTGAGCATAAAGCTGCCATAAAATATCAATTAGCGGAAGATACATCTAGGAGCAGTTCTACACTTTATCAACCCCTTGAGCTTCGATATACTTGATTACACAGAGAAGGAAAAAAAAGGGGAAAAAAAAAACACAGAGCTTCTAGCATATTAATATGTGAAGGATGCCGTTTAAACTACCGCATTTGAAATCATCCATATGATTGCACCAACTATGATTGATGTGGTCAGAGAAAATAGACAGATTCTGTGGTAGAGGGCGTGGCCATGTTCCGATTGGGTGAACACTGACTTTCTCTATTTTTTTAGGGTTTCAGTAATTTTTAATTAGGGATAGATGTGTATCTCTTTTTTGCTTAATTTACAATCCTGTTTAGGGCATGGACATGTTATGATCTGACTTTCTCTGTATTTTTTAGGGTTTTGCTAATTTAATTAGGATAGGTGTGTTTTTCTACTTTTGTTTAATTAATTCAGCTTAGAATCTATTTACTAAATTGCCTATTACAATGATTTTCCTATTCTTTTTGAAATTCATATTTAATTTAGGTTTATTTCTTTTTGTAAAAAAGCCTTTATGATAAATTTCTATTTCCAGTACAGATTTTTTTGTGTTTCTCTTAAGTTTCAAGGTAAATTTTGTTCTTTAAAAACTATCGGTTGGCAATTCTTGTTCTAAGTTTACTTGGACACTATTCCACGCTAACATGCTGCATCCCTTAAGTTTTATCATGGACACAGGGATTATTCACATTGGAAGTCAGCAGTTTCCACATTCTTTTGAAAAATGAAACGACCAAAAATTTTATGAACAATCAACCTTACAACACAGGCAAATATGGAATTAAAATGTACCAGAACACTAGAACTCAGTCCTCATGCATTTCATCTTCATCAAGGGCATCAATTTGTAGAGGTCCCTTAAAACCATGAGCATTGCTACCACGCAGCTCACGCGCTGCTTTTTCAAGAAAATCTGAGGCAGCAGCTTGGACTGAACGTTTTTCAGATGACTGATATTTCCTCTTCTTTTGGATCCTCATCTCCAAATACTTCATCTTGGGTCCTTCTCCTTTACTGATCTCCCTCATACTTTTCCTCTGTTCTGCATATGGTAAAGATATTATTAAATATGAAATCAGCATTAAAAAGAACTCATAGCTGAACCAAAGGATTGACAACATACCAGGTGTAAGGTCTGGCAATGAATGCTCTATGAAACGGGTTGCAGCCTGACAATTTAATGTGGTAGAAGGTCGCAATGGAGCTTCAGGACAAATTCAAAGTCATTCCATCAGTAAGAATTATGATATAAACCACTAGAAACCAAACTCTTCATATATTAAGAGTTTAGACTGTATCTACCAAAAAAAAAACAAAGTTAAGACTGCAAGCAATAGCGATCACTTTCCAATTATGCCCACATATCTGTTTTATAACAGCTATTCCAAGAGAAAAGAAGTACCTTTACTCAAATCTATGGAACGCTCTAACTTGTCTTCGTACAAGCTCAATCTTTCCTACAGGTATAAACAATAAAGGTGCAGATATTAGGTAAAACTAGTAAATGATATCTCTTAATCATGTGTCTGACTCATCCATTCAGATAAAGAGAGCAACAAATTGAAGGGGAAAACAAATGCAGAAAGTTGAAAAAGACGCATTCGATGAAAATAATAACAGCTATTAATCTAGAACCAAATGCAAAATTAAGGAATTAAGGAAAGTAATACGGAAAAGGGAACATACAAGCTCAGTCTTGACAGGATGCTCATCTGGGTCAATTCCACTGCATCTTAATCTCACTAAAAATCCACAAAATTAAACAAATTCATAATAAACATGCTAAAATAATCGAATTCAGCTAAAAAAAGAAGAGGAAAAGGAAGAAGAAGAAGAAGAAGAAGAAGAAGAAGAAGAAGAATTGCAAGACAAAAAAAATTACCTGCAAACAGCAAAGTAGTGGCCTTGGCAAGCATAAAGAGAGACTGTGCTCGTTGAAGAGGAGGCATACCCGCGATAACTTCGGGGTCGGATAGAGAGAGGAACTGAAGCAAATGAGTCTTTAGCTGTTCTAGGTTGGCCAAGGTTGTCTTGGATGAGGCTATCACCGTTTCAGGTACCAGTGAGCTGCTTTCCATTTTGTTTCACGCGATCCTTTCTACAAGATTGAATTGAGTCTGTCTATATTGTAAAAGAACAGAAGATTTAGAGTTAATTCTTCCTGCGCTGGCCGCTAGGGCTTTTGGTTTCGGGATGGAGCTGTTTATCGTGCCTTGGTCTGAGTTGCATATGTACCGGTAGGCTTATATACGGGTACGGATACGATAATTTCTAAAATAATAAATTACGCCTAGTGATGATCACGGGACGAAAAATTTCCGAAAAATTTTTCCGTCGGGACGGGAATGGAGGAAAAGTATTTCCCGACTTATAATTCGGGGCGGAGACGGGGATTGTGGTCCCCGCCCCGAAATTTTCCCACCCCCGAAATTTAATTACTAAATTTAATTATATTTATATAATTTGTTTTAAATTATATTTAATTTTAGTTTTATCAATTGTTAAAATTTATATTAGTTTGATTTGTAATTGAATTTATATTTTTAATTATTAAATATTATATTTTCAATTATAATTAATTATTAAATATAATAATTTTATTATAATTAAATTTTTTTAAAAAATAAAAATATTTTTTATGTGGGGACGGGGACCATCCCCGCGGGGACGGGAACGGGGGGAATTTTTTTCTCGAAATATTTTCGATTCCCGCCCCGCCCCCGCCCCGCCCTTGCGCGGGGCAGTAGGTGGGGAGGCACTCCCCGCCCCCGTCCCGCCCCGCGATCATCCCTAATTACGCCAGATAAAATTTATTAATAAAAAATTATATGTAATTAATAATTTTATAATAAAAATTATAATTAAAATAAACACAATGTAAATGCAATAATAAAAAGCTGTATACTCCCTCTGTTTTTATATATTTGACGTTTTAAAATTATTAAAAAATTTAATTATGAATAATTTTTTAAATTTTTAATATATTTTTGATTAGTTTGTCTTATATTTATTTTTATTTAATTAAATTATATAATTAAAAAGAAAGAAAATGATAATATAAAAAATAAAATTTTTAAAAAAATTAATAAAGATAAATTAATTATTTATATAATATATTTAATAAATTATTAATTTTAACAAATTATCTTAAACGTCAAACGTAAAAAAAATGACGGGAGTAATATATTTACACTTATGATTAATTACTCCCAATCTCTTTTTTGACATGATCTAATATAAATATGAACGATCAATGAATATTATTATTGAAAAATATTCTTTGAGATATATTATTATTATTTATTTATTACCAATATAAAATAACTGGAATGAAAAATCCAAAGCAAGTTTTTTCTCGCGTTTTCAACCAATAAACTCTGATATTGAAGTCTGGGACAGTCCATAGCCATAGTGAAAACCGTTCGCACCACACCGGCCGACGATTGCTCTGTTTGGGTGAGTAAAGTGTAAATTCCATTTGTTCATTTCCAAGTTTCTTTGCTCTCTCATAGTCAATTCATCAAGCCGCTGTCATGCTTGAATAATGCCGTCACGGATTTCTTGAGACTGTTGCTATTATGCTTGTTCTGTAGTTTCTGATAAAACTTCCATGGCTGTATTGTTCATTTGCTCTTCTAGTATGTGCTGCTATAGTGTCAATTGCAGCTTTGCTTTCGCTCACGATGGTAGGCTACCTGCTTTAATTCATAATAACGGGTCAGTGGGAGGTAGGAAGGTTGGAAATTTGAATTTTTTTACAACTTCTGTGAAGTTTTGGAAGAAACCCAGGAAAAAGCAATTGGCTTTTTGTGGGATTGCAATGAAAAACAATCATGAGTCTTTGGTGATGACGAGGAAGTCAAAGAAGGCCTTATCCTCTGGGGAGATTATGGCTGTTCTTAACTCGATTTCGGACCCAAGTGATGCTCTTTCCTACTTTAATTCGATTGCTGAATTACCTTTTGTTGTTCACACAACTGAAACATGTAATTGCATGCTTGAAATCTCGAGGAGTCATGGGAGGGTGGAGGATATGGCGGTTGTATTTCGCTTGATGCAAAAGCAAATCATAAGGAGAGATTTGAACACTTATCTGATTCTGTTTAAGGGCCTTTATATCAGGGGTGGGCTTAGGCAAGCACCATTTGCACTTGACAAAATGAGGGAGGCTGGCTTTATTTTGAATGCATATTCATACAACGGGTTGATACATATGCTACTTCAGTCTGGCTTCTGTAGGGAGGCTTTACAGATATATAGAAGAATGGTCTCAGAAGGTCTTAAGCCTAGTCTTAAGACTTATTCTGCATTAATGGTAGCAACAGGAAAGAGGAGGGATATTGAAACTGTTATGGGTTTGTTGGAAGAGATGGAGAGTTTGGGATTGAGGCCAAATATCTACACATACACCATATGCATTAGAATACTTGGGAGAGCAGGGAAAATTGATGAGGCATATAGGATTATGAGGAGAATGGAAGATGATGGGTGTGGTCCTGATGTCATTACTTATACAGTTCTGATTGATGCTCTTTGTACTGCAGGAAAAGTTGAGAATGCCAAGGAATTATTTTTCAAGATGAAAGCTAGTGAGCATAAACCTGATAGGGTAACCTACATTACCATGTTAGATAAGTTTAGCGATTCTGGTAACTTGGACACGGTGAAAGAATTTTGGAGTGAAATGGAAGCTGATGGTTATGCCCCTGATGTGGTTGCTTTTAGCATACTTGTGAATGCTTTATGCAAAGTTGGAGATATTGATGAAGCGTTTGATGTGTTGGATATCATGAGAAAGCAAGGGATCTCTCCGAACCTTCATACTTACAACACATTGATTTGTGGACTGCTGAGGGCAAATAGGTTGACTGATGCTGTAGAACTTTTCAATAATATGGAATCACTGGGTGTTGAACCCACTGCATATACATATATTCTTTTCATCGACTACTACGGAAAGTCTGGTTGTTCTGAAAAAGCTCTTGAGACCTTTGAGAAGATGAGAGTCAAAGGAATTGTTCCTAATATTGTCGCTTGCAATGCCTCATTATATGGTCTTGCTGAAATGGGTAGGTTGGGGGAAGCAAAAGCTCTTTTTAATGAGCTCAAAAGCAATGGCCTTGCTCCAGATTCAGTAACCTATAACATGATGATGAAGTGCTATAACAAGGCAGGGCAAGTGGATGAAGCCATTAAGTTATTGTCTGAGATGTCAAAAAGTGGTTGTGAACCTGATGTAATTGTTATCAATTCTTTGATTGATGCACTTTACAAAGCTGAACGGGTGGACGAGGCCTGGAAAATGTTTTGCAGATTGAAGGACATGAAGCTGGCTCCGACAGTTGTGACCTACAATACGTTAATAGCTGGGTTAGGGAAAGAGGGTCAGGTCCAAAGAGCAATTGAATTATTTGATTGGATGACCGGAAATGGGTGTCTGCCGAACACAATAACTTTTAACACACTCCTGGATTGCCTATGCAAGAATGATGAGGTTGATTTGGCTGTGAAGATGCTTTACAAGATGACAACAATGGATTGTACACCTGATGTTCTGACTTTCAATACTCTCATTCACGGTTTCCTTAAAGAAAAAAGGATTAATGATGCAATCTGGCTCTTCCATCAGATGAAGAAATTGCTCACCCCTGATTATGTAACTCTGTGCACTCTCCTTCCTGGCGTTGTTAAGAATGGGATGATAAAGGAAGCTTTCAAGATAGCTGAGGATTTTGATCGCCAGGTTGGATTTGACATAGACAAAAAATTTTGGGAAGATCTGATGGGTGGGATTTTGGCTAAAGCTGGAACAGAAAATGCCATTTTATTTGGTGAAAGATTGGTGGGCAGTAGAATTTGTCAGGATGACTCTGTATTCCTCCCGATAATCAAGGTTTTGTGCAAACATAAAAAGCCTCTTGTTGCTCAAAACGTATTCATGAGATTCACCAAGGAACTGGGAGTTAAACCAACACTTGAAGCATACAACTTATTAATTGATGGGTTTCTTGAATTTCAAAATACAGATATGGCTTGTTATCTTTTCAATGAGATGAAGAATGCTGGTTGTCATCCAGATCTATTCACCTACAACTTGTTACTTGACACCCACGGGAAGTCCGGGAAGATCAATGAACTCTTCAAACTATATGAAGAGATGCATTCAAATGGATGCAAACCCAACACCATAACTCACAACATAGTCATTGCCAATCTTGTGAGATCTAATAGTTTGGACAGGGCTTTGAATTTATACTATGATCTTGTAAGTGGTGATTTCTCTCCCAGTCCTTGTACTTATGGTCCCTTGGTAGATGGACTTCTGAAGTCAGGTAGACTTGAGGAAGCCGAGAAGCTGTTTGAAGAAATGGCGGATTATGGATGCAGGCCTAACAGTGCTATCTACAATATTCTTATAAACGGGTTTGGGAGAACTGGTGATGTAGATACTGCATGTGAGTTGTTTAAAAGGATGGTTGGAGAAGGAATACGACCCGACTTGAAGTCTTACACTATCCTCGTCGGTTGCCTTTCTATGGCAGGAAGAGTAGATGATGCTCTGCATTATTTCGAGGAATTAAAGCAGACTGGGCTAGACCTTGATTCAATTGTTTATAATCTCATAATTGATGGGCTTGCAAGATCACATAGGATTGAAGAAGCTCTATTTCTTTTTGATGAAATGCAGAATAGAGGCATCAGCCCCGATCTTTACACTTATAATTCCTTAATACTCCATCTTGGAATCGCTGGAATGGTGGAAAAAGCAGGAAGTCTGTATGAAGAACTGCAATATGTAGGCCTTGAACCTAATGTATTCACCTATAATGCACTTATTCGTGGGTACAGCACATCAGGTAATTCCGATCTTGCCTATACAGTCTACAAGAGGATGATGGTTGGAGGTTGCAGCCCTAACCCGGGTACATTTGCTCAGCTTCCTAATCAATCCTGACAAATTGCATATACTCAGCTGGCCATTCTGGTTGTGGTCATGTCTACAATGTGATAATGATCATATACTCATCCCTTTGCTTGAGTTGAACAAGGTATTGCTCCCATTTCAGCTGAGCATTATAATTATATGGTAATAGATATTTCCTGTTCATGTAACATGTTCAAAAACTGTGTTTGACAGAGATCCATACTCCAATACTACAGGATGGTTTTGGTGCCAGTAAAGCGTATTGGAGCATGTGGCAATGATTTTGTTTATACCCGTGATACTAAAAGATGGCTAATAAGATTGGAAGCTCCGGCGTTGCCACTGTAGCTGAATCAGATCTATTGGCCATTTCTTTTGATGAAGAAATCAAAGGCTACATGACAAATATAGTTGAGTTGTAAATATGACCCAGGAAAGCTCAAACTGTAAATATCACATCCTTGCATGCTGTCTATAGGGTTCTTGGTGATTGCAAGAGTACATGGCAGGCAATGCTCGTATCCGCAACCTGTTATGGCTTATCATTTAATATATCAGAAATTCTTCTGATAAGTTATTCAATATTTTTGATATTTTCCAACAGATTAGTTCTGAATTCTGATAGAAGAACTGCATGCTTCTTTTGTCGTTCGATTTCTTATTTTGAACAAGAAAATGAAGGAGAAAAAAAGAGGACATGGATTAGATTAATTATTATAGATTTCAGTTGTGAAATGCGTTTATGTTCAAAGAACTTCTGTTTTGAGAAACATGATTTAAAGGGGTATTAATAGTGATAGAAAAAGAATATGGTCTGGAATGCTATTTCATAGTCCAACGGTAATGACTTATTCTCATCAACTTTCAATGCAACTCTTTAACAGAATTGGAAGAGAAGAGACAAATCTAAAAATTCCATGAAATGATTTGCATCCATCAAATTATTAACAAAACCAAAATATTATGAAAATAATATTTTAATATTAGTTAAAAAAATGATTAAATCTCAGAAAAAAATTATTACCAATTCAAAAAAAATTATAAAAAGGGTAATTTGGTAAGGTAGTTGCCAGCTTGCCATGAGCAACGCCATGTAAGCCCATGTGAGGTTTCTTAGCAAAGAGCTGCAAAAGCAACAGTAGCCTTATATATCTGTTGCCATTTTTCTCTACCATTGACAATTTTTCTTTTTTCTCTACAATGGCCCAGCTGCTGCCAGATTTATGTAGAGCTGGAAAAAAACAAAATCCAAAAACAAATAAAAATCCTAACTTGGAAACAAATAACACAAAACCAAGAAGATTTGTTACCATAATCGAACTCCTCTTTCTTTTTTTTTTTCTTTTTTTTTATCTATAAAGTTTTAACCTTTCTGGCTTTATCTCCATGTTCGAGTTGGATTAGGTTTGGGTTTTTCCAATTCGGAATTGAATTTGCGTTCTTAAATTGGTATTTAAAACCCTCAATTTAGTGTAATTCTCTGGAAATACACAGATATGAATTCTTGTCAATCTCAATCCCTCGATGAGGACCTAAGGTGTCGATTAAAGCATCAAATATCGCTTGAAGAATTTTTGCAATTGAAAAAGGTTAGTCCTTTTTTTTCTGTTTTTCCTCTAAAGATTAGAATTTTTTGTGCTTGATTTTGCTCACTCTAATTTTCTTTGATATTCCTTTTTTTTTTTTCAAAGAAGAAAAAATTGCAGATAGCAAAGAAGAAGAGAGATGTTCTATTAGCTGAAATTGAGTATGTACTTTAATTCTATGATTTGCTGCTGATTATTGTTTTGATTGATATATATCTTGATTCTTGTGAGTTAAAATGTGCTATTTTTCTAAAGCTTTTCAATTTCTTTGATTTTTCAGCTTTTTAAGGAAGAGGTATAGACACCTGATGGATTTACAATCGCAGAAATTTCAATCAAAGCAAGAACTTGTTGTAGCAGAAAAACCATGTATGGAGAATGAGAATGCTGGCAAGTCATTCAAAATGGTGAAGCTAACCCATAACAAAAGAATTAATAAGTAATGAAGATCAAAGACCATAAGAATTTATAGTTGGAAGTTGTGTTAGAAGATCTGAATGTTTCATTTCTCTTGGTGAGAGAGAATGCAGAGAAATCCCAACACATTTGGTGTACATGAATACAATTCATTAGGCTGTTGCCATTTTGATATTGGTTTGTGATTTCAAGTATGCAACTTTACTCTGTGGGATTATTTTCTTTTTTATTTTTTTTATCACTATAGCTTCATTAAAATGCATCCTTATGTGCCTGAATTTACATATTTTTGTTTCTTTTGGTTATATTGGATTTTTAAATTTTTATTTTTACTATACATTGAATTTAAATAATTATTTAATTTAAATTAAAATAAATATGAAAATTTAGAGACTTGATGTATATTAAAATAATATTATTATTTTATTCAAATTTTGTAATTTTAAATTTGATGTGAATAAAAATAAGCTTAGGGAACAATAGTGCATTTTGCCTAAATTATTTTGCAAAAAGAAATTAGCAGAATGTTGCAAATAATTGCAATAAACGGAGAATAAATAGAAATTTAATTAAAATTATAACTTAATAACCACCAGACTTCAGTTTGAGAGGCAACATTATATCTCATATTCGACTGAAAACAAATAGTATAGGTTGAATTAGGTATAAGCGACAACATGGACTATCAATCCTTCATTTTGCTCATGGACTATCAATTACCTTCATGCAGCACTACAGCAACTTTCAAAATGCAGACTTGTTGCTAAAAGTAAAATCTTACCAGAATGTAAAAAATGGATTTAAGCCAACAGGAGATGAAGTCTAAAGATTGCCAGGACTACGGCTGTTAAAAAAAACCTGTACAAATTAATTGTTTGTGATAACGTAGTTCAAGTATAAAGCACAAACAACAGTAGTACATCCAACAAATTTCCTTAATATTTCGTGTTAAACCATCTACAAAGATATTCCAGGATCCGAATTTTCAAGAAAACAGCGGACCCTCCTACATTCTTCTTCTAGCTTACATAAAGGTATGTGAGACATCAACAGACCACAGCAGCAGCTACTTTAACTCATTTTCTTCTGGCTTACATTCAGTCTCAGCTAATTCAGATTTCCAGGCTTGCTCTTCTGCTGAGGCAGCGTGCTCGATTGGCTTCTTAAATTGCACCAAGATCATGGTCATGTTGTCGCATCCTTCACCACCTGCAGTTGATGGTGCCAAACACCTATCCAGTACTCTCTCACATACTGCAGAGAGTTTGGTTTCCTGTATTGTTCAAGTTTATGTTAGATCTTTCAAACAAACACAACCTTTGATCAAAATCACCGAGTGGTACTAGTTGATGCTAAATAAAATTAATTGCAGAAGTGAATAAAGCAGAAGAAAGTACAAAATTAAAACTCCGAACAAGTTGAGATTCTAAGAATAAAGTTGTAATTGGACGTACTGTACATAGTTGTTCATGAATAAAATCTACTAGTTGCTGGCTCGACAAGCAGTCCCTGAAACAATCAACAGCATACAATCATCCACTTAATATCATTCAAAATAGACTTCCCATAATAGTTCAATAAAATGCAAAAAATATCATCAGCCACCTATTGCACAATAGACCTGGCCAAATCAATTGAGAAACATTGCATTATCATGAAAAGATCATGTTAGGCGACTTAGAAAATGAAGCATTAGATGCATACCATATTCCATCACATGCTAACACAATAAATTCATCATCACCACAAAGCTCAACCTGGTTTAAAAGAAAAACAAGAAAACAAAGGAGAAACATAATCAATGGTCATTAAACAACAAAAGTTGAGATTTGCATCATGTTAAAGCAATGCTTGAAAATCTCACACTGGTATAAGAAATGCATATCACAGAACCAACAGTGCAGCAAGCTCAAAAAGAAAGATACAGCTGTAAAAGAAGCATGTTCCAAATATCGTAGAGAGGAAAGTATACATACAGTATTTATATCTGGATTGGCCGTTACAATTTGCTTTTCAGCAGGTAAAAATTTGTTCTGCTTAAATTCCATGTCACCTGCATAAGACAGCAATATATTTGTGTTTGGAAAAAAATAGACTAGATGATCAAATTAAAGATAATAAAACAAAAACGAGGGTGCAATGGGACCCGTTCTATAGGAAACCTTAATCCAATTACATACACCATAAAACAAATGATTTGAGTATTACAAGTTTACATGGAAGCCGATAAATACCTATAGCTCTCGCAAGATTTAAACTGCCATTGACTCGTCCTGCATGTATGAAACCACCAGCTTTTAAAATCCTTTCTTTTTCAGCCTCAAGATCAGGTTTGTGATCTCTAGATAGATTATATGCCTGCACAGAATAATCAACTCTAAAAAGCCATCAATATTCATAGGAAAGCATATACTGCTCAATGTATTTGAGTTTTCAATTTCTGAGTCAGAATACAATTGGTTGATAGACAGTCACATGATCACATCTCGCAATTGGATGGATAAGTCAAACTACACAGGGCAAGTAGAAGAGTTGCAAGCTATTTTAAGGGGTAGCACCTTCTTTTTTTCAAATAATCTTGAGAAGAAAATTACATTATCATTCCCTGTAGCTGAAAATTACCTGACCCTTTCTAGAAATGACACATCGAGAATCACCAGCATTTGCAACAACAAGTTGGTTGTTTCTAATCATTGCAACGCAAGCAGTGCACCCAGAAGTGGGTCCAGAAAAGTCGGAGTGTGGGCCCTGATCACCATATTCAGTACAAGAATTCAACTATTTGATGCAAGAAGAATGCAATAGAATTCATAAAAGGCACCAGAGTCGCATGGCAAAAAAGTTGAAACATCAGCAGTTTCCAACCAAAATCCAAGACTTAGAAAAAATGATAAGGAGAACTATTTCTAATATTTGACTTATTGGTTTCTGATTTTTACAATTATAATCAAAAGCAGCACCTTTCCTGCATACAACTAATTAAATTATAGAATTTTTAGAAATATAACCAAAACTGAAATTTCAAAGATGATCATAATAAAGATAACAACACAAGCATAATCTCTGTCTTGTAAGGCATCGCTATTCGTTAGTTTTATAAAGTACCTCTTCAAAAGCCCAGTCATCAGGTTGATCATTACTATCCCCACTCCTTGGAGACCATATAAATCCTTCTATCATGCCAGTGAACTTGTTTATTTTATCCCCCAACACAGCTAACTCCCGCCATCCTCTTTGTCCACGCATCATCTCATCCATTCTGTAAGAGAACAAAAAATCCTAACATAATGTAATTAAGTTGCAGAGATACAAGGCACTAAATGAAAAAATATTTTGATAAAATGGGGAAAGTTTTGGAGATATAAAACACAATATAGTAGAGGAAAGAAATTAACACTATTAAAATGTAAATCAAAGTCTAAGATTTAAGTCAATCATCGATGTGAATTGAGAAAACTCCTGATTTTCAATGCAAGAAACCTGCAAATGCTATCCTGTATAATGCTCCCTCATCCACATGCTGGTTAGAAATGCAAGTCGAAATTAAAAGATTGAAACGAAACAAATTCCCACATCATTTTTGTGTATAATCACGTGCATAATGGCAAAGAAAGAACCTGTCTTCTGGTAACACAAAAAAGACTGCTAAAGAGTGACAAAAGGACAAGACAGAAAGGGAGGAGGGGGGCTTTCGAGTAATATATTAACAACCTGAAGAATGATTTCTGCAAAGAAGTTCCAATATCTCCAGCTGAATATGCATCACTTCTCAGAACCTGCTGATGAAGAAACTTGGCGCAGAACTTAGCAACTACTTTACCTGCATGTTCCCAGAACAAGGAGCATGAAAAAAAAAGTGCAAGTTATTACCAATAATTTACACTTGTATTATCTTTTCTTTCTTTCTTGGAGAAAGAGATGCAAGACTTTTGGGATAAAGAGATTCAAATAGTCCCATGGTAGCCATTTCATTCATGTGTACAATGACAGAAATTTATTTTATTGATAAGGTATATCAATGCAGATCCAAATTGATTAGAAAAGTAAAAATGTTAAGCAACAGAGAGAAATGCTGATCTAAAACTTACTGTGAAAAATAAAAAGAAAAAATAATTAGAAATATTAAAAGACTTCTTAGTAACTTCATCAAATATCTTGATTTTCATGAAACAAATTTGTTCACTTTATAATTTCCACATCACACACCAGGATGCGTCAGAATTTAAGCAACATTTGACATTCAAATAAATGTTAATAGAGATTCATTAAAGAGAAACCTAGTGAAAATGCATCAAAAGCACCAAATAAAACATACCTTTGGTCATTCATTTTATAATCATCATTTGAAATCAATTAAAAGGATAAAATTAGAAGTGGTAGATAATCAAGAGTTGTACACATAACATGTACAAATATCAGGACCTTCCAAGTCTTACCTCCATGTCCATCAAAAACACCGAAGAATGAAGTAGAAGCATCCAAATCAGGTAATGCAGCATGCTAAGCACAAAACAAAAGATACACAATAACTAAAAGGATGTGGTAATGTAATAACAAACTATTTCCAAGAACTTCAAAAACCAATTCACATATTTGCATATATGGCTCTTTTACACATACACAAGGAGAGTACCTACCCCAGCCCACAAAGAATTGAAAAAGTAAATTAATGAAAAATAAGTTAAATAGATACCCTTAAAGAAATTATCAAAATTCAATGGAATTATGGGTAGACAAGTCAATTATTTTTATTGAAACAAGGAACTCACCAGTATTAGCATAAGACTCAACATAGCTTATCAGTAGAAGTAATTCCATAACAGTATAGTTTTGTATTCCTACTTTATATTCAAAGGATACAAATACAATGTGTACAAAGTATTATTCAACTAGCGATTATGGGACCAAAGTTGCAACAAATGACTTCAATATTTATATTGTTAACTAGATAACATATTGAAATTAGTTACTCACAGCATCTTCCATTGTTGCACGCCAACCTTGCATGGACGACAAACCATATCTGAGCCTATCATTCTCACCATCGTCAGAGGATTTGTCTGTTTTAGGAGAGCTAAGATATATTCCCATCTTTATCTGAGAATGCAAAATGGAAAAGAGTTCATGATGTCAAAGGAAGAGCCAAGTGAAATCAAAGTAAGAAGATAGGTATACAACAATTTAGTGGGAAGTGCAAACCTAAAACAGTATTAATTGCCACAGCTAATAGACCCTACAAACGTTTCGTGAATCAGCTCTTCGGTTTCATGTGCAATAAAGTTTTAGTTGTATGAATCACTAACATAATCAAAAGCCTCGAATATCTACAACTACCAACCTATTCCCCACAAAACAATCCTGGAGTGTTCTTCAAAATCAAGATAAGTGCTCCAGAAGTGAAGGAAATTGCTATTCTTTACAGCTAATCAAATAGAGAATCTAGTCAATTGTTGATCAAATCTTACCCCAACCATCAGCTGATAAACAGCAAAGAAAAATAAAGAAGGACTGGGCCAATACAAGTTGAGCGGACGGTAGCCGACATCAACATACAACAACCACAAATCAAGATCTAAGTAAAACTTAAATCAGTAATACAAGAAACTCAGGAACCAATTTCAAAAGCAATAATTGAAAAATTCAGAATTTAGATCAGAGAATATACTGAAACAAAAAACAAGATAGGAATCCAAAAAAACAGCAGTACAGAAGCATAGACATAAAGAACAATACAACATGCCTACTTACCGACTCGAACAGGCAGTAAACAGGGAAAATTTTACACTAAAGGAGAAAGCTTAAAAAAGCCATGACAAAGTCAACTCAAAATGTATCTATCAAATTAAGATTCACAAAGAACTATCATGGAATTAGCAGGATTCAAGAAACTTACAGATGAAAAAAAAAAAATCTGCTCACCTGGGGCTCGAGTACGGAGCTAGAGAAGAGAAGCAGTAAATGCAAATCGAGGGAATTGATATGTTTCCAAAACTAAGAAAGACCCATCAAAGCGATTGGAGAAGACCAATTATTCTGACAAGAACAAGAACTTATCAAATAAGAGGCAGGGAAATGCCCTTTGATGAAAAAGAAGTACAAATGAAAAAAAGACGGGGACTTTATGGAAAACCGATGAATTTTTTTTTAGCTCCGATGACTATTGTCTGCTGGTGGGTCTTATTGAAGTTTCTTACTTTCCTATATACAAACTCTCTCTCTCTCTCTCTGCGAATATAGTGATTGATGATTTTGATAGCTTAATTTGGAAACTTTTTACAGTTTTTGTTCGTTGTAGGGTTAGTGATAGGTTTATTACTGTGATAAGGCTTAGATGTGTCAGCAGTTGAAAAAGAGAGACCTTTGATATGCTATTAGTTGTCCTGATCTCCCTTTAATTTTCTTTATTGAGAAAGTTATTACTAATTAATTAATATTTATTAGTTTGAGAAAGCCATTAATTATTTAATAAAATAATTTTATTTATAGCCAATAAAAAAGTTAAGGTCCTTATAAAATGAGGATTTTTTTTTATCTAATCCAATATTTTTGGAATTCCATCTAAATAAAATAAAATCTATAATATATTCTTCATTCTTGTACCTAATTAATTTAATTACTTATTATTAACTTGTTTAATTTCATATATATATATATATATATATATATATATATATATATATATAAGTAAATTGATATTTATGAAATTCCTATACAGTTAAGTTAACCTTATTATAAAAATAAACATTTGTTTGGACCTCAGTCAGCATGAGTAGAAAAAAATATTGTTCAATTTTTTGAAATTCTTTTCTGCAATTAAATTATAAATACATCTGCATAGGAATTTTTTACAGCATGTTAGCATAAGCAATTCGTAATAGATAATCATATAAAAAAAAATGGAGTTAGTGAAATGAGATGGGATGGAGTTAGTGAAATGAGATGGGATGGAGTTAGTGAAATGAGATGGGACGGAGTGATTGTAAATCAAAAAATACATTTATTTAGTTCAAAAATTAATTGGTCATTTTCATTCAAAAAAATTATTTGGTCATTGTCAAAAATTAAATATCATTTTGCAGTTTGCACAATTATTTTTATTTTTAGTGTAGTATTCTAAGCAGATCCGTACTGAATTTAGATTAATCTCCATATGGAATACTGTTAGAAACAATTACAATAACTTCTCCCAACGAAATTTGCTGCATCCACAGGGATTTGAACCGAGACCTCTTGTTTAAGCGATCAAAACTCCTTTCACTCATATCAACTTACGTTAGTAATTAAATTATAGCATCAGGATTAAAATACTAATTATTCAATTACTTTTGTAATTTTCTTTAGAAAACGAATATTGGATAATGTATTAAATTACCATTTTTCATGGTTTTTATTTAGAGGGGCAGGAAAAATATTTACATAAAGGGATGACCTTTATTATTCCTAAACTATAACCTTTAACATTGAATACCATATTATTTAAATCGTACTCCTTTATTATTAAAAACTATATAAAATACTTAATAATTTTATTAAAAAATATCTCATTACAATATTTTACTATCCATGCGTATTTCACAATGTATCATATATCTTAATAAAAGATAATATAATATTTTTAATAAATCAACAAAAATAATTTAACTTTTGATTAGTTAAAAACACAATATATTAAATAGTAATAGTTTATGGTATGCATGTCAAATTTTGATCTAAATCCAATCCGATTCATAAATAACTCATATATGATCCAAATCATATAATCCAAAAAAATTGAATTGAATTAGATCAATCTCTGAGTGAAAATTTGAATTGAATTTGATCAACCTTAGAATCGAATAGATTGTTTATTCAACTCTTGAGTCATTGATAGGTCAACTAGGTTAGATTAACCCATTTGATCTATATGACCCATAACATGAACGACAACGTTTGTGTTCTTTTTTCATTTATTTTGCATTACTTTTGGGTATTTATTTTCATATTTTGGAGATGAATTTGAGCAAATTACTTATAATTTTGTTGTTATTTTAAATACAGTCATGTTCCATTTTATGTTATACTCCAGTGGGGATAATTATTTTTTTCAAACTATTTGCTTTAGTCACAATGTAAAATTTTTTATCCATTAAAGTATTTTCCGAATTGATTATTATTGATTTTGACATCTCAATATATTTAAGTGTTTGGACGTAATGTTTATAAATTTGAAGTTTAACTTATGACAAAATAATTATTATTTAATTTAAAATAAATAAATAAATAGATCGATATAAACATAGTAATATCTAAAAAAGGATCCTATAACCCTAGCCTCCACAAAAAAAATCCTACCCTCCTTTTCCTCCTGTATTTAAAAATTTTCTTTTACTTTATCTAATTTTAAGGTTGTTGTAAGTTCATTTACAGATATCAGTCCCTCGTCTTTTTCATTTTAATTTTTATTTGTATTTTTCAAATTTTTATATATTTTTTTCAAATTTCTCAGATCGATTTAAATTTTAATTTTATTTATTTTTTTATTCGTATTTGGTCTTTTGTATTTTGATTTCAATAACTCAAATCTGAAATTTTTTTATTTTAAATTTGATTTTCAGTTTTGTCCAGATCTTATTGGTATTTTTATAGATCTGGTTCGTTTATTTAATGTTAAATGCAATTTAAAATTTTTATAATGTAAGTTTGTCCTTCATATTTAGAGATTATTGTCTTTCTTTATGAAAATTTTTATTCTTCTGAAATGAATTTTTTCGTGAATAGCAGATACATTGTGTTTTTCATTGAAAGTTAGATTGTCCAAGACATGTTACCATTATTCGCAGTTTTTATCGAAAAAATTTAGACATATATTCTAGTAATTTTATTAGTTTCGTATATCTTATGTATTTTTAAATTTTACAAATTTATTTCTACTTTTTAGATAAATTTTTTATATTGTTAATAAAAATTTAATTTGTATTAAAAAAATAGATCAATCTATAGGTCAATCTATGATCTCGTGGAACCCATTTGCTATCTAATCCATTTATGAATGGTTTAAAATGATCATATCTATTTATAACTTAATTCATGACTTATATTAACCCTTGTCAGCTTTAATTCATAAGAAATTTATTTTTTTTCAGAAATTAAAAAAATTAAAAGGAAAAAAATATGAAAAAGACAAGTGATGAATGTTGTCCAAATGGCAGACGAATGTGATTATTAAATTAGGAAAAGTTAGTACATACTGGCTGTATTTGATTTTATGTATAGAATATTGGATAATATAATATAAGTTAATATAAATATAATATTAAAAATTTTTACAAAATATTAATGCTGAAATAATATAATACATATATCGTAACATTAATTCCTCCTATTTTTCAATTAGTCCGTGGGTTCATGTTTTATTAAACTTTACTATTAAATCATGTTACCGACAAGTGGTTATACCATAATACATTTTTAATCAACTGTAAATATTTTATTCAGACCACCAAACTTTTATTTAATCGCAATACAATTTCTAGGTATATTTTGTTACTCATGCACACTTTATTTAGTACAGAACGTGACATTATAAAGAATAACTTATTTGGATGCATTTTCCTTTTCTTTTTTTTTTAAATGAATAATTTTTATTTTAAATTCTCAACTGAAAAAATAAGATTTAATTAATTGATCCGATTTCAAACCGTATTTTTTTAATTAATAATTTTTGGGTTGATGGATGAATTGGTGGTTGGGATAAGTTTCCAAGAAATCCTGATTGCTTCAATTGCAATAAAGCTAAATTAAGTGGTAAAATTCATAATACTGGAAATATCTTTAGAGGAAAGTTTGCAAATTTTGTTAGGTAAAGTAGGCCATTTTTAATATTATCAGTCTAATCAATTTAGCGAATAAAGAAATATGAGCCCGTCAGGGGTCTACACGTGTCCATTTATTAATAATTTGATCAATTTTTTTTACTGATAACAACTTTTTTTTACAGATAAATTTACCATAAATTTATAAAAAATAAATACTGATACTAGTATATATTCGACCGTTTAAAATTGAAATATCGGTACTTGCTAGCCAAAAAAGGTTTGACATTTTTTTTTAAATTTTTTATAGAATTAAAGTGGTAGCATTGCTTCAAGGGATGGGAAAAATCATATATGATCTTCTTTGTTTGTGGCCAGAAAACTTTGCTGGAATGTACAAAAAAATTGAGTATAATAAAAATAAATCATTGCTTTCAAATTACTACCTACACCTTAAATTATTATTATTTTTTCTTAAAAAAGCTTGGATTTTATTTTTGAAATAATTAAGAGGGTCTAAAACCAATTTATTAGTATTAACTTAAAAACAGACTAATCAAAATTTATAGATGAGTAGAAGGCAAAGAATTATCAAATCTGTGGGCTAATTATTGTAAAGGAGACAAATGACTGATAAGTAGGGGCCATCACATTTGCTATGTGGCCTACTAGCAATGGATAAGTATATGCCCTTCACATATCACAATAACTTGTCACTGGCCATCATTTTCCAAGATAATCATAAAAATCTATGTATGGATATGATATGGTACTATTTAACTATGTTTTTCTTTATGAGGGCAATCAAATCAATTTGATTTTGATTAATAAAATGCTTGAATTTCGATTTTCGGTTTGATTTAGTAACAATAATATCGTGTTTGTCTAATAAAATTGTTCAAATTGTTAATTAGTTCACTTTAATTAGTGACAGTCCTACTTTTGAAAAGGATTAGTATAAAGAAAATGTGTTTGTATTATGTACAATTTTTGCTAATTTCCCCAGCTAAGAACTTACCAAATCTTCCATTTACTTCAATTACACTATGTCCAGCAGTTTTAGCAATGCCTGTCTCATTCATCATCTCCCTCCATCTGTTTGCTTCTTCCCAATTGCCACAAGCTGCATATAAGTTGGCAAACATCATCAATTCCCCATCACTAAGGTAGGAAGCTTTGCAAGATATCATTTTCATGACTCTCTCACCAGTTTTAACATCCTGATGAATCAGGCAGCCGCTAAGCAAAGCACCCAATACGGATTCTCCTGGTTCAAATGGCATGGCTTCGACTACCCCAATTGCATGATTCAGATATCCAGCCCTGCTCAGAAGATCAATTATGCATCCATAGTGTTCCAGCTTGGGAGATATTCCAAAGTCCTGTTGCATTGAATGGAATAATTTGCAACCCTCTTGTACCAATCCTGAGTGGCTACAGGCATTGAGTAGGCCTATGAATGTGATATCATCAGGTCTTACATAGTCCATTCTCATTTTTTCATAGACTTTGAGAGCTGCATAGCCATGGCCATGAAGTGCGAGTGCAGAGATCATGGCATTCCAGCAGTAAACATCCTTAGTTTGAGATTTAGAAAACACAAGTACTGCTTGCTCTATGCTTCCACACTTTGCATACATGTCTATTAAAGCTGTTGTCACATGGGGGCTCGATGCGAGGCCATTATCAATAGCATATCTGTGGACTATAGTTCCAGTTTGTAGCGAACTCAATTGGGCACAAGCAGATATAATGCTGGTCACGGTAAGATAATCAGGTCTGCAATTTCCGGTCTTCATTTCTTCGAACAAATCAAGGGCCTTGCTGAAATGTTCATGTTGTAAACATCCTGTGATCATTGTGTTCCATGTGATGGTATTCTTCACAGGCATTTCCCTAAACAATGCACTAGCCTTTTTGCTATCTCCAGTTCGGATGTATGTTAATATCATTGAGTTCCAAGAAACAATATCTTTCACTGCCATTTTATCGAAGATGCTTCTGGCAGGCAACACTTTGCCACTACTCGAGTATCCGGAAATCATAATATTGGAAGATGAGAGATCCTTTAAAGGCATCAGATTGAAGAGATTTAGAGCATTGTCCATCTGGCCATTACAAGCATAAGCATCTAACATGGAATTCCAAGCAACCAAATCTTTCACAGGCATTTTATCAAACACATTACAAGCATCAACAGTACAATGCAGACTTCCATACATATTTATCAGAGCAGTTTGAACAAAAACATGGGCAGAAAAACCAGTTTTTATTGTCTGTCCATGAAGAGCAAAACCCAGATGAGAGGCACAAATCCCTCCAGCTGCTTTGAGCAAAACAGGAAATGTATAATTATCAGCGCGAAAGCCGAGAGTTTGCATCTTCAAGTAACTCATAATGGCCTTTTCTGCATCACCCATGAGCAGTTGCTTCTTGATAATCTCATTCCATCTTCTTAATTCTGGAGAGGCCAACGAGCAGTTGCTGGCTAAAGCTGCCATTTCAGTGCTTCAAAACCTTCTCTTTTTTCTTTTTACCAGCAAAAGAATGTTATAGAAGAAGTATCTTTATTGGGGAATGTGGATTGAAGCTAAAGGACAAAACAGAGGCATCATCCCCAAGAAAATGATTTCGACTTTGGTAGTTTTTCAATTTTTACAAGCTGATCTGACCAAAGATGGCGTTTTTCTAAAGTTGACGATTTTATAGATGTGACTGTCCATAGTTAAATTAGCTAATCAGCTTGGCTCCATGGTTAAGCCAAATTAATGAACTGACAGAGAAAATTAACTCAATATAACATTGAATTCCTGAAATAAACTTCTCCCACCTTCAGAATTTCTCTTCTATTTCCACATTACTCTAAAATAATTTAGAATTACAGCTCACTAATATTCCCTTAATTTAAGAAATTCAGCAAAATAATGATATATGCTAAAACTAAATAATAAATAATTAATTTAATATTATTATTGCTGGCTAGTTAATGCCCATGTGGAGCATTACCGTCCCCTAGAAATTCTAATTATTTCAAAGTTCCAATTTTTCTTAATGCCCATTAGCTAAATAACCTCTTGAAAGCAATCTACGACTTCTAAAAATCCACAAAAGACTTGTAGAAAGCAAGACTTCCATGGCTTCTGTGCCTTTCTCTGCGAATTTCTCTTCGCCTTTACGGACTTTTGCCCAGTTCAAAAGAAGTTCTTCTGCGTCTCCTTCAATGGCTTTTTCTGTTTCATCCATCAAGTCCTCGCTTGGGTCATCGAAATCAGCTTTTCTGCAACGTGGATTGTCTTTGCAATTGCCAAAATTTCCTGCTTCTCTCTCAAAAACTCGTTCTTTTGGTGTTTATGCTCGAGCTGCCACTGAGAAAACTATTCACGATTACACAGTAGAGGTATTTTTTTTTGATTGGCAATTACAATCTTTCTTGAATTCCAGAACTTGGGTAGTGTCTTAAATTCTCTCAATTGAACAAGTCTTTACTGGTAAAAAGGATATGGATTCAAGATATTAGGCTTAAGCTGAAATTGTTTTCCTTTTTTCGAGAATTGGAATTAGAACCATTTGGTTTCTGCTTGAATTGGTGCTTAAATTTTACACACTGTTGAGATAGGAAGAGCAAACATGCGATTCATGAATCACTTATTATTGATTCTATTACTTATTTATTGATTCTTTTTCCCCTTCTCACTTGCAAAATGGTAATTATCAGTTCAAGCATATAATAATAAAGTTCTAACAAGGAGATGATTCGTAATATGCTATAAATTGTATCATGAAGCATAATTCCTTCACTTGCTCAATACAGGACATTGATGGGAAGGACGTTCCTCTCAGCAAATTTAAGGGGAAAGTTCTATTAATCGTCAACGTTGCTTCAAAATGGTATTCTTTCCCTTAAGAATGCTTTCTTTCATTGCCTTTCTATTTATTTTTCTTTTCAGTTTTTCAGTTGGGAGTATAGAAAGTTGGTTTTTGATACGTTCTTTCCGCATTAGGAGCTTAGCTTATTTCAATGTTACATTATGAACTCTATACTTATTCTCTAAGTCAATTCCTTGGACTTGGAGTTCTTATTGCATGTTTTGTTGTTTGTTGTAGTGGTTTGACATCTTCGAATTACACTGAACTCTCACACATTTATGAGAAGTACAAGACTCAAGGTGAGCTAATTTTTGAGAGAAAAATTCCTGAAGTTCTTTATCTGTTGTAGCTTATTCTATTATGTGGTTTGATTTTTATCAAAAAATCTCTTCTTAAACAAGCTAAGTTTCTTGAAAAGAGGAGGTTTCCCAGAATAAGTGTTTTTGTTTGTGTATATCCTTTTATCTGTTTTTAGCTCCATTGTTTGATTCCTGATGAAACCTAAGGACGTGCTAGTTTGCCGACTGGTTATCTCAAACCCTTACAACCAATTTTTATTTGTCTATAAGATTCTAAAGAAATGATTCTAACAATTCAGATTCTAGAGATTGAAAATTTGCAATATCTTGGCTGCCTCTGGACCTTTTTGAAATTTTTGCAACAACCACCGTTGTCATATTGAATACTAGCAATTAACTGACTTAACAGAATTCTGCAGATCGGCGGTTCCGGTTTCAGTGTTATTCAGATATGTTGGAGATTTTATGAAAAATTAACATCTATACCTAATTGGAATATTTGAATCTGGTGAATGAAAATACATTTCCTTATTGGTTGTACTATTTGCACTTCAGGATTTGAGATTCTAGCTTTCCCTTGCAATCAATTTGGAGGGCAAGAGCCTGGGTCAAATCCTGAGATAAAAAAATTTGCTTGTACTAGGTTCAAAGCAGAATTCCCAATATTTGACAAGGTAAAAATAATTCATTTTCTTTCATATAGATGCATTATAGAACAAAAATAAGTAAAAAATACTGATGATTTTGGATAACAGGTGGATGTGAACGGACCAAATACAGCTCCAGTCTATCAATTCTTGAAGTCAAGTGCTGGAGGATTTTTAGGTGATTTGATTAAGTGGAATTTTGAGAAGTTCTTGGTGGACAAGAATGGTAAGGTTGTGGAGAGATATCCACCAACGACATCGCCTTTCCAGATAGAGGTAAAATTTTTGTTCCTTATTTTCAAGATTTAATTGTCATGAGTAGTGGGATGCGTGTATCGTATGTCAAATTCATGAAAAAGCTTTGTTTTAACAATGGAAATGTTTGGAGTTTCATGATATTGCTGTTGTTCAGACAATTTGATGTGTTATGTCTGAATCAGTTCACTCTTTTCTGACAAGACATCATTAATGGTAATGAATTTCAAAGTTGGCCTTTGAAAATGCTTTCTTCGTTTGGTATCAAAACTATAGTGGTCTGACTTTTGATTATTCCTTTATGTTCTTTTCTAAGCACACCAGCAATTGAAATTCCAGACAATATATTGAGAAACATGTATACTTAAGTTGTAGTGACATAATATGGTTCAGAAATTCATAGCATAATTCTGTTTCCAGACATCTCGTTGACAAATTTGCTAGATATTCTTCTATTTGCAATGCTAATTCTTGTTATTCCTTTTGCAGAAGGACATACAGAAGCTCCTTGCTGCATAAATGCTGCTACACTTCAGTTATGATACAGAATGTCTTTAGGTTTCTCATAACTTCCTTTCCTCTTTTTTCTTTTTTTGACAATAACAAGGAAAGGAAAGAAAAATGATTGTGTTTGTATATTTTGTGTTAATCCTTCTCTTTCATTTTCTTCTTTTGGAGATGGAAAACTAAGAGCTGTAATTAAATATTTTGACAAGCCATTTTTCTCTTTTACAACAAATGTTAATCTTTCTCACCTTTATTGCATATATGATATATGTAAATATATGCTCTGAAGCAGCCAAGGGTCAACTTTGGTTTAAAGCAATCTATTTTCTGCATGATTTCATTTTGTAATTTCAAATGGTTTAAACACATGCGTTCACATTGAATATTAATCTTGGATAAGTATATTTATTTAAATTTGTAGATATCTTGGGGAGTGAATACATTGTCATAGTCACATGGCTTACATTAATACAAACCAAAATTAAAATAAAGTATCCTTTGTCTTTTAATAAACCAACCAGACAAATTCTAATTAATTATTCTGCTTAAACTATAATAATTTGACGGAACAAATTCACTTCCAAGTCCTTAAAGTCAGGAAATTTCCATTCTTGGGTTCTCATATCTTCTTGCCTTGCCTTCTTCCTCAATTCCCACAAATGGATCCCCTTGAATCCCAAGAGTTAATTGAGAGGAAAAGACTTGATGATCCTTCCCAACTGTCCTCACCCGTTGAAGAACAAAATGGCAACAGCCCATCAGATCAAACAGATTCGAAAAGTACAAATTTTTTCTCCATCTTCATGGAACCATTTCAATGGATAAAGATGCTATCTTTCCACCTAAACCCAACTTTCATTTTTGGTGTAATTCTAGTTTATGGCCTAAGCCAAGGTTTCTCAGGACCTTTCTTCAACGTAGCAGCTGATTATTACTGGAAAGATGTCCAAAAAAACCAGCCATCAGTTGTGCAAGTATACACAGGCTTATACTATATCCCATGGATCATGAAACCAATTTGAGGTCTCTTAACTGATGTTTTCCCTGTCAGAGGATACAAAAGGAGGCCATATTTTGTGATGACCGGGGTTCTTGGGAGTGTGTCATCATTGATGGTGGCGCTTCCTGGTAAGCTGCCAGCTATGGTGGCTTTGAGTTGCTTGATAGGTGTTGCTGCAGGGATTGCCATAGCAGATGTGACAATTGATGCCTGTATTGCTAGAAACAGTATTCAAATGAGGTCCTTGGCCCCGGATATGCAAAGTCTTTGTGGGTTTTGCTCCCCTGCTGGAGCTCTTGTTGGGTACTTGTCAAGTGGCTTCTTTGTCCATCATCTTGGACCTCAGGTATAATTTTATTATTCTTCATTTCCTTTTATTCTGCCCTTCATTGATCTAGTTCGTTATTGCAGATGACATTAATTCTCTTGGCATTCCCTGCTGCATTGTTGATATTATTGGGTCTTGTGATTTATGAAGTTAGATGCACCAGTCTCTGCTCTGAGAAGCAAAAAGTATGACCCTTTTCTTTAAAGATAACAAGTTAGTTTCATCAGTTGAGCCTGTTCTAGCAAGTGGATCAAGGAATCCTGCAATTTCTTTCTTAAAATTTAAAAATTTATTACAAAATATTTCTGGGTTTTCATTTTCATTGTCATGTAGATAGAACCATTTCTAAAGGACACAACTTATGGTATTGTTTCAGACAGTGAGGGAAATAGGAGTAGCAGTAAAGGGCATGTGCAAAACAATTAGGTTCCCACAAGTGTGGAAGCCCTCTCTTTTTATATATCTATCTAAGGCTCTCAGTATAAGTACCCATCAAGGGCAGTTCTATTGGTTCACAGACCCCACAGCTGGTCCAGCATTCTCAAAGGTTCACACTAATTTCTTCAATTCATATATATACAGATATAACATTCATTGAAATTTATATAAATCCATGGATTTTCATGTTCCCAGGAATTTGTTGGGATTATTTATGCAATTGGTGCAATGGCCTCTATAGTTGGGGTTCTGATATATCAGAAGACTTTGAAGAACTGCCCATTTAGAAACCTGATCTTTTTTGCTCAACTCCTTTATGCTCTTTCAGGAGTGTTGGATCTCATCTTCATCCTGAGATGGAATTAGTCCTTGGAATTCCAGATTCCTTCTTTGTAATATCTGAGGAATGTGTTTCGCATATCGTAAGCAGAATCAGGTGGATGCCAATGGTAGTTTTGAGCTCTAGGCTATGCCCTTTAGGTATTGAAGGAACATTCTTTGCACTTTTAACATGCATTGATAGCCTTGGTCACTTATCATCCAAATGGGGTGGAGGAATTGTTCTTCATTTGTTAAATGTCACAAGGAGTAATTTCAGGAATTTATGGTTGGTCATTCTTATAAGAAATATATTAAGGCTTGGAACTTTAGGTTTGATTTTCCTGGTCCCAAATGCTGATCCAAAAGATGACCTGATTCAAGCAGATGTTTTAGTTGGCAATGGAGACGGTGAAAATGTCGATAGCTTGCAGCTTGTCCCTGTAAATGCGTGGAATGAAAATGAAAGAGCCTAGTTTATTGTTTTTGTAATATACAAAGAGAAGCATCGTTAGGATTTGGTGGTAGGAAGTCAAATAACAGCCAACCTTTTTTGACACTTTCCAGATACAGAAAATAGAATAATCGTGATCCATGCATAAAATAATGGGAGCAAGTAGAGTGTGGACTATTGTAAGAGTGTGCAAAATCGAACTCAAACTGGAAATTGAACCAACCGTGAGCAATTTGATCTTTTTTTATTTTTTATTTTTATTTTCAGTTCCAGTTCTCAATCCAATGGATTTGGTTCTTTAGAATGAAACTTTGATTTTCAGATGTCAAAAATTGAAAAAACCAAATTGATAAAGTTTTTAAAACGTTGCCATTTTGTATTATGTATATATATTTGGTCGGGTTGTCGACGCCCTCCAAAAATAAATACTGATTCACCTAAACTAACTTGTAGAAATAGTGGAATCAGGTCGAATCCCAAGAGAACTATGATGATTAATTTCTCAATGTTGAAAACAAAAGTATAAAGTAAATAGGGGGTTTTGAATCTTTTGAATTAAAACTAAAAGTAAATTAACAAGAAAATAATAGAAAGCGAAAATATTGAATTAAATGAAAATCAATCTTACCAAACTTCCAATTCAAAGGTGTAAATCTCATCCAATTGTAACTTTGATCATAGGCTTAAAGATTAATTTCTCAATCCAAGAACTTAGTCTACTTAATCGGAAAAGCCGTAGAAAGCAATAATTCTCCTAATATAATTGACTCAAACAAAGCATTTAAAATCAAATCTTACCATTGATTTAACTGGGCACGATAGCGTTCCATATCATTTCAATGATAGCATTAAGAGTTAATGAGAATGACTAAGACAAAGATTAATTGATCGAGATAGCTATAAATCAATTAACTTTGCATCTTAATTTTCCTAGAATCTATTATGCAAGCTATGTAAATCGGAAAGCCGAATTCACACACACATAAACCAATTCCTTGCTACTAAAATTAATCATTCATGACAATTACGGATCACAAACTCATGGATAGCAATAGAAAAATCAATATTGAATTAAGGCGTCAAGTTAATCAATATAAATAATTCATAGAAAATAAGAACAAGAAAATAAGAATTACTTAGATTGAAGAAATCCTTGTTGAGTTCAAAGCCTCACAAAATTACAATTGGAATCGAATCACCCTTGAATCGGAATTAGAAACTTAGCCGCTCATGCTAAATATCAAAAGCATTGTAAAAGAGAATAGAATTCTAGAAAAATCAAAGCCAAGCCCAGCCGCCGTCTCTAGGAGTCCAAAAAAAATGCTCCTTTTATATCTTTAAAAGGAAGAGTTTTAACCCTAACCTTACTTCCTTTTTCATTCCCAAAACAAAACTTCTTATTTAAGAGTTTTGGAAATCTTGCGTGTCTTGGAGAACAACACACTCGGTGGAGCAAGGACTTCACTCGGTGGAGCAAGGACTTCTTCTCTTCTTCTCACTCCGTGGAGTAACATTGTTACTCTACCTAGTGCCTTGACACTCCACGGAGTGGATTTACACTCTACGGAGTGGCTTGCTTCTGCCTCACAACGTGAATGAAAAGCTCTTGCCAAGCTATCTCAATGCCAAATTTTCATTCAAGTCCTTCAATCTTTCTTTTCTTCTTTCAATTAAGTTCTAAAAACACCAAAAATACTTAATTAAACAATTAAAACATCAATTAAAGAAACCAACTATCAAAACAACTAAATTAACACAAAACTGTCCTAAAACTATAGTAAAAACACATTAAAAACATAGATAAATTCACATTTATCAAATACCCCACACTTAGCTTTTGCTCGTCCCCGAGCAAATTTGAACAAACCAACTTCTCAGAATAATCAAACTCAAAATTAGATTTAAACAATTCAAGATTAAATCCAACAATTAACAAGAGCACTCAATAAAATCATGGCTAAAACAAACTCAAACAAGGAGATAAGAACCAGTTTCCATATGTGAAAGACCAAAAGAATTTAAGCGATTTTCAAAAACAAAACACCAATGCATCTCATAGTCAAGCTTTAGAATTGAAGTATACTAAGTACACTTAAGGTTTCGCACTTGAAACTCTAGAAACACTATAGGCCTCTCCTTTAGCACCGGAACCCGAAGGTCATCTCCGCTAAACAACTCAAAGCAAAACATAGAATCACTTAGGTCTTAATTGGGTTGTAATGAGGTTTAAGGTATTGGCTATTGAAGAATGGTCAAAAGATAATCAAAGAGAATTAGCCACTCTTTACTTGAATAAATCACATTCTACATTTTTAAAATATTAAGCACAATTCCCTTGTAAAGCTTACTTATTGACATTCTTAAGCATTGAACAATCCCAAAATAGAAGTAATAAGACTGAAATCCCTTTTTTTTATGAGAAGTTCCAATTTCTTTCCTTTTTAACTACCCCACACTTAAAATTTTGCCATATGCTAGCTTTATTTTTTTTTCTTTTTTTTTTTCATTTAGCTTCTTTTGCTGGCAAACTACAGAAATAGGGGTAAAACAAGGATATTTATACAAGCACTTGACTTCATCACACAATTCTTGCCCCAAATGATTCAATCATTCTCATTACACTTAATTTAAATGCCCAATAAATGTAAACCTATCCAAATCTAGAGTGGCCAATTCTAGAGGGTAGATAAAAGCTTTTAGGTTATATGGTTTATGATGAGTGTAACAAGAATAATAAACATGGTACGCTTTAAGCATACCTCATTAAGCTCAAACTGGCTAACAAAGGTTAATCATATCAAAAGGGTAGGAAAACAATCTTTTTATTAGCTTAACAAGAAAAATCTGCCTAGATCACTTTCTAAGTTGCTTGAGTTGCTTTTATGCTTCGAAGGGTGATGAGGAAGGTTCTAATGTCCTAAAATTCCTTGCTCAATTATTTCAATGCACTGGTTTTTCTAAAGTTCAAAAATTGGTCTTTTATGCTTTAAATATGCGGAAACTAATAATTATAAACCAAGCTGAGTAATAGATTAGCTCAAAATTTCAGTGAACAACCTACTTGCCTTACTGCTAAATCATAATCTTGATTATTGCACAATCTAAATTTAAGTTCAATTTGTTCAAATTCTGAGAAGAACTGGGGCAAACTAAGCTTTATGTAAGCTAAGTGATACATGTTAATTAACTATGTATTCGAAGGACAAAAACAACTAAGTAACCAAGAACTAGCAACTATTCATATCATCACTGAGTTAGTTATAGCACCAAGTTGCTCCTAAGATTACTATTACACACCAAAAAGTAAACTAAAAATTAAAAACAAAACAACATAAAACATAAGAACATAAGTATTTTCATGATATAAAGAAAAAAAAGGAAAAGTAGACTTCCTGGATTTTAGCAACACTCTAGAGCTCAGAGAAGCGCTACCCCCCTCACAAAAATGTTGCTGTCCACAGCAACTCGATTACAATCATATTAATCTCAAACCATGTCAGGAACAATGCAAGATCTCATTTCAAAATAGGTACAAATTCACAAAATTCGAGAGAGTAGAGTAAGAAACCAACAATGAAATTAAACAAATTAAAGGCACAAAGGAACTTACTTGAGTGATGAGTGAATGTAGAATGAAGATCTAGCAAGCAAAAGACTGACACGGTGGAGTGGATTTTAGAGAACCCGATTAAACACACAGCAATCGGTAAAAACGAAGCAAATAAAAGTGGGTGTGTGTGAAAAAGTGAGGAGATGGGCTTTAAATAGAGGATGTACTCGGTTGGAGGTGGGACACTCGGTGGAGTGTCCTCACACTCTACCGAGTATGACCCTTCGGGAACTCCAAGCAAAGATAGTTACTTTATTTTTTTTTTTGATTTTTGTTGCACTAGGGACACTCGGTGGAGTGTTCTCACACTCTACCGAGCGTGACCCTTCGGGAACCCAAGCAATTTTTTTTTTATGAAACTTTAATACTTCAATAAAATCTTTACTAAAGATCATTTTCTTACATCATGAAACACTCTAGACACCTAAAAATTTAAGACGAACTCTAAATAACAAAAACATTTTAAATGACACAATTAAATCTACTGCTAAAATAAAAATTTATTACGAGCAAAAGAAAGAGATATAGTTCTGAGTTTTTGTTAGTCCTCAGCTCGACTTTTAGAACTGCCTTACTTGTTAAGAAGTATCGGAGTATCGGGGATCATTCAAATGTGTGCTAATGACACATTGAACAATTTCTCCCTCGCGAAAAATCTTCAAGTGATGGCCATTAACTTTAAGAATTTGACCGGTGTCCAAACTTTTAATTTTCACTGCACCATAGGAAAACACATCAGAAACAACAAATGGGCCAATCCAGCGAGAACGAAACTTACCAGGCATAAGCTTCAAACGAGAATTGTATAACACCTTTTGACCAATCTCAAATTGTTTCCTAATAACACTTTCTTGTTCAAGAACATCCTGCACAATAGAATCAATTACATCAATCTGACAAAGAGAATGCACATCATTAGGGTATTTCATAGCATCAAAAATATTAAACTTAACAATCTCTCCATCAAATTCAACAGATAGAGTACCCTCATCTACATCAATTTTTGTCTTTGCCGTTTTCATGAAAGGTCTTCCTAACAAAATTGAAGCTGATTTCGAAGAGGGATTACCTTCCATCTCTAAAATGTAAAAGTCTACAGGAAATATAAGCTCATTTACTTGCACCAAAACATCTTCAACAATCCCTAGGGGGTGAATATAAGAACGGTTGGCCAATTGAATAACTACACCAGTCTTTTGCAAGTTATTTAATTTCAATTTTTGGTAAACAGAAAGTGGCATTACATTAATCGAAGCCCCTAAGTCTAACATAGCATGCTCAACTTTCTTTTCACCAATCACACATGGTAATGAAAACATACCTGGATCCTTGCATTTTTCTGGCATATTTCTTTGCAAAATTGCGGACACATTCTTACTTACCTCAACCTTCCCTTTTTCTTTCATCTTTCTTTTGTTGGTACATAGTTCCTTCAAGAACTTTGCATATTTTGGAATTTGCTTGATAGCATCCAACAAAGGAATGTTGATTTGCACTCTCCTAAATGTATCCAGGATCTCTTTTTCTTGCTCATCTTCCTTTGGTTTAGCTAACCTGCTAGGAAATGGAGGAATAGGAGTGTGAGAAGAAAGAGATAGAGGAGGATCGAATGTTACCTTACGCTTTGTTCTAGAGAGAGCTTCTTCTTCATCATATTCTTTGCCTATGTCAGCTTCTTTTGATGGAGTGGATCCTGAAGGAATTTCTTTTCCACTTCTTAGTGAGATCGCACTGCAATTCTCCTTTGGATTCACTTCTGGTTGTGAAGGTAACTTCCCAGAATTTTGAGCTTCCAATTTACTAACTGAAGTGGCCAATTGAGTAATTTGGTTGCCTAAATTCTGAATACTTATCTTTGTCTCCTGAATGTTGGCTCTTGTTTCCTGTTGAAATTGAAGAGTATTATTAGCAAGGTTTTTAATAATGTCTTCCAAGGACGTACCTGAGGTTGGAGCTTGAGTTTGTGTAGGGACTGGAAGTGGTCTAATAAAACTTTGAGGAGGTGGCATTTGTTGTCCTCCTTGATTTCCATAGCTGAAATTAGGATGATCCCTCCATCCAGGATTGTAATGATTAGAATAGGGATCATACTTTCTTTGAGGTAGACCGGGAAATCCTCCTACAGCATTGGCTTCTTGTGTGCAGTCTTGTTGTAATGTAGGGCACATATCAGTAGAATGCCCTTGAAGTGAGCATATTCCACATGCTTTTGCTGTTTGCAGTTGCCCTACAGCCATTTGACGAACTAAAGCAGTTAAATCAGAAAGTTGATTTTTAAGTTCGCTTACCTCATTGACTTGCTTGGTAGATCCTCCACTTCTTGTACCGAATTGCTGGGAATTCTCAGCCATGTTAGAAATCAATAATTTGGCTTCTTGAGGTGTCTTGTTCACTAAGGCTCCACCACTCGCTGCATCTATCATACTCCTATCCATTGGTAGTAATCCTTCATAAAAATATTGAATTAGGAGTTGGTCAGAAATCTGATGATGGGGAAAACTAGCACACAGCGTCTTAAACCTTTCCCAATATTCATATAATGTTTCTCCTGTAATCTGTGTGATGCCATAAATCTCCTTTCTAATGTTGGCAGCTCGTGATGCGGGAAAAAATTTCTCCAGGAATAACCTTTTCATCTCACTCCATGTAGTGATTGAACCCGACGGAAGATAATAGAGCCAGTCTTTAGCTTGATCCTTCAAAGAGAAAGGAAAAGCTCTAAGATTGATTTGCTCCTCAGTCACGCCCTGCGGTTTCATTCCAGAGCAAACAATATGGAATTCCTTCAAATGTTTATGGGGATCTTCACCTGCACAACCACGAAAAGAAGGAAGTAAATGAATCAAACCAGATTTTAATTCAAAATCATTTGCAAGGTTAGGAAAAGTAATGCATAAAGGTTGTTGATTCAAATCTGGTGCAGCTAGCTCCTTGAGAGTTCTGTCAGCCATCTTTTCTTCAAATTCTTCAAATATCGAAATTCCACCAATTGTCGATTCTATCTCCAATTCTTCTTTAAGGCGTCTCTTCCTTAATCTAGCTTCTTTTCTCAATCGACGCGCTGTCTTCTCAATTTCATGATTATACTGCAAATCAAAGATCTGAGAAGAACGAGTCATAAACAAAAACAGACAAATAAATAAAACAATGAGAAACTAAAAATATAGTTCCCCGGCAACGGCGCCAATTTTTGGTCGGGTTGTCGACGCCCTCCAAAAATAAATACTGATTCACCTAAACTAACTTGTAGAAATAGTGGAACCAGGTCGAATCCCAAGAGAACTATGATGATTAATTTCTCAATGTTGAAAACAAAAGTATAAAGTAAATGGGGGGTTTTGAATCTTTTGAATTAAAACTAAAAGTAAATTAACAAGAAAATAATAGAAAGCGAAAATATTGAATTAAATGAAAATCAATCTTACCAAACTTCCAATTCAAAGGTGTAAATCTCATCCAATTGTAACTTTGATCATAGGCTTAAAGATTAATTTCTCAATCCAAGAACTTAGTCTACTTAATCGGAAAAGCCGTAGAAAGCAATAATTCTCCTAATATAATTGACTCAAACAAAGCATTTAAAATCAAATCTTACCATTGATTTAACTGGGCACGATAGCGTTCCATATCATTTCAATGATAGCATTAAGAGTTAATGAGAATGACTAAGACAAAGATTAATTGATCGAGATAGCTATAAATCAATTAACTTTGCATCTTAATTTCCCTAGAATCTATTATGCAAGCTATGTAAATCGGAAAGCCGAATTCACACACACATAAACCAATTCCTTGCTACTAAAATTAATCATTCATGACAATTACGGATCACAAACTCATGGATAGCAATAGAAAAATCAATATTGAATTAAGGCGTCAAGTTAATCAATATAAATAATTCATAGAAAATAAGAACAAGAAAATAAGAATTACTTAGATTGAAGAAATCCTTGTTGAGTTCAAAGCCTCACAAAATTACAATTGGAATCGAATCACCCTTGAATCGGAATTAGAAACTTAGCCGCTCATGCTAAATATCAAAAGCATTGTAAAAGAGAAAATAGAATTCTAGAAAAATCAAAGCCAAGCCCAGCCGCCGTCTCTAGGAGTCCAAAAAAAATGCTCCTTTTATATCTTTGAAAGGAAGAGTTTTAACCCTAACCTTACTTCCTTTTTCATTCCCAAAACAAAACTTCTTATTTAAGAGTTTTGGAAATCTTGCGTGTCTTGGAGAACAACACACTCGGTGGAGCAAGGACTTCACTTGGTGGAGCAAGGTTCACTCGGTGGAGCAAGGACTTCTTCTCTTCTTCTCACTCCGTGGAGTAACATTGTTACTCTACCTAGTGCCTTGACACTCCACGGAGTGGATTTACACTCTACGGAGTGGCTTGCTTCTGCCTCACAACGTGAATGAAAAGCTCTTGCCAAGCTATCTCAATGCCAAATTTTCATTCAAGTCCTTCAATCTTTCTTTTCTTCTTTCAATTAAGTTCTAAAAACACCAAAAATACTTAATTAAACAATTAAAACATCAATTAAAGAAACCAACTATCAAAACAACTAAATTAACACAAAACTGTCCTAAAACTATAGTAAAAACACATTAAAAACATAGATAAATTCACATTTATCAATATTAAAAAATTATTTATTAATATTTAAAAGATATAAGCCCAATATCCAAAACCGGTTGAACCAAATAGAATTGAAATTAGTTTGGTTCGGTTTTCAAAATTTTAGAAGTTCATTGATTTATTTGGTTTGTTCTGAACTGACCCAACCATTTGCACAGCCCTTCAAGACAGAGACAGTGAAAGAGATGGGATCAATCAATTCAGTTCATGGCATGTTGACTGATTTACTGCACTTCAGAATGCAGAATTTCTCTGTTCAAACGGCTAAAAGAAAATTTTCAAGTGTAGTAACGAGTTTGGTCGATGGATGTTATTCAACAGTAATAAGAGAAGCATAAGGATGCCGGAAGAATTTTTCTTCATTGTCAACAAGACAAGATAAATTTATCATTCTATTTACAGGATACGTCAGTAATAAGTGGCACAAAACATGCAAGAAGTTGCCAACCCTCCTAACATTACATCTAATCTAGCTTTACAGTCGAGCTGAATGGTGACAGGTCAAAAGTTCAAAACTTTGAATAGAATTTCAAAATTCCATGAATGAGAACGTTGAGAAAAACTCCTATGGACGAAGTTTTCTAAGCAACCACTTCTTCCGCAGAGTAGAATCCAAAGCCAAAAAAGTCTTAGCCTTTTTATCATCTTCCAGAAGATCACAAGCATCCAGCAAAAGATCCTCATCTATGTCCGGAATGGCTTGAAGTGCATTGATTGCATTTTCCATTGTTCCATTGTTCTTGCTTTCTTTCTTATTTTCGACTGACGTTTTAGCTGCAACTTCCATCTCGGATAGAGATGTTTTCTGCACCTTGCTAGAATGTTCATAATATGATGGTGTTGTGGCAGGCCGCTTTCTCTGTTGATCAGATATTTGAATGTCCTCAACTTGAAAGTGCACATCTTCCAGTAGTCCATCCACCCCCACTTCTTGAGGATCATTTTCAGTTTGTAATTGCAAACCATGATCTCCAGTATTTGACATTTCATATCTTTGAATTTTACATAGATCAATATAATTATCTAGGACTTGATTTCTGTAATCAATAGCATCTGGTCGTCCCTGCAAAATTTCATGTGGACACACCTTATAATGAGCTACCCGCATATGAATAGTAAGCTCATTTCTGCAGGCAATCAATACTCTAATCCAGCTGAGGATTTTTTTTTCTTTTTCCATGAATAAACATGATGCAAATGCAAGTACAGGCAGTTGGATGAATTATGTGAATTTAGACAAAACAAAAATAAATAAAAATAATAATATTTAGAGGAAAAAACTTAATCTTTCAATGGCAATGGGATTAAATGCTGAGTTTTTGTGACTTGAACCCTCAGATTTTCTACAGTCTGAAGGAATTTTCCTCTCAAGTACTTTGCCAGCATCAATCCGTTCTGGAAGGAAGCTAACACATATTTTAGTATATGAAAAATCAATATGTACAGGAGGATAGAATGCACCTGAATATAAGCTTCCCAGACGGCTTCATCAGCAGTTACCATTTGTTGAGCTGCATCCCATGCAAAACCACCATGACTGAGAAGATTATTAATGTTTTCACACTCTTTCAACAAAGTTACATATCGGTTTTCTAAGATGTATCTATCGCATAGGAGACCAAATTTTTCATTGAATGATTCAACCATGTGAATCCATGCTTGCTCATTGAATGTCTGATCAATCTTATTTCCTCTCTGCAAGTGCTCTAACATAAGGTCAACAAAATATCTATACATCGCTGGATGCCAATCTGTCACCAAAGAATCCACAGTAGACTCAACTGCAACATATATGAAGAACTGAATCAAGTTGTGTCAAGGAAATCTCCAACAGAATCTGTTTTTAGCACATTTCATTTTTCAAAACAGTCATAATGCTAATCTCTAGTTGTTTCTTTCCTGCTTTAGAATTAAAAAAATTAAAAAGAAAATGGCTCCTGCTGCATCTTGATTCCTCCAAATAATACAATTAAATATTGGAAGGTTCCACAGAAGGTAAAAAATCAATTAAACTTAAAGAGACACCAAGTATTATTCAGTTCTAATATACATAATTCATATCCTGAGTCATAACTTTGGCGCATGCACCATTGCACCACATAATGTTAAAAACTGATCAAAGTATCAGGAGATGCTAACCCATCACTAGAACAGGCATTTTGCTGTTAGGATCCTCAATTTGAGCCAAATGGCTGTATCTTCCATTAGAATTTTCTTGTCCAAATATAACACACAACTTCTGATAGCTTGGAACAGTCTTAACTCTGTATGACCGAGCATCAGGATGTGCCTGCATCCATAATGCATGAGCAATTGCATCAGGACAAATATATATTATCAAAAAAATAATGCAAAAGCATATTTACCTTTGTATAAGCATCCCAAATCTGATCTTCAGCTGTGATCATTTCTCGAGTTTCATCCCAAGAAAACCCACTATTTTTGAGAAGATCTTTTATGTCATTATACATCCTCCTTAAATGTTTATATTGGTTTTTCAGAACATCTTTGTCATGTTTGGACTGGAATTTGATATTAAAGAATGTGACCATGTCAGTCCAGGACTGGCTTATGAATGTCTGTCCAAGTTTGTTTCCTTTATGCACCTGGTCTAACAACAAGTCAATAAGATAACGATCCATTGGTGGTGTCCAATATGTTCTTGTACGATCACTACTTGCAAGAGTTTGGCTCCCCTTTCCATCTCCTACAGGCACAAAAGCTTTTCTGTAAGGGAAATTTTCATTCGTCAAAAGTTCTCCTGGTCTCAAATACGATCCAACCGCATGATGACATTTGATAAGATCCACATCAGCACCAAGTTCTAGAATATGCTAAAAAAAAAAAAGAAAAAATGAGGGGGAAATGCCCATCCTAATAACTAGGTAGCTAACATCCCAGAAATGAGAAGGAAATTGACCACTCTAACAACATGGGGCACAAAGAAAGCACATAACTACTTGTCAAGGCTGTGTTTTATCTTGCTATGACTTTTATTTTCATTTGCTGGCAAGCATAATACCTAGATATTTATCCTGAACAACTTTAGACAAGTGCTAGAAAACAAAGAAACCTTAACACTAACAAAAGCTGAAACTCACGAGTTCTCATTCTGGAATTGTCAACTTCACAATCTTTTTCCTGATGTATAGTGTCAACTCCATCTTCAGTACCATCCCCAAATATAAGAATCAAATCACTGTAATTCGGCAAGGTCTTCATTCTGTATGCCCGTGCCTGTGGATGTGCCTACACCAAAGTGGGTGGTGTTGCTTGAGGATAAGAAAGAAACTGAGAGGAAAGACACAGATGGGTTTAAGATTTTATAGATCTTGTCTTGTACCTTGATATAAGCATCCCAAACATCATTATCAGCTAAAATCATTTGTTGTGTTTCATCCCACGAAAAACCAGTTTGTTTAAGTAGAACCTTCATATCACTACAATATTTTGACAATTTCTTGTACCGATGTCTTAAGACCCTTTTGCCATGTTGAGGGCCAAACTTTGCGTTGAAGGATGCCAGCATATCTGTCCAAGCTTGTTTATTGAATGTATTGTCAGTTTTATTGCCTTTTACCATTTGATCCAGCATAAGGTCCATGAAATACTGGTCCATATCTGCAGTCCACTCTGTCCTTTGACGGTCATTACTTGATGGGGCAAAGCTTCCCATCACATCACCTACAAATTAAGGGAACACAGGATTTCTGTAACTGAAAATAGCTAATGTACTCCATGATGCACTAACCTAGCAATTATCTAGTGAATTCAAGCCATATTTAAGAGCAGTTAAATTACAAAATTGGAATTTTAAGCATTTCAATCTTGTACTTTTGGCTATAGGTTCAAAGTTGTAAAATGGTCAAAAGCTACACTTATTTTTAATGATTCTTCATCCTAGTTCATGTCATCTTGAAGGCAGAAAATGGCTGCCTGCTGAAAATCTGGCTACAAACTAAACTACTTTTGGAATCTATAGATCATGGATGCGCTTCCTAGAAAAGTCACGAGCATGGTGTCAAAACTACCTTTATAAACAAGTAGAGAAGGTATTATAAAGAAAGAAACTAAGATAGCATGTGAAAATGAATATTAATAAGATACTGAACCCATCTAATTTGAGGCTCATGAAGAGAAGAATAACAAATACACACCCACATTTGCTGCCTGGATATCATCATCAAAATCTAAATCATGGCTTGACCTACTGTATCTTCCATCTGCAGTAGTGTACCCATATATGAAGCACAAATCATTAAAATTCAGCACTGCTTTAGTCCTGTAGGATCGTGCATCTGGGTGAGCCTGCAAGAATCTAGTGTTATTTGGATCCATGGCATGATGAATTCAATAAACATGATGGAACAAAAAAATAGTGCACCTTTAAGTAAGCATTCCAGACAAAATCATCAGCTACCACCATTTCTCGAGTTTCATCCCAAGTAAAACCATTCTGCCCAAGAAGATTCTTCACATCATTGAATTGCTTCCATAAATTCGTATAACGACTTTTTAAGACATCTTTATCATACTGAGATCCGAATTTTTTATTAAACACTGCAAGCATGTCTGCCCATGCCTGCTTATTAAATGTATGGCCAATCCTGTTCCCTCTTTGCATCTGCTCTAACATAAGATCAACAAAATAGCGCTCCATAGTTGGTGTCCAATATGTCCTTGAACGATCATTACTTGTTGCAATTTGGTCGCTCATTTCTTTCCCTGATACATTGCAAGTGGAAGATGGCAACACCATCATTAGATTAGAAATTCTCCACATTTTGACTCCTCGATTTAACAAGATAAGCAAAATAAGAAAAAATAAAATTATACCAGCAAAGCAGAATTGTGATACTAAAATTTATCTAATAGAATCAACAATAAACAAAAATATACATATAAAAGGACTCAAAACAGATATTTCACAATAAAATCAGTTTTTTTTTTTGTCTCATTAAACGGCTGAAATGTTAAAATTAAAGAAGTAAAAGTAAAATATAAAGAAATGAATTAACACATGAAGGAAAATTATGATAATCAAGTAAAATAAAATTAAGCAAAGAACAGATAAAAAAACAATAGAAGTAACTATGATGGATCGCCTTGATAGTAAGTTTATACCAACACCAAAAATTTACAAGTTCCAGTCTGACAACATCCAGAGAGAGACGACGCAGATAGTTGGTATCAGTAAAAAGCCAGCTCAGAGCAGCATTTCTTAATATATTCATAATTAACTAGTATAATCAACATACTAAAATTACAGTCACTTCAGTGATATAATCTCTCTACACTAAGCGAGGTAGAACTACCAAAAGTATCTCCAATCAAAGCCTTTCATTCAATCAGAATTTCCCTTCTTCCCAATTCTGCTGTTCTTCAGAGAGCAGAGTATATTTACAGTACCCAGATAAATTTGAATAAACAGCTAAAAATCATAGCTTTGAGAACACTAACATGAATGCCAATATAATGAATAAATATAGAACATATAGCAATTCAACCCAAAATATTTTCTTCCAGAATTATGCAGCTAGTAAAACCTACACTAGAGAGAAAAAGATTCAACATGAAAAAAAAGCATGAAATTCATGGAAAAAAGGGCATAATTTTGCTGTTTCAGATATATTTGGAACGAGAAGGAGAGAAATTATAATGGGCAGTAAAAAAGTCAAAGCCTTTTCACCTGTTAATGTTAGTTTGGTCGATTTTGCTTGCAAGATTTTGGCGCCTAAGAAACAGAAAATGGTGACACCGTGACAGGCGAAGAGTTTAACCCTAATCCGGAATAAGGAAACCACCCGTCCTTCCTGTTTGGTTACAGAGCCAAAACACCATTTAAAAAAAAAAAAAAAGCTTCTACTACAGGGTTATGTTTTACAGGCCCAACTTTCCCATTTTACGCCCAGATAAATGAGCTTAATTATAATTTTTTCCTTAATACAAAATTTATTTGCCTACAATAACATTTTTGTTTTAATATTTCTTCCGTCCAATTTTAAAAAATATTTTTTTCTATTTTATTTTATTTTAAATATTTTTTAAAATTTAAATTATATATATATATTTCTATTTATTATGTATTTTATTAAATATTTCCCTATTTTATCACTTTATATTTTTAACTATAATTAAATGAAATTATTGAAAATATAAAAAAATATTTTTGTCAATAACTATATTTTTTTGTAAAATTGAAATATTCTAATCATTTTATTAATTTCTGTAAAAAACAGAAAATTATATTTTAAAGCGAGATGGATGGAGTAATTGCATTTTTGGAGGCAGGTGAAATTCGATTGATCAATTAAAAAATTAATACTTTTATAAGCAATATATAGTTATGCCTAATGTATCATAAAGCTCCAATTAAGATTACAAACTTTAAAAATGTGATAAATTTTACATTGATGATTTCATATATGTTGAGGCATGGAGAATAGAAAGTTGATGGTTTAGTTAGTGGATTCAATCATTAATATCTCTTGGAGAGTTGGTTACACCAAATGTCTCAGATGACATCTTTTTCCAGCAACTCCATGCATGATTTTTGTTCATTGCCAAAGTTTTTCATTTTGACTAGATACACATATTCATCAATGACAGAACCAATAATAAGTTCTTATGGAAAAAATAAAAGAAATACTGATTGTTTCAAGTTTAGTTGGCACAATCAGGCTTCTGCATTGTAGTATAATACAGGCTTTGTATCTCTTCAAGAACACATAACATTATGCAGTAACCCTGTAGCAACAATAATCTATGGCTTTTGCACAATCTACATGCTGAAATGTTCAGAATTGAAAGAGAACAAAAACAAATCCTTTTTGCTGTTTTTGAATCCGAGGATAGGACTGCCAGTTATCTCAGAGTTTTCTTCAATGGCACTGCCAAAATTTGCCCTCAAAAGACTTGAACTTTATCCTCCATGTTAGTACCAATAAACTTAGAATGAATTTACTATCAAAATGATGTTAAAAGCTTTACACCATCAATCCTTCTTTGTTGAAGCTATTTAGTATCAACATTACTGCTTACAAGAGGGGCCATTTCGATATTGTCATTGTCAGGAGTTTGATTTCTCCCTTCTGGACTCGAGATTTCACTTGGGAGCATGAAAGCATCAGGATCGCCTTTTGGTACCAAATTTATCAGACAGAGTGGACTAACTCTCAATAGGCTCCTGACTATAATCACAAGCCAGAGATTATCGAATCTTGTTCGAGTGACATTGAATACATGAAGCAGCAGGCCTCCTCCCCCTGAAGATGAAAGGAGACCAGCATTATCAATCGACATGAGCAGAGCGAAGAATGTGCCCTCAATACCAGGGGGACAGAGCTTCGAACTGAGCACAAGAAGAGGCATCCACTTAAGGTTTAGAATCATCCTATAAACACTTTCATCAATCACAGCAAACAAAAAATCTGGTATGCCAAATTTCAAGTTCAGCCGCAGCACCATTATCAAGTCTAGCATTCCAGAAAATCCGAACACCAACTGACTCCAGAAAAGTAGCCTGCGGAATGGGTGATCCTTCAGAAAATTTTGGTATAGTATTGCTGCTAAGAGAGATCCGACTGAACCGACTGAAAATATCAAACCAACTGTCTCCTGCTCAAGGCATTTAGGGACTATTGTTATGATCTGGCAGTATTGATCAGCAAACAAATTACTCAGTGCACACAAAATCACATACCTGGGAGAAAGATGGACCTTCTTTTGAATCTGTATACCAATAGAACATCCCTTCATAGATATTCACACTCAATGCAAAGGATAAGTACATATATAAACATGGTCTCCACACATCAGGGAATTTCAATGTTGTCCACATGGATTTACTGGCATCAACAAACTTCTGGTTTACCTGCACGATTATGAGGATGTTAGAAATACATCTGGTCCATAGAAGTGACATAGAGTGAATAAGAAGAGTACCTGTCTGTAACTAAAATTGGGCATGAGGGGCTCATCAAGCATAATTCCAGCTAAGAATACAAGTCCAAATGGAATTGTAAGCAAAGCAAAAACTCCCTACCAAGAAGTAGCAAAAATGACCTTTTATTATATTTTAAAAAATGTGTGAATCATGGAAATGAAGCAATGGACAACAAAATTGAACAGCAAAGAACCTGCGGGCCAAGCAAGTGGACAAAAATACCACTGATAGAGAACCCCACAAGTGATCCAAATGAAGAACTCGAAGCACACAAGCTCTGCAAGTCAGGTGCAAGCAAGGGATGGGTATTACTATTCTGTGCCACACAGGCATCTATGGTCACATCTGCTACTGCAACACTAACGCTTCCCGCAGTTAATAACAATATAGCAAATGCAAGATGCAGCCTCTCGTACAATGACAACAAAAGCACGGACACCACACCAAGTAACCCTGAAATGACAATGGCAAAAAAACTGTCCCCCATTACACAAAGACAAAATTCAAAGCTTGTTATTTCTAAATGAGAGTATGACAATTTTACTGCACAATTTGAGTGAAATCCAGTAGGTTCCTTAGTCTGTGTAATAAAGACCATTCAAAATCTTGCTTGTTTCAGCAAATCCAGTGAGAAATTCCACAACGAAGATTAAGTTTCGAGATTAAACAGATCCAGATGATGACAAGCAGTAATTTACTAATTGAAACATAAGAATCACAAAGGCATTATTACAAAATGGAATTACATCATGCTAAATTGAGATAGAAATAACCAGATAACCATAAGATTAGTGAATAATTTACCGGCTAAGATGAAATAAGGTTTCCTTCTATACCCCAAGACAGGAACAACGTCTGTGAGAAGGCCCCAAATAGGTTTCACGAGCCAAGGAATTGATATGATCCCCTGATATATTTGAGACTCAGATGGTTGCAACTTTTGAACATCTTTCATGTAATACTCAGTGCCAACACGGTTAAAAGCTCCACCAAGTCCTTGGCTTACGCCATAAACGGCCAACACACCAAACACCAGGCTCCAATGCGTCTCATTGGCAAGCATTTTGAACCAATCAATTGGGGCACAAAAAAATCCATAGAACCTCCTTCCTTTACTTTCACGTTCCACCACAGCCTCACCGCCAGACGCTTCCAGATTCTCATCCTCCACCATATCTCAAAATATTAGACGAATTAACAGGAAATAGCAACTCACCCAGTTCACCAAAACCAATCTTTCCTCAACTGTGCATCTTGCAATCGACTGAAATAATCAAAAGAGGATAAAATTTCCAAACTTCGATGAAAAATAGAGTTCAATACACAAATCAGTCTTTCCCTCGATAGCTTATTTGGAAGTATGGCTACAATGAAAAACAAAAATCTCCCTCTTGAAAAAATCAGTATTCTCTGATCTGAGAGACAAAAATTCGTTGGCTAATGAGGGAGAAACCAAGTAATAGAGCGGAAGAAAATCACTTACAAACTATCTAAAGAATGAATTGAGACGACCAACAAGATTTTTGAAAATGTAGATCATAAGGTAGTTCCAATGAAGAAGGATATCTTGTCCTTAATACCACCATATTTTGACCAAACCAGAAGCTTTATTAGCTGTTGCCCAAAAATACAGGACCATGTGTTTGTTACAGGCCGTAGAACTTGGTTCAAAGTCCAAAGATTTAATCTTGAGCTGAAAAAGAAAGCTCCACTACAAGAACATAAAACTTATCTAATACCCAAATTGAATAGGAAGAAAAATTTGAAGTCCATTTGGTTGGTCAACTTACAATACTGAGAGAGAGAGGCCATAGACTACTACCCTATGGAGAAAATAAATAGATCTTACGCATTTAAATACAATTTGGGACGTGGCTTTATCTTATTGGTTGCTTCTGAATGGGGACAGTTATAATAGATGCAGTTACTACTTTTCTTCTCCCGCCGCAGCTTACGTCGGTCCTACAAGGATTTTAATTTTTCCCAACTTTTTTTTTTCGAGTGAAAATCAGGTCTTGTTGTGCAGCTTTTGATCCGCGAAGTAACAAAAATATAATGGTAATTCGGAAATTACCCTTAAATTGATGAAATAGGAGAAAAATATGTTTTTTTAGACTATTGTTTACGTGGCAAATGGAAGTCAATCACATGCTAGTTTTTCTTTTTCTTTTTTTTTTTAATAAAAAATTATAAACATTTCAATTATTTTCACAAAAAACAAGCATTTCAATTACACTTGTTTGCCAGCTTATAGTAATTTTATACGGTAGAAGGGCGACTTGCCTTGGTTTGCACGTTCTGCTGATCACAACTCGGAGGAAATATGCATCATAATTTAGATGAATTCTCCTCCTTTGATTAACAAATTTACATTTCAAGACTAATATTTGTGCAGGAGACCTTGAAATTATCATCAAACAATTTAAATGATTTTTTAGCCAACGGTTTCTGTCACTCATGGAAGAACAGAATATTTCTCAGGACAGAAGACCGCAATCAGATGCTTTATAATTGAAAAATGGTTGGTTAACCAACTTTCTTGGAGTTGGTAGTTCTATAAAGTCATTATCTCTTTACACCAAAAAAATCATCCTATCTTCAAGCTGTTCTTGAACACATTTAATATGAAATATTTCAACAAAGGAAGGAAATTTTTGGAACTAATTAGTGTCTATTCTCCATTAGTTGTTAAAAGAATAAATTTTTATTAACTGCATGACTAACCTGCAGTCAAAGAATTCCCACCCAAGACAAGAACAAATCATGCCAAGAAGCTCTCACTTCTCGGCAACTCCCTCAAAGCTCATACTCACAATCCCCTGATAAAGATCATCGTTTAGATGTAAACTGCAATTGGTATCTCATCTCGGTTCTCCAATTATTGGTCCAGCGATTTAATTTCTTCTCAGCTGAGTGATCTTGCTCTGAAAGAACATTTTTCTCTATTTTGACCGGAGCCCATGATTTTGGCTTCTTCCAATTATCAACCTCCAGTCATTGTTGAAGTAGCAGAGTCTCTTTAGCAACAACCAGCAATAGAAACAAGTGAATCCCTTCTCAGAGACATTGGTGAGCAGTTCAAATCCTCATTCGCTTTGTAATACAGCATTTTCTGCACATAGAATATCATATAGCACTGTGAAGCTCTCACTACTGCTTCATCAACCTCGATAATCCATGCATCATCGCATTTGTACCACTGGTTTCTTAGGCAAAGATAGGTAACATAGTGTCCTGATTCTAGCATCCCTGAGTGAGTGATAATGGCAAATATCTCGAATTCTGCAGAGGTATCTGGTTCATCACTCTCGAAAGCAAAAATCCTATTCCCAAACCTATTCCGGATTATGGAGGATGATAAATACGACGTCATATCTAAAGAGAACGGAAACTGCAAATGGTAATTGATTTTCCTTGACATTCTTCTGACTGTAGAGTGCTCAAAACGTTTGATATGTAAAGACAACACCAACGGGAGCCTCTTAACAGACATTTGCTTATAGGAGTCTCTTTTTTCTTGACAATTTTGGCAGTAAAGTTTCTGGTCTGATCCCAACTTCTCCGGCCTAGTAAACAAATCCAAGGAAGCCGAAAGAGTACATTTACTTGTATTCTCATTAGGTCTAGCAGCAGACTTGTTAGCAACATTCGTTGAAGACAAGTTTCTCATATCCATATCAAGTGAAATGTCTAGGAAAGGGTCATATGTCGTGGAAGTACATCCACAAGTCATGCAAGTGACATCCGATCTCAACATCCCAGAGAAAACCCTATGAGCAATACACTGACAATCTGCATTATCTGCAAAACAGAAGCTCTATATAGTAAGTTCAACAGATTACTTAACAATGCAAGAGAGTATCTCAAGTCTAGTATTAACCATATTCTCGGATGAACTGATATGTAGAAGTTCACCACTTCATGCCCCGCAAGGAATTTAAATTTTTAGCTATATCAAGTTAATTCATATAATCTGGAAGCAAAACAATGACTGAAATCTCTTTCATGTATTTTGAAAAGCTTGTTGCTACAGCAAACGCTAAAACTCAAGCTCATAGGTGTGGTCCTTGTAAATTATTTCTATTCCATATGATACAAAAGAATTTAGAACTGTTGCAAATGAGAACTGCTTATTCTTAAGGTGACAAATTCTGTTTCATGTATCTAATCAATAACTGTATTTAAGGCATCTAATGTGGAAAACAGGAAGCAAAAGCTTTATAGAACTCTACTATACACAAATCATGATCAAAACTAGAAAGTAACACCTCATTTCAGCCTTACCTTTATTTGGGTTTTTTCCTTCTTTTTCATGGATCCCATCTAACACCGAAATGAAGAATTCATGAGCATCCTGCTGCTCGTAACTAGCTAGATTCGTGGAATGCTGCCACCAACTTCATATAGAAACAAAATTTCATTACTAAAGTATAAGTTCATTTCCAAACATCTGGTGAGAATAAATGGAAGTTCTATGAAGAGATCTAGGCCGAGACTGAAACTAATATATAGCAATGCCAACAAAGTCCACTCTTGCAGAGGACTTCTCAACACATTCATCAATTCCACCACCAATTCCATCCAATTCCCACATAAAAAGATTGAAACTTTCCATTTGAAAATCCTCAAAAAGTACCAAACTCCCTGCTTTCTGGTAACATATCAAACAATCTGACCTATATATAGCAGTACATTATTAGCTGGTATCAGGAAAAAAAGGATTATAAGAAAATGACAGTTTACATTCTCTCAAACTGGCCTAAAGCAGACATAAATCTTTTTTACAAGAATCATCCACAAAATCATTATTAATTACACTGAAACTAAAGGATGCATATCAATATCAGACCTGTAAAGAAACTGAGCAGGGCTGTAAGGTGTCCGATCCCCAGAATAGACAGCAGAGAAGATAACATCAATATTGCAAGCCAAACATAATCGATCTGATGATCTTTTTCTACAAATTTCACGATCATGGCGGTTACTCAAGAAGTGATTCCTGAAAGGGGGTGCATGAAGCAATGCTTGCAACACAGAATTCATGAAGCAAGTGCTTCCTAAATTGTTCAATCCTCTCAATCCCAATGGATAACACGATTTTGCCCTTCGATCCCTCATCAAAACCAGCTGTTTAGACTTCTTCAAATCCAAATCCATTAATGAATTCAATTTCCTCCTCTTGCTTGATCTAGTTACCCAATCTTCAAAACTATCCGTGTTATTTGGCATGTCCAACAAGTTTTTGGACACGACAACCTTGTCGAAATCAGGATCATAGACCTGATCACTGCACAAACAACAATAAAGCTCTGATCTTTCGATGTCAACTGCAATATCATGGCCACTATCTGACCGAGCATGCCAAAGGGTATGGCTTGAACATGTGATTGAAGAGCAAATTAAACATATAAAAAATCTACCTTGATACCCATTACAAAAACAGCATCTGGGTATCTTAGTTTCACTTATATAAATACTGGTTCTCCCATTTGGAGTGGTTTTAAGGCAATTTTGCAGAGATTTATAGCCACTCAAGCCATGTCTGAGCTTGTAATCAGAGAGATGCTTGCAAAGATTTGGAGTTTGATACAAAGAATTTCCAGTTGCCATAAAGATAAAGATTGAAAGGGAGGTGTTAATGCGTGAATCAAAATCTAAAAAGTTAAAAAAAAAAAAATTAATAGAACAAATTGGCAAACATTAACAAAATAAAACTGGGAATGGAAAAAGATTGTATCTTCAATAGATAAATCAAACAAAGGATCTTAGAACAAAATGAGTTTGGATTATATTTTGATGGTTTATGCTGATTTGATGATCAAAAGGAGAGAAGGTGGAAAAAGCAAAAGGCTTTATGGTTTGTTTGGGAATGACTTGGATGAGAGGAGAAGGAGAAGAAGGTGCGTTTGACGAATGGACCGACTCTTTTGAGTCTTTTATTTGTCTCATGCCTCTTGATTTCTCCACAAACTAATGCACTACAGTAACTCTTTCAAACAAATCTGGACCGTTAAATTAGTTGACTGATTCAATCATGATAAAGGATAGTGGGAGATCAAATCCATGGTTGTTTTGTTTGAGATTTGATGGATTGGGTTTTGTATAAAGAAGTTTCAATTATGAGGATTGTCTCATCGGAAGTTTTGATTAATGTAGCCCAAAGGCTATGGAAGGAATAGACAATTTTAGAAGGTTCTTAAAATCATTGGATAAACAAGCAAAACAATCATTGGGCCGTTTACACATTTAATAGGCTTTTAATGGGCTTTAATTTGGGCTTCACAGGCTAAGAGAGGAATGGACAATATTAGAAGCTACTCAAAATCACTAAACAAACAAAACAAAAAATCATTGGGCCTTTACCCCTTTAGCAAGCCTTTAATGGGCTTTAATTAGGCCATTTAACAATCCAAACTGGACAGAACTTATCATGTCGTTTCTAGCATTAGTAGACTGAAGATACAAAATGACAATTGTCAAACAAAATTAAGAAAAAAAAAAGACTTTGGGCTTGCATTGCTAAACTCGATTTGAGCCCAGCCCAAATCAACACTCTTGAATAAGTAGATAAATATATGTTAAAAATTATTGGGGTTTTTTCACAAATGCCACACAAAAGAAAGAAAAATTCATATTTGCACGCTCATATTTTCTATTTTTCATAAATATTATTTTTAAAATTTTTTCTTTCTTAATTGATATTTTTTTTTATTTTTTAACTTTAAAAAATACCCTGCTATTTACCTCTCTATCTCGCATTGATTTAAAAAGACAAGAAATAAATATATATTTTTTAACTTTTAACTTTTATTTGCCACTTTGTTGTTCTTTTATTTTATTGTTTCTTGATTTAATATATACTAGTAAAATTCCTCGGACTCCTTCCAAAATGTTGAAATAATTTGTGAAAAAAGTTTAATACGAGTTCATGACCAAATTGTTCGAAAGGCCCCTTTAAATATCCTGCAGCAATGGAACCATAATTGGATAAATCTTTTCTGTATCATTATTGTATAACTTGAAAGAAGAATCACCAATAAGAATAACACAATGGGGATAGAATATGAGATCTGGAACCAGTCGACCACCAAGTAAATGTACAAATTACTGATGTAGAGAAGACAGCCAAAATAAGAAAAAACAGCAATATTAATTTCCGAGTTATTTCATCAAATTCCAATTTCAAGACAAAGGTCTCGGAAAGAAAGTTGATATTTACATACATTTATTAGTTGCTCATTTTGAGTTTGAAAAATGTATGTTATGGCGCTTGAAAAATTCTTTGAATCCATAGGCACTGACATTATAGTTGAACTGAATAAATAAGAAACACAAATATATTGGACAAGCAAAAGCAGAGATGCTTTGTTCACCTCTGTTTCTCGTGATTCTTTTCTTTTAATATATATATAATTTCTTAATTCCTTGAATTCACTAAATTGAATAAGAAATAGAAAAAATTGGATGAACAAAAATTCACCAGCAGATTTGAACGATTGAATAAGAAAAAAAAAAAAAGAAGAAGAACTCGATGGAAACCAAAGAAATTGAATTAAAAAGAAAGATCCTTATACATGTTCTATATTTTATAAAATAAACAAGTATCTTTCTTCTTATCTAAAAGCCATTATTTTTATAAAATAAATACTGTTTTTTATATATGAAAATCTACTAAAAACATAATGTATTTTCTTTTGACAAAATAAAATACAGTGTATTTTATTTTTATAAAATGTAGTAGATTTTATTAACTTCTGGACATGATAAAAATACAATATATTTTTTTTGACAAAATAAAATAAACTGCATTTTCTTTTCATAAAAAAATATACCGTATTTTCTTTTCGAAAAAGAAAATATACTATATTTTCTATTTATAAAATTCAATAAATACACTATATTTTATAAATGAAAACTTAGTAAAAATATAATGTATTTTCTTTTGACAAAAGAAAATATACTGTATTTTTTCATAATAGAAAATATACTGTATTTTATATTCATAAATCCCAATAAATATACTATATTTTTTTTTTCATAAAATAAACACTATATTTTCTGCATGAAAATCTACTAAAAATACAATGTATTTTTTTGACAAAATAAAATACACTGTATTTTTTCATAAAACATATTAGACTTTATTGACTTTCGTATATGATAAAAACATGTTGTATTTTTTTTGACAAAATAAAATATATTATATTTTCTTTTTATAAAATAAAATACACTATATTTTCTATTCAAAAAATAAATATTATATATTATACATGAAAGCCTATTAAAAATACAATGTATTTACTTTTGATAAAATAAAATACATTGTATTTTTGTTCATAAAAGAAAATATACTGTATTTTCTATTCATAAATCTCAATAAATATACTATATTTTCTTTTCATAAAATAAACACTATATTTTATACATGAAAACCTAATAAAAATATAATATATATTTTTTTGATAAAATAAAATACATTATATTTTTTCATAAAACGTATTAGACTTTATTAACTTCCATACATGATAAAAAAACAATGTATTATTTTGACAAAATAAAATACACAGTGTTTTCTTTTCATAAAATAAATTACACTGCATTTTCTATTCAAAAAATAAATACTGTATTTTATACATGAAAGCCTATAAAAAATACAATATATTTACTTTTGACAAAAAAAATATACACCGTATTTTTTTATAAAAGAAAATGCACTACATTTTTTATTCATAAAATTCAATAAATATACTATATTTTCTTTTCATAAATAAATACTATATTTTATACATGAAAACCTACTAAAAATTTATTAGAAATTTACTATTGTACTACCTGTAGTATTAGTCACACCAATTTTGGAAAATACGAAATCTGAAACTTTGGCTTTCCAATCCTCGTCTAACAAAATATTGGCTGCCTTGATGTCTCTATGGATCATTGTCTGCTCTATACCTTAAGGTAATTTGACATTGGATTGAGCTCCTTGGAAACATCAGTAACTTCTTCAGAAGCTCTGATCCTCTCTCGCTATTAGTAGAATGATATGTTTCAATTTCCATAATTTTCAAGAAATCTGCATATTTCAAGAAATACTCTATCACTTGCATCTCTCCTGGACTGCCTCCATATCCTTTGAATTGAGCTGTTTCAATAGATGATTTCAAGCATTCGGGTACTTCAAAAATAAGTGCACAATCTGTGTACCCATAAGTCTGTCAAATAAAATTAACTTGTTAATTAGCTAGACTTCAATGCAATAATCTAATACTAAATGATATGGACAAACAACTTACCTTATGAAAGGTTAAAAATTTCAAATAGGGTCCGCATCTCTATAATTGCACCAAAGTTAATGATTTTGTTCCATCACCTTCCACCGTCAACTTACTCAGATTACAGAAAAGAGGTAAATTCTGATAGAATGATTCGTTGAAAGCCTAAAAAAAGTACAATTTTTATCTGATGGTTAGCTTTACTGCAACGGAGAACATGAATTATTGAAGGTACGTAATGTAAAGGAAAACTGAAATATCGAACAAAAAAAAAGAACAATAGGATATAGGAAGACAAGCTTAAGGATTGAACTTTACATGTCTGTCTGAGTAGCGGAACCTAATTGTCAAGCTTAAGGATTCTTTTAAAGAGTCCATTCGCTAGCAACAGCTCAATGTTTGATAATAAGAACCATGGTGCTTCCTCTTTCTGAGTCGCGAAATAGCCACGAAAGCGAGCAAAGAAATTGTAATCAAAATCCTTTTCCAAATGCTGGAATTATCATTAGAGAAATGGGTAGTAAACATAAAAAGAAATACATTAAAAAAATGTAATGACCTTTGGATTTTGCCGGGTTTCGGGATCGGCAGAGGGGATCTGATTGGTGAGTTCAAGGGTGGCGGCCTCAGCCTCAACGACGGGACCGGAAGAGATGAGTGCATTGGTTAGAGATAACGGGATATTTGAAATAATAGAAAATAGAAAACGGGATATTTTTATATATACAATTGAGAAAGAGTATTTTTGAATGTAAAAATATATAAATGAAAATTAAAAATAAAGCATATGGTATTTTAAAATAAAATAAAAAAGTAGAGCAAATGGTGTAATTTCCTCAAAATCATTTTCGTGAAGTTGTAGGCTTTTCTATGAAGTTCTTGAACTTTTAAATTTTACTGCAATATCCATTAGATTCAATTTTACTAAATTTATATAAAAATAATAGTATTATTTTAGTGTGTATTGAGTCCCTGAACTCATTTTTTATTTAATTGCTATTTTTGTGATAGATACAATAACTCTCGAATGCTAAATCTACGGATTTTTATCTCTAAAACATTATTATTATTATTATTATTATTATTATTATTATTATTATTATTATTAATTGGAAGTGTAAATAACTCTAAGGTTGGTAGTCATGGTTGCATATTTTGACCAACTATCAAGACTAGAGTGTTGCAAGCGTATATTTCATGTTTAGATATAATAAAATAATTAATCCATATTAAAAAAGCACCATCTTGCACGAAATGGAAATTTAAGCAGAAGAACAGAAAATTTTACTTTGACGAAGACTATTTGGTTCATAAATAGCTGGCTAAATTGTATGTATAAATCTTAAATAAAATAGAAAGCAATTTGATAGCAAATTTGCCCTCAAAACTTGAGAATGAAAGGCTTCTCCATGGCATGTCTTCTCTTAGCAGCAATGCTCGTCATCTCCACTTCCTCCTCATCAGTTGTTGCTCGAAAATCACATGAACGTAGTAAGATAACTATTTCCCCTTAATCAACATTTCATTTGCAAAATAAATTTATTCATTTTCTATGCTTACTCTATGTTTAACCAATAATATCTTATTTTATTAATATCAACCCCAAAAGGATTTTTTTTCCCCAAAGATTAATAAGTTTCTAATTATGTATATTGATGATTGCCAGGAATTCTTCAAACCGATTGCGCACCAGGTGATATACCTAAGGGATGGGTAGCCCTGAATCCATGTAATCAACGTTCTAATAAGCCAGCACCATGTTCCAAGGGGGTCAAATGCTAGGCAGCAAACCATCCCATTTCAGCTACTGATAAATAATACTAATAATAAAGATTGTGACAGGATCTTGAGTTTGAATTTCAATGAGTGTTATAATGTGGAGTACGTATAGACCACAATTGTACTCATAAAATGAAATAAATAAGATTACAAAGGAATTCTAGTTGTAAATTTCAACTTATTTATGTTTCAAAATCTCAACCTGCCCCTCAAAATATTTTTACATACATGACTAATTCGAATTTGAATTTGACAGTATGGCTCAACATCTAAATCCGATTCTGAAATTCATGATTGGATGATGGTATACGGCCCGTTATAATGCTCAGAATTCTAAAGAAAATTTGTGTTTAATAATCAAGTGCGAAGCAGGTTCAGTTGCTCAAAAGTCTAAATAATTAATGGGGTTATTTTAGTGGACTCAGTGGAAGATGTCTGTTATATTACCATATAATAATGGTCAATTGTTAAAACTTAAAAAGAAGCCAACCATTTTTGCATGTCAAAAATTAAAAATCGGGTTCAATATAAACAAATAAGCATTTTACATTTTACTTCTTTAAAAAAAATCATGAACTAATTAAATGAAATTTTACATATGTTATTTTCGGACCGATTTTGCTGGTGTGTTCATCTAATTATTGCCATTTTTTATTCTTGAACACAATAAAATATCGTATAACATTGTGATAACTTTTATTTATTTACAATAATAGTCAATAACACAGAAAATTGAATGTTTTGGTTTTGTAAATAACTTGATACATGCTACTAACTAATTATAATTTAGTCATATACCAATTGCGCGCTATATTGAATAAAATAGCGTCGAATCAGCATAATAATGTATCTTGTTAATGCATATTAACAAATAAAAAAAATACAAGTATTTTTAATATTTTTTCTAATTTTTCAATTCCATCCTTTTTTTTTTTTTTAATTTGGTCTAACACATTTTAATCCGAAGTTCTAATTTCTTCTCCTTCCTATTTCCAACATTTGGTTTATTTGTCATGAAACTCAGTATCTCTAGAGACATTGGAAAAAGTTGAATAACAATGCCTTTTGAGTTATGCTTTGTGCAACGTTGCATATAGTTGACATCTGATTAAACTATAATTATTGGTTTAGGAATCGGAGCGTCCATTTTATTTAGTGGTAGTGACCTTATTGCAAAGAAATAAAAATTGAATTATCACAGTATTATAAATCATTTTATTATGACTACAAAAAAAAGCAATAATTGATGATTATGGATGAATTAATCCCGATTTTGCACTGGCAGCAATTAATAAAATGAATTTTTAAAGAAAGGTAATATAGAAAGTTATATCAATTTTAGTTGATAAATTGAAATTAAAGGAGATACTAGATATATATAAGGCTAAATAAAAGTTTTACGACTGAGAAAAAATTACTCTTGAACCTTTTTTTGTCCTTTGTCTTTTCAAGATAATGATTTGAGAGGATGGAATTGTGTGTCCATTTCATAATGATTTCTGATTCGAAATTAATTAATTAATAAGTGCAAATCCCACTAAAAACCGTGTTGAATGTAATGGAACTCTGTTGATGACCCAAACCTATTTCTTTATTATAATTATTAATTAAAGTTAAAATTGTGGATTAAAGTCTTCCATTCATAGTATTGTTGATTCCACAAATTAAGAGCTTGACTATGAATAGAATTTGAGATCCCACAACATACTTTTATTACTAAATCAGAACTTATTGGTTTCATTGTATTGTTAATGAGTCTAAAAAGAAGATAATTTATTAAGTTTTTTAACTTCTGTTGTGTTGCATTGAATCCTAAAATTTTACTTCAATATACATGACATTCATTTTTGCTAAATTTAGATAAAAAAAATAATAGTATCATTTTAATGTATATTGAGTCCCTTAACTCACTTTTTATATGGTTGCTATTTTTGTGATAGATACAGTAATTTCCGAATGTTAAATTTACTGATTCCTATCTCTAAAACAATATTATTATTATTTATTTGGAAATGTAAATAACTCTATTGTTGAAAGTCATGGTTGCATAATTTGATAAAGATTTAAGACTAGAATGTTGCAAGCGAACATTTCATGTTCGGATAGAATAAAATGATTAATCCAAATTAAATAAAAATTTAAACAGAAAAACAGAAAATTTTACTTTCACAAATACCATTTGTTTGATATATGGCTATAGAATGTTCGGTGAAGAAGTTGTTTATTAACAGAGGTGTAAGGAATATTTATACATGCAGCAGTTCCTTGCTTGAAGGAATTCAAAATACAAAAGAATTCAAACTACAGAAAATCCTATCTAACTATACATCGTATAATATGAAAATATTCTTGTAACTAACTTATTTGTAATTCAAACTTGTGCCAGCTGGTTAACTGCTGTACTTCATATGCCCCCGCAAGATAGGTCACGATTTGAGAGGCCTATCTTGGATGTGAAAGTTTGAAATTGTTGTCGAGACAATGGCTTAGTAAGAGCATCTGCTAGTTGATCAGCAGATGACACGTGAGCAACACGAAGAAGACCAGATTGAACTTGCTCTCTGATAAAATGATAGTCAATAGCCACATGTTTCATGCGTGAGTGAAAGACTGGATTGGAGCACAGCTGAGTGGCACCAACATTATCACAGTAGATTACAGGAGATTTGGAGCATGAGAACCCAAGGTCTGTAAGAAGAGAGCTGAGCCAGCTTAGTTCAGATGCAGTGGTAGCAACTGAGCGATATTCCGCCTCAGTGAAGGATCTGGCAATAGTCGTCTGTTTCTTGGATGACCAGGAGATCAGGTTACGTCCAAGATAAATAAGGTATGCACTGGTAGAAGAGAAGTCATCTTTGTTGCCTGCCCAGTCAGAGTCAGAAAAGGCATGAAGTGAAAGTGAAGATTGTCTGTGAAGCATTAAGCCTTTATTCATGGTGCCACGTAGATATCGTAATACTCTCTTGACTAGTGACCAATGATCTGATGTTGGTTGGTGCATGAATTGTGAGAGCTTGTTAACTGCAAAGGATACGTCAGGACGAGTGAGGCACAAGTATTGAAGACTACCAACTATTGCACGATATTCTGTGGGATCTGATAATAAGGTGCCTGAGTTGAGAGTGGGAGAGGAACCAGGAGGGAAGGGAGTGGACACTGGCTTAGCATCAGTCATATTAGTCCGATGTAGTAGGTCACTAATATAACGCCGTTGAGAGAGCTGAAGTCCATGTGAATGAGGAACGACTTCCATACCCAGAAAATAGGATAAAGAATCGAGATCTTTTAATGAGAACTTGCGAGCTAGAGAAGTGACAAAGTGTGAAATAAGACCATTGTTGTTACCCGTTATTATTATATCATCAACGTACACCAAAACATATACCAAATGTAGACCATCTTTGAAAATGAATAGAGAAGTGTCTGTGACAGAATTGTGAAAACCTGATGTGATGAGAAACTGCCTTAGTTCATGATACCATGCTCTTGGGGCTTGCTTGAGGCCATAGATAGCTTTGCGAAGTTTGCATACATGGGTGGGATAATCAGTGTCAGTGAAGCCCGAAGGTTGAGCCATGTAAACATCTTCAGAGAGGTGTCCCTGAAGGAAAGCATTGTTAACATCTAATTGTCGTAGAGGCCATCCATGACTGACAGCAAGACTGAGTACCAATCTGATGGTAGTGGTCTTGACCACAGGACTGAAGGTCTCATGGTAGTCCACACCGGGTCTTTGATGAAATCCCTTTGCTACTAACCTCGCTTTAAACCTGTCAATAGAGCCATTAGAGTTTCTTTTAATACGAAAAATCCATTTGCACCCAACTATATTGGAAGCATGAGCAGAGGGGACTAACTCCCACGTGCCATTACGAACTAGAGCATCAAATTCTTCACACATGGCCTGACGCCATTTGGGATGTTTGAGAGCTTGAGTTACTGAGGTAGGTACAATTTCTAAAGGCGGGTTAACTTGGGCATGAAGGGTGAGTTTTTGAATGGGTTTGTGAATATTGTTTTGAGCTCGAGTTGTCATGGAATGACGAGAAGTAGTGGGAATAGCAGCTGGTCGTTCCAGATCAGTAGGAGAGGCAGACTGTTCTTGTGAGAGCACTGCAGGGGGAGTGATGTCAGACCTGCAAGGATGATTAGGAAGAGAAATAGGGAGGGGTGGTGGAATCCAAGTGTCGACAGTTGTGATGCTGGGACGAGGTAATTGTTTGTGGAGAGACACATATGGAAACACTGACTCGACAAATCGAACATGACGAGAAGTAAAGAGTTTGGATGTAGATGGATCAAAGCAGTGATAAGCACTTTGAGTGAGAGAATAGCCTAGGAAAATGCATGGTTTAGAGCGTGTGTCTAGTTTATGAGTGGCATATGGTCTTAACCATGGATAACATAAGCAACCAAAGATTTTTAATTTTGAATAATTTGGTGGATTGTTAAAGATTAACTCATAAGGAGAAGAAAGAGATAAGGTAGATGTGGGCATGCGATTGATAAGGTAGACAGCTGTGGCAAATGCATATGGCCAAAAAATTAAGGGAAGAGAGGCTTGAGAGAGTAACGTGAGGCCTTTTTCCACTATATGTCTATGTCTTCTTTCAGGGTAACCATTGTGTTCAGGTGTGTGAGGTGGGGTGGTTAGATGAGAGATAACATTGAGTGAGAGATAGTCTTTTAGGCTGGTATATTCTCCACCATTATCAGAGTAAAGTGTTTGTATTTTCCTTTGGAAATAATTTTCAATAATAGCTTTGAAACGGATGAAGATGTTTTTGACTTCAAATTTTCGTTGCATAGTGTAAAACCATGTATATTTAGTGAAATGATCAACAAAGATAACATAATATTTGAGGCCATCTGTGAGGTCCAAACATCAGAGAAAATAATTTGTAATGGATGATGAGATACAAGAGATGAAGATGAAAAAGGTAGCTTGTGGCTTTTATTACATAGACACGCAGAACAGATAAGTTCTTTAGACAGAGAAGATGATAAATCTAATTGATAGTGAGTAATAAGATGTTTCAAAATGGGATAAGCTGGATGACCTAAACGTTGATGCCAACTTGAGGGTGTAGTTTTATTGATGGAGAATGCAAGGATTGGATTTTGGTTATGAGATCTTGTTGGCCATTCATACACTCCCTCCTTGGTGCCGCCCTTCAAGAGGATTGCCCCTGTCTGAAGATCCTTAACATGAAAAGCAGAAGGTAAGAATTCAACAGATGTGTTATTGGATGCACAAAACTGCGAAATGGAAATTAAGTTCTTTTTCATATCAGGCACACAAAGAACATTGTCTAAGGTAAATTTGTTGGAGGGAGTAAGAAGAGAAGTAGAACCAGTGTGGGTGATGGAGTGTCCAGTTCCATCGCCAATCATGACATCATCTGAACCAATATAAGGTGTGTGAAGAGAGAGATTATTGAGATCGGTGGTGATGTGATGAGATGCTCCACTATCTAGAAGCCAAGGTTGAGTTGCAGATGATGGTGTAGTCGTGAACTGGGCTTGAGGGTGCCATGAAGATGAGATGGTCGGAGGGGAACTGGTGAAATTGTTGCTTGATGACACTGGAACAATGCGATAGGATAGACATCTTTTGGCAGTATGGCCTTGTATACCACAGATCTGACAATAACCGAGGTATGGTTTGGAGGGTGGTCGAGGACCACGAGATGGTGCAGTAAAGTTTGAAGATCATCTAGTGAAGTTATTGCGGGTCTGTTGATTGAAGTTGGGACGCCAGTTGGTGGATGTTTTGTGAGTGGGGTTGGCAGTGATCGGAAAAGTGTTTTCAGGTTTTGTGGTAGATGATATAGAAGTCTCAAATGTAAGGAGTTTCTCGTGAAGTTCATCAAATGTTATAGCTGTATCTTTGGCTTGTACAGCCCGAACCAGTTCCTTGTAGTCTTCACCCAATCCATCAAGTATTTTTTCAATTAAATCATCTGCATCCATTGGTGCTCCAAGAATCGCAAGTTCATCTGCTTGTGCTTTAACAGAGTGTAAAAATTCAGTGACACTCATGGTACCTTTGGTGGGATTTTTGAGACGATTTTTGACTTGCTTGATCCGTCCCCTTGATGGTTTAGCGTAGGTGTTAGCAAGTGTGGTCCATGCTTCATGAGAGGTTTTTGCTCTGGCAATAAATGGGATAATTTCAGGGGATAATGATCCAATGAGGGCATTGAGTATGAGTTGATCTTGGCGAATCCATATATGAAACGCAGGGTTTGGGTTGGTGGTGTCATTGTCTGTAATGATTTTGGGAGGACAAGGTTTTGTGCCATCAATGTAGCCAAGAAGATCATATCCAATAAAGAGAGTTTCAAATTGAAGTTTCCATGATAGGTAGTTATTTGAGGTTAATTTGAGAGGAGCTTGAGCTGAGATGTTAATAGTGATAAGGTGAGATTGATGGGGTTGAGTGTTAAAGTATGAACTGGGTTGTGTATTTCAGAAGGATTTGCCATGATGTAATGAGGGAGAAGAAGGAGATAATTAAGAGGTTTAAGAAACAAAGTGAAGGACCGGAAGCTCTGATACCATATAGAATGTTCGGTGAAGAAGTTGTTTATTAACAGAGGTGTAAGGAATATTTATACATGCAGCAGTTCCTTGCTTGAAGGAATTCAAAATACAAAAGAATTCAAACTACAGAAAATCCTATCTAACTATACATCGTATAATATGAAAATATTCTTGTAACTAACTTATTTGTAATTCAAACTTGTGCCAGCTGGTTAACTGCTGTACTTCATAATGGCTTGTTAAATTGTATGTATAAATTAAATCAAATAGAAAGCAATTTGATAGCAAATTTACTCTCAAAACTTGAGAATGGAACAAATAAGATTACGAACGAATTCCAGTTTTGAATTTTCAACTTATTTATGTTTTAAAATCTAAATTCGTTCCTTCTAATACTGTTACATACACGATATTTAAACTTTTAAATTTTGTTATATGACTCAAATATGTCTAAAAAAGTAATTAGAATTTGAACTTGAAAAAAAAAAGCGTATACCTAGAAATTCAAGCCCGATTCTGAAATTAAGGATTGGGTAAAAGTTGATTCGGGAACAATCCGAATAATCAGTTTTTTTTGGTATAACATTGTATGCTTTTGTTATAATTGAAAAAATTTGGAGTTAAACTAATTCAAGTTATATATATATATAAATTTCATTGCAAAAATATCTACAAAAATTATATATATAGATAAAAAAATCAAAAGATAATATATTAAAAAACATGTATTAATTTCTTGTTCAATTACAACAGTAAACAGCAAAGAAAGCTAACAAATTCTTGCTCAAGCGATGAAATGAAACCAAAAGGAAATTGCATATAGAAAAGAAAACAAGAATTGATTTTTCTACAAATTCTACCATTCACCATTAATTCATGCGAACTTCTTAAGCAGCCATTGATGCTTCCTGATATTCACTTTCCACCCGATAACAATTCCAATTGCAATTCCACAGGGGTATCCCATCAACACAACTTTCCAATTGAATCCAAATGGAGCATCTGAATCTTGATTTTCTGATGTTTCTATAGGAAAAGTCAAACCAACCCGACATTTCTTGCTCAAAGGAATGCCACAAAGTCCTGGATTTGCAGAAAAAGAATCGTTTTGGAATGTCTGAAATTGGTGGCTTTGTGGTATAGGTCCTGTTAGGTTATTGTGAGAGACATTGAAGAATGAAAGAAAGGTAAGCTGTGTGAGTTGCATTGGGATCTCTCCTGACAGCTTGTTACGAGAAAGGTCCAAAGCTTCGAGTTCTTTTAACTTCACTAAAGATGATGCTATACGGCCCGTTAGAAAGTTGTTGGAGAGGTTGAGCAATTGAACCTCTTTCATATTCCCAATCACTTCTGGAATTTCACCCTCGAATCGATTACTTGAAAGATCAACAGCTACAAAAAATTCCAGGATTTTCTCATAAACTCGGTCCGTGCCTTTGTTTGTGAGTCTAATAGAATACATATAATTACTATTCCAGGTGAAGTTGAAAGTCTGAAAACTTGTGTTTGCTTCCATGTATATTAAATGGCCATTATCAACACTCTTCATGGCAATCCAATTTCGTATATATGCTGACGGCAACTTGCCCATAAAATTGTTGTCTGAAAGGTCAATGATTTGCAATCGATTAAACTTGGAATTGTTTGGAGGTTTCCCAATTACACCATGAAACTTGTTAGATCTCAAAGTGAGGACCTTTAGCTTTGGAAGAATACCCAACCACGAAGGGAAAACATCTTTTATCCGATTTTCCCCAAGATTTAGGATTTCTAGCTTGGAACAATTTGTTAATGACCTAGGAACTTTGCCTTCAAGTTTGTTTTGACCGAAATCCATCACTTTTAAGTTGCAGCTGCTCGAAAAATTGTCAGTAATTTTTCCTGAAAAACTGTTGTTTCGTAAGTCAAGAACTGATGCAAAACTGACTAACTTCCACAAACATGGAGGCAAGTTGCCACTCAAGTTGTTGTTTGACAAATCTAAAACCAAAATGGATGTCAAATTGCAAAACAACGGGGAGATATCTCCACCGAATTGGTTTTTTGAGGCTGAATAAATGGCGACGGAAGGAGGTGGAATTGGGAGGTGTCCTTTTAAATTGTTAGAAGTGAGGTTTAATAAGTGCAAATTCATCCATGGAAGAGCAACAAAAGGTTGCTCAAAACCTGTCAGGAAATTGGAGGCCATGTTCAGAAACAGAAGGCTTTCAGTGGCCATGCTGGCCATCCAGTTTGGTATATACCCCTTAATTCTGTTGTTTGCAAGCTCTAAAACTACCATTTCATTTTGGCTTTGCAAGAAACTTGGGAACTCTGTCAAATTGCATCCACTCAGTCCCAAGATTTGAAATTTGGAAAGAGTAGCATTGACATACCTGCTTCTGACCAAGGACAAATAATTGTATGATAGTTGGAGATTATTAAGGGTCTTGGACTGAAGAATGGAGTCAAATTTCAAGGTGCCAGTCAGATTGTTGGAATGAAGCTCAAGAACTTGAAGATTTGGAAGCCTAAAAATAGACTCTGGAATCGGACCTTGCAACCTATTATTTGAAAGTTGAAGCCCAACTAGTTGGGTAAAATTTCCAAGCCAAGAAGGGATTTGACCAATAAATTGATTTGAGTGAAGCCTCAAGTAAGTGAGTTGAGTCAGGTTTCCCAGACGAGATAGGATGTCCCCGGACGAATTGGTCTCCACGATATCCAGAAAATAGAGTTTGGTTAACTTGGAAAGCCAGTATGGAGTGTGAGGGCTGAAATTATTGGAGGAAAGTGAAAGATAGGTGAGTTGAAGTAGGTTTGGAAAGGAAGAGGGGATATTCCCAGAGAAGTTGTTTTCAGAAAGGTCCAAGGCATCAAGCTTTGTAAGATTGCCAATTGAAGATGGTATTTGCCCCCCAAAATGACATCCACTAACTGCAAAATTACTCAAAGACCTAAGGTTCCCAATGGAAAAAGGCAGCTGACCTGAGAACTTTGTGTTTTCTAGTCTTAACATCTCAAGTGGGCTGCCCACCTGAAATTCTGGAAGAAATCCTGTGAGATCCGGATTATATCTCAAGCTGAGAAGATGAAGATTAGGCAATTGGAAAATGCCTGAGGGGAATTCTCCCTGCAAACTACAGTCTCTGAGAAGGAGAGATGACAAAGAAGTTAAGTTTGCCAAGCTTTGAGGGACATGAGAAGAAATGGCGATTCCACTTAGATGAAGTTCAACCAAGCCAGGAAATGAATCAATCACATCTTTTAGGCTAGGCTTATGAAGCTTCAATGGATTTTCTGATAGATCAAAGGAAACCAACGTGGAAAGCTGCAAGATTTCTGATGGAATTTGACCAGAAAAGTTTGAATATGAGAGATTTAAATGTGTCAATCTTGGCAAGCCTCTAATCCCAGGAGGGATTCTTGAAAGATTGAAATTATTATAGGCAAGGTTAAGTGTTTTAAGGTGAAAAAGGCGGAAGATGGAGCTGGTAGAGTTGATAGATCCATAGAGACAACTGCTTGAAAGATCAAGCCCAATCACATGGCCTGTGTGAATATCGCAATCGACACCATCCCATGAGCAGCAATTGCTAGATTTCCATGATTTGAGCTTGGTAGAAGTAGAAGAATCACAAGCAAAATTGTCAAAGAAAAGACTTTGCTTGAACTGTAACAGGGAGTAGTGGTCATCTTCATGGCAAAGTGTCTCCTGAACAGAAGAAGAGTAACAAAGCAGACTGAAGAAGAAGAGCAGACTAAAGAGAGAGAAATATGGTTGCATGATGATATTTTTCTAGAGATAAAATCAAATTGAATTTTGTTGAATCAGTGAGTTGTTAATTAAAGAGATAGGTCTCATTTTATAAACAACATTGCCCGACTTGAAGTCATCGGTATAATGTATAAATAATTAAGACCGATAAATGGGTTGATTCCCTCTTATTATTATCGATTTGAAAAAGCTAAAGTATACTATAATGCTCAAAAGTCTAAAGAAAAATTGGATTTAATAATTAAGTGTAAAGCAGTTGCTCAAAAGTCTAAATAATGGGCGGGGTTACTTTGGTGGACTCGGTGGAAGATAGCGGTCAACTGTTAAAACTTGAAAGAATCCAACCATTTTGCACGTCAAAAATTGAATATCGGGTTCAATAAAAACAATTAAACGATTTACATTTAAAAAAAAATATGAACTAAATACATTTTATTTTTGGCTTAGTTTTACAGGTTAATTTTACCCCGGGTCATCTAATTATTGGCATTTTTTTTGTGTGATCACAGTAAAATTATATATGATATTGTGACAACTTAACTTTTATTTCTTTAAAATATTGGGCAATAGAACTGGAAATTGAACTTTTCGGTGCTGTAAATAATTTGAAACATGTTGTTCAACTGATTATAATTTAATTATATGCCAATTACGTGCCACAGTGAACAAAACAATATTTAAAGTACCGAATCAGCATGATAATGTATCTTTTAATATGTACTAACGGACAAAAAAATGCAACTATTCTTAATCATCTGACCTAGCATGGTTCTGGCATCAGAGAGTCCATTTTATTTTGCTGTAGTGACAATTATTGCAAAAAATAAATAAAATAAAAGTTAAATTATTTCAGTGTTATAAGCTGTTTTTATTATGACAATGAGATGAAAAATAGCAATATTTGAATGATCATGGGCAAAATTAACATCAGTGTTGCGCAGGTATAATCCACAGCAATTGACACAATGAAATTTTTTTTAGAAAGGTAATAGAAAGTTAGATCGATTTTAGTTGATAAATTGAAATTAAAGAAGATACTAGATAGATACAAGGCTAATTAAAAGTTTTAAGACAGAGAGCAAATCACTCATTAACTTTTTTTTTTGTTTTGTTTTTGATAATGACTCTGGTTCTAGATAAATTAAGCGGAGAATGGAATTTTTGTCCCTTTTACAGTGGTTTCTGATTTTAAATTAATTAATAAGTGCAAATCCCACTAAAAACCATGTTGCACGGAATGGAACTCTGTTGATGACCTAGACCAAGCCTATTTCTTTATTATTATTATTATTATTATTATTATTATTATTATTATTATTATTATTATTATTATTATTATTATTAATTGAAGTTAAAATTGTGGATTAAATTCTTCCATTCATAGTATTGTTGATTCCACAAATTAATAGCTTGACTATAAACAGGATTTGAGATCTCACAGCATACTTTTATTACTAAATTAGAACTTGCATATCGGTTTCGTTGTATAGTTAATGAGTCTGAAAAGAAGATAATTTATTAAGTCCGTCAAAAAGTAAAAAGGAAAAGCTATTCTAACCAAAGTGAAAGAGATTCGTATAATTTAATTAAGTTCAAAGCTTAAGATTTTTCCAATCTTTTTGCCTAGAAAATCTACAGCATATGCCCAACTTGTACGCCTATGTAATTCGTATTATAAGTAAATTAATGAGTTGTTTTGTTAGCCTATAAATAAGAGCAAATTAAATTTTATGAATAGCTATCCAGCATGAAAAACGTCGCCATAGTATGCTTTCTGTTGGCTGCAATTTTCGTTTTCTCCTCCTCAACTATGGCTCGACAATTACTTGGTGACCACTGTCTCTCGTTTGCTAACTTTACACTCTCAAATATTACACTTATGCTCATAATATAATGCTTATTTACAGCTTAATTTCTTGTTTATATATTTGTAAAAAAAATAATACTTTTCTTACATATTATGAATCACCAAGTACTACTGCTAATCCTTGAGTAATTTCATGCAGAATTTAATTGCCAGCCAAATGGACAACCTGATGGACTTGTTGGAACTGACTCCTGCACTAGTATACCTCCTAAATTAAAATGTCCACCTTCTGCTCCTGGATGTTATTAAGCAACTCGACATATCTATCTTAAATTTCGTAAAAATAAAATATATAATAAAGGAAAACAGATGAATAAAAGAAGTTCCCACTTATATTTGTTCTTAGAAAATAATAAGCATCCGAAATATTATTGTACGGTACAATTGAATTACTGAATTTTTTTGCTGTTTTCTTCTCTTTTATCTCTATGTGTGATTGTATGTTATTTTAATTGCGCTCAATCTCAATGATGATGATGATAAATCAAAGTGAAGAATAAGTAGAAATAGATTGGCATGGAACTGAACACATAAATTTCATTTCCAAATTTCCCATCAAAATAAATTACAATGCCTATTTATAGGTTTACATTTCAACTACAAACTTAGACCACTAACCCACTAATTTCACTAAACAATTAACTTATAATCCCATTAATCCACTAACTAAATAACAATTAATTAAACATTATAAACATACTAAAATAAATCCACTAATTTAGTCACTACATAAAATTAATGATTTTGAATCAATTCTCCAACACTGGATTGGACTTCTAGGATTCATAAGATCGATCTACTAATGCCATTTACATTAAAATTCCATCTGGCTCTTGATATCGCTTCTCAAGCTTCTAACTTTGACTGGCCACCAAGCACAATGGTGAAGCTGAGATCACATATTTAATTAGTGGGAATAAAATTTATAAAAGTGTGTGGACATTCAGACAATTATTACTGCATTTTATATGTAATTAAAGAATTTTGTATGGGGTAAAGTTTTTAAAATTGTGGGGACATTAACACATAAAATTACTATATCTCATGTAAATTAAAAATGCCCCAAATCATGACTCCGCCACTGACCAAGTAAGTATTGAATTAATACCTAACAAATGTATTCAACATGGCCAACTTTTTTTTCTTCGTCAACGTAGATAACTCTAATATTTAAAGTCATGATTGTATATTTTGGTAATTTAATTGGAATTCAAAGCTTATTTATCCAATTAATTCGGATTTGGGCTGATCATGGTCTATTAAAAAAGGCTCAAGCCTGGTCTTTCAAGTATTTAAAGTTCGAACTCACATTTTGGCTTAATGGAGTTGGCTATTAAGATTAATTTTATTCGTATTTACTGAACTTATATATTTATAACGAAAATGTCACAAAAAAATTTTTAGCACAAAAATACTCCATTTTATCTATTTTAGTTTAGAAAGTCACGTTATCTGAAATCCAACCAAAATCCATTGGAATGTATAGTTGGCATATGCCAATTAATCAATTTGCAAATCAACTTATCGGTTAACTCTTATTTTTTATGTATACTTGAAATGCATTGGTACCTCTAACATGATTTTTTTTGAGTTAATTTCATCCATGGTCACTGGACTTACGCCTAAGCGTATAAAAGTAACTGACTTATTTTTTGTAACTTAAATGTCACTGAACTTATCACATTTTTGCAAAAAAGTCATATTTACTGTTTTTTTACGATAATCATTGCCGAAATGCTAATGTGGCATGCTACGTCATATGTCTGGACACACATTGCATGACATATCAGCAGTCAAGTCACCGGAAGAAGCCATATCACATGATATGTCAGCATACCACTCATATGTTTGGACACACATGGCCTCTCCGGTGATGTAGCTACTGATATATAGTACCACGCGTGTTCAGACATATGACATGACTTATCACGTCAACATTTTAGTAAGGATTATCGCTGAAAACCGGTCAATATAACTTTTCTGCAAAAAAGCGATAAGTTCAGTGACATTTAAATCACGAAAAATAAGGCAGTTACTTTTAAACGATTAGGCGTAAATCTAGTGATCACGGATGAAATTGATCTATTTTTTCCTCATCTTGGACTTTATCGGTATGAGCTAATTATTTTTGATAAGGATTTAGTTGAATTTGCAAAAAGTGACTTTTTAAGATAAAATGAATAAATTAAGATATTTTTTTTACAATTTTTTTTATTACTTTCATGTTATAAGGGATAAGCCTAATCATCATGATGAAATGAACCCCAGCTATTAAGACTAGCAATAAAATATTTGGAAGTGCATTTTTACCGTGTTTGCACATAATGATGTCTACTTAGAAATATATAATTAATCCAAATAGAAATGAAACTTTAGAATAGAAAAACAGAAAAATTTTTTTGACGGATGGCTTGTTAAATTGTCTATAAATGAAACCAAATAGAAAGCAATTAATAGCAAAATGAGAATGAAAGTGTTCTCAATAGTATGCCTTCTCTTAGCTGCAGTGCTCATCATTTCCTCCTTAAACAATGTTGCTAGACAATCGCATGAAACTAGTAAGAAAAAGAAAATCAACTTTTTCATTTCCAATTCATTATTTTCAATTATAATATATACGTCACTTTTAGTATGGGTTCATTTGTTTCCAAAATAATTTATTCATCTTTTTTTTTTTTTTAACCAAGAATATCTTATTTTATCAACATCACCCCTAAAAATGTTTGAAAAACAAAATAATAAAGAAATGAGCCATAATTATATGTTGTTAGGTTTCTGATTATCTATTGATGGGAGCCAGGAATCCTTCAAGCCCAGTGCGGACCAGGCGGTAATCACCGGAGAATTCTCATCGAGAATCGAGGTTCCTTAGTCCCCCCTTCTTCCTGCAATTCCAAAGTTTATAAGCCAGCACCATGTCCCCGTTGGGTTCCTAAATGCTAGGCCAAAACAATCCCATTTCAGCCTGCAGCTTAATTAATTAATTTGTAGCTATAATTATAATGCTAACAAGATTGTAATAGGATCTCGAGTTTGAATCACAATCAATGTTGTAATCTCGAGTTTAAACTGCAATTGTACTCATAAAATAAAATAAATATGACTATAAAAGAATCCTAGCGATGCTTTTTGGTAGAAGCTTTGCTATTTATTTTATGTTTCAACGTTTATCTTTTCATGTGATTTGATAAAAGAAATTATAAGTGATTATTTATAGATCTCGCAATTTTTTACTCGAAAAATTCGATCTAATCTAATATAAATTAATGATTCTATTTTTCCATTTAATTTTTTTTATGTCATATTTGTTTATAAACAATATATATATATATATATATATATATATATATATATATATATATATATATATATATATATATATATATATATATATATATATATATATATATATATAATTTTTTTTTTATAATTACCGATGTTATTAAAACATGGCCAGACTGGCAAAGGGATTGAGCTAGTAGATTTGATAGATCCATAGAGACAACTACGTGACCTGTGCCAATAACACAAACACCATCCCATGAGCGGCAATCGCTAGATTTCGATGATTTGAGCTTGGTAGAAGTAGAAGAATCACAAGCAAAGTTGTCAAAGAGAAGACTTTGCTTGAGCTGTAACCAGGAGTAGTGGTCGTCTTCATGGCAAAGTGGCTCCTGAATTGAGCAAGAGTAACAAAGCAGACTCAAAAAGAAGAGCAGAAAGAGCGAAGTCGTACACATATTTTTTTAGATAAAATCAAATCAGTTTTCTTTGAATTGGCGAGTTGTTAATTAAAGCCATAATTTTGATTTTATAAATTAACAACATTATATTGCTCGACTTCAAGTCACTCAGACCGACAAACAGAATGGATACAGAAAGCCATTTTTATTTTAATCATTATATGGTGATCAAATTTATATTTTATTTTTATATTTAAAACGCTAAATTTTGTGAAGACTTAATCAAACTTTTTAAAACAAAAGTATTACAGTTTATAAAATTTACGTTGAAATATCGGTATTTTATTTTAATGAGATAATTTTGTATTTCCTCAAACACTAATGAAATATGTATGACATAATGCCAGCAAGCCAAGCTTTTGACTAAGATGGTTGCATTTTTTATTTTTTTTACATATAACCATTTGTTATTCGAAATTTATTATTCTAATTAATCCAAATTCGTACTTAACAGATTTACAAAAAGGTTAAAGTATTTTCTAACAAATCTTTTAAAATGTTATATTATCAGAAATCGAATCTCAAACTTCCTGTTAAAAGAAAAGGAATTTGTATCACCTCATCTTATCTTTTGGAGGTTAAGATTGTTCCAAATATAAAGACTATCACAACACTAATTATAATATATGTCACTATAAATTATATATCTATTAGGTATATTTGTTTTACATCAAGTATATGGTCTAAGTCTAAGAGTCTCATAAAAAAGTATTATTTTTTTTTTTTATTTTTTGATATATTTTTGGCAAAGAATTATGACAGCGTTGCTAAATTTTGTATTTAGCGACAAATTTTCTCTCTAAAGATTCATCTAAATAACATGTCGTTAGATTTTGGATGAAAAATTTAATGGATAGTTTGATTTGAAAAATTCTAAAAGGGTAGGGTTGATATGATCATTTTTTTTTAATTTGGGGACTGAAATTAAAACATGGTTATAAGTTGGAGGGATTTTTGTAATTCATCCATTTTTTATTAATAAATTTTATACAATATATCCGTACTCTTTTTTTAAAATTATCGTATTGCATAGCATATCGCATTTATGCAACATAGCTTACAAACCACTGAACCTAGGGGTGTGCAAAAACCGACCCGACCCGATCAACCCGACCCGAACTGACAAAATCGGATGAGGTTAATCGGGTTGTTAGGGTCGGATCGGTTTTTGCTATATATGTTACTCGGGTTTCGGGTCGGGTGAAATCCGACTAACCCGCACAACCCGAAAATTAAATATATAAATAAAAAAATTATAATTTTTCTACAATATTAATTAATATATAATATATATTTTAAAATTGTTAGTTTGTTGTATTTTTAAAATATTTTTTATTGTATTTAATATTATTTATTTGTATTAATTTGAGATTTTAATTTAAATATGTAAATTAAAAAAAATTAATTTCGAGTTAATCGGGTTGTTCGGGTCGGGGCCCGAAAAAATCGGGTTGTTCGGGTAGGGGCCCGGTATTTATATAAGGTCGGATCGGGTGAAGAAAATAGGTAAATTTTGGGTTTCAGGTTAATCGGGTTCACCCGAACCCGACCGATGCACACCCCTAACTGAACCTTTAGGAATGGGCCTCAAAATTATAGAATAATTGCAACATACGTTTCACCACAACCTACGTTTCAAGCTTCTAACTTTGACTTGCCAGAAAGCACAACTGTTGGCAAGCCATTTATGCTGCCTTGTATTTACAATGCCTTCAATGACTACTCCAATAATCAATCCACTCGCATACCCCATCACCACTACCTTCCATTTAAACTCGAAACTAGCCCCTGACCCCTCTTCATTTTCAGAGCTTGGAGGTGCTAATGGCGATGCTTCACATTTTTCCGACAAAGGAGGGCCGCACAATCCTAAATTCGAAAAATACGAATTGTTTTCAAAAGTGTCAAATTGGTTTCCCCGTGGCGTAGGACCTGAGAGATGATTATTGGAGACATTGAAGAATGCGAGGAAGGAGAGTTGTGCCAATTGCATTGGTATATTTCCTGACAAGTTATTCTTCGATAGATCCAAAGCTTCAAGCTCTTTCAGGTTCCCCAACGAAGAAGGTATCACTGAACTTATCACTTTTTTGCAGAAAAATCATTTTTACCGTTTTTTTGACGATGATTTTTGCTGGAATGCTGATGTGACACGCCACATCATATACATGTACACACATGACACAACACTTCAGCACGCCATGTCATATATCTGGATACATGTGGCCTCTTCCGGTGATGTGGCTGCTGACGTGTCATGCCACGTGTATCCAAGCATATGACGTGACGTGTCGCATCAGCATTCTGACAAGAGTCATTGTCGAAAATCTGTCAAGATAATTTTTCTGCAAAAAAAGTGATAATTTCGATGATATTTAAGTTATGAAGAATAAATCGGTTAATATTGGATGACTAGACATTGTAAAGAAACAGAGTTTACTTGAAGGCACAACTTAATTCTCGTTTATTTCCTTCGGTGTTTATATATACACTTTACAGAGATGTAGTAGATTTTTATATAACAGAAAAAGGATAATGATAAGTACAAGGAAGTTAAAAATACTATTTGAATTTGAAAACATTATCTAAGTCGTTCCTTGATCAGTGGAGCTTCCAGCTTGTGTAACAGCTGGCTTAACACTCCCCCGCAAGATTGAGGTCCCATCAAGGAGACCAATCTTGGATCGATTAAGTAGAAACAAATTCTTGGACAACGGTTTTGTAAGGAGATCAGCTAATTGATCTTTTGAAGACACATGAGAAACCTGCAGTTGACCCTTTTGTACATGATCACGAACAAAGTGAATATCAAGTGTTTCATCTTGGAGTGGAACACCGGATTTTGACATGTATAAGTAGTGGAGATGTTGTCACAGTAAATAGATGGAAGAGAAGCTTTAATACCAAGTTCAGTGAGCAAAGAGTTGATCCAAAGCACTTCAGTGGCTGTGGAGGCAACTGCACGGTACTCTGCCTCCGTGGAAGATCGAGCTATTGTTCTTTGTTTGCGAGAGCTCCATGCAACAGGGACAGTACCGAGGTATACTAGAAAACCTGAAGTGGACGTGCGATCAATAGGATTACCGGCCCAGTCAGCGTCAGAAAAGGCATGGAAGACAAACGATGGTTGTGGAGTGATGTGGATTCCAAAGAACATGGTGCATTTTAGGTACCGCAGCAGTCGTTTCAATGCATCCCAATGAACCTGCAGTGGATAATGCAATAACTGAGATAGTTTATTAACTGTGTAGGAAATATCTGGACGAGTCCATGTTAAGTACTGCAGAGCACCAACTGTTTGACGATATTTGGTGACTTCAAGGACCAGATGTGGCGAGGATGAAGAACCAAACCCAGTAGCAGGAGTAGCCGGAGTGGATATTGGTTTAGCACCTTCCATGTTATTCTGCTCAAGAAGACGCGCGAACATAGTGATGTTGTGACAAGAACAGACCATTTCTAGTGGACTTCACTGTTGGGTTTCGAAATAGTAAATAAAATATCGCAGCGGAACAATGGAAACCCACCGCGGATCCAAGCGATCCAATTGATTCAATAAAAGGAGAAGTGTAACGATTACCAACCTCTTGTAGCGCGGATAAACCGAATTGTAGGTGTGATCTCACGCGAAATGACACCCTCTACCAGTATCCACACGCGAAAGCAACGAACAGAATCGCCCGGGGTGCTAGCTCCCTTCCTGGCGGCTAGGGTTTTTGTTATTCTCTCTCTAGAATCACACAAGAAAACGATTTTCTTTTTGCTTTTCTCTTAAGTGGCGGCTCAGTCCTTTTTGCTTAATTTGGGTTTTATATATACATACCATATATATATATACAACTAACCTAACCCTAATTAAGAGAGAGAAAACGTAGGGCTCGTTTTAAAATAAGAAAAATCTTATTTCTTACCTAAAACGATAATTATAATAATAATAATAATATTTATCTTAAATATTATTATTATCATCATTCCATTTTAAAATAAGAAATACCTTATTTCTTATCTTAAAAAATAATAATAATAATGTAATGATAATATTTATCTTAAATATTATCATTATCATCATTTTTTTTTGTTTATTTCGAATTTTAATTTTTCACAAAATAAAATTCGAAATGCCCGAATTAACCCTTAGTCTATTCATTACATTCTATGTGTGCGACCCAATAGGTTCATATTATATTGGCAGTGGGTCTCAATCCCATCACGGGCCCACAAGTCATAAGTGGCCTCTAGCAAGACATTATGACTACCCAAATAACATGAATATCGATAATTCGATTTTAACCTAATAGAACATGTTATAATTCCTTTGTCACACGATATCTTGTTTGAACATAAGTCATGGTCCATGTCAAACTTATATAGTCCAAACATATAATTTCCCGATCACTAAGTAGACTGATAATATCAAATGATATTGATCACTCCATCAATTCATTTGAGCACGGCCATGCATTTCTCAGTCCTACTTATCGAGGGGCCCGACAGATATCTCTCTCATAAGAGAGGGACAAATTCCTTCTTGATTATTCACTATCCTCTACATGATTCTCATTATGTCCAATCATAATCTTTATAATTATCCGATTAAAGATAATGTTTGATTGTGTCAAAACATAATGTTCGTCATGTAGGATACTATGATAATCTCAGGTCTAAGGATTAATAACATAACTATTGTGAGATCACTAATGACATTGACCCATGTAGTGTCTCATTGCGGGTCTATCCAGTACTTTGTTCCCTAACAAGTACTTATAAGATTAATTCATATCATCATATATAATCATCCCATGATCATCAATTAAACTTATACTAGTCTTTATTTATCATCAATCATTTAACAATAAATAACTAGGGATAGTCAAAATAACATTAAATTGTTATTTACAAATATTATTATAATGTAACATGCCTACAATACAATAACATAAAGAAAACCCAATTTTATAAAATGAAATTTAACATTACATAAAGGCCCTAATGTTTGGCCTAGGGCACAACCACTAACATTCACATCAATACCAAGAAACAAACTGATCGGAGACGGATCCTTAAGAGAAAACCTCTGAGATAATGCTTGAATGAATTGATTAATAAAAGATTGATTATTGCCTGTGAGAAGTAGATCATCCACATAGACCAGAAAATAACAAGTAACTTGGGCTTCACGATAAATAAATAGAGAATGATCACTTTTAGCTTGATGAAAACCATAGGCAAGAGCAAAAGTTTTAAGAGCCTGATACCAAGCACGTGGAGCTTGTTTAAGACCATATAGAGCCTTCTGAAGTTTACACACATACTGTGGCCTGGTCGAATCAGTGAAACCGGGGGGTTGTTTCATAAATACCTCTTCGTGAATTGGCCCATGTAGGAAGGCATTATTAACATCAAGTTGCAAAATGCTCCAGTTGTGAGTAACCGCAATTGTGAGAACCACTCTGATTGTGACTGGTTTTAATACAGGACTGAATGTGTCACCATAGTCAATACCAGGGCGTTGGTTGTAGCCTTTGGCCACCAATCGAGCCTTGTACTTTGAGATGGAACCATCTGCATTTTTCTTAATTCGAAACAACCACTTGCATCCAATTAGATTGTGATGGGAACTAGGAGGAACTAACACCCATGTACCATTTTTAATCAATGCATTGAATTCTGAAGACATGGCAGATCTCCATTCAGGGATAGCTAAGACTTGAGTAACACATGTTGGTTCAATGGAGGAGGGAAGTGGATGGTTAGTGGTGAGAAATGTTCTTTTTGGTCGAAATATATTATTTTGAGACCGAGTACACATCGGGTGAGTGCAGGAGACTGGGACATTAACAGCGGAGGTTGTATTTTGTAGTGGAGATGAAGATGAAGGAGTGGTGTTGACGGGATACTGTATGGGTGGAGAAGACTCAGATGATAGAGATGGAGAGGAGTGCAAGGACGACTCCGAAGTAGAGAAGGGAATGAGAGTATGATCTGTCGAGGTTAGGGGGTCTGAACTGGGAAACGAGCACTCATACCAAGAGGAATTAGTAGGTTGTGCAGCAGACAAAGATGCAGCAGGGAACGAAGATTCAATGAAGGCAACATGACGGGACACAAACATTCTTTTGGTGGACAGATTGTAGCATAAATAAGCACTTTGAGTCAAAGAGTAGCCTAGAAATAGACACGGAACTGATTTGATATCAAATTTATTTTTACGGTATGGTCTAAGACATGGATAACAGAGACAACCAAATACTCGTAGGCTATGATAGTTTGGTGATTTGCGGAATAGTTTAAAAAATGGGGATGAAAAGTGTAAAATTGGAGTGGGAAGGCGATTTATGAGGTAGGCAGCAGCTTGGAAGGCAAAAGACCAGTATGTGGTGGGTAACGAGGCATTATGAAGTAACGTTAATCCGATTTCAACTAGATGGCGGTGTCTGCTGATATGCTTTTTCTAAAGCTTAAATACCGCAAGTATACGGTGTACTGGTTATAGTACTTTAGATATCGATCCCACGAGAAAATGTGATTTTAATCACCCACTATTACTACTCAATTTTAATCTTGTTTATGATGTTCAAAAGTGCAAATTAATTCTAACTACTCTATGGCATAAAATTAATTAAATCCTAGTTAAGTATAATCAAAGAAGACAATAAATATTATGAAATTAAATAATCATGCATTTGATACCATTATTCTAATTATAAATTTTAATCTTATTAGTAAGCCAAGTTGGAATAAATTTCTAAACCACTCTCTCAACATGAATTAGATTTCCTAAAACATACAATTAAAGTACTAATTCTCAACTCTCGTTAATGAACTAGTGGAATTTAATTACACATTTTAAGATTAAACACCAACCTATAGCAATTATCTCCACATGTGATCTCTCTAACTATGCTTTGATAATGAATTTCCTATTAACTTTCAATAAGACGTTGCTCTCGCTAACTCCCTTATTTATGACCATTTTATTGATTTTCAGAGAAGGAATTGCACATTGAAGGTCGTCTTCCTTAACTTATAATGATACCAATAAACTTTTAATAGAAAATACTACAATCAAAGATCAATATTATAAATGGAAATAGAAATTTGTTCATATATATATTCAAATGCAAACATAATATTCATGTAAAGATTACAAGGAAGAAACATAAAACATAAGGACAAGAAGAAGGGGATCTCTCAACCCTTTTCCCTTCACACAAGATTTCTTCTTCCTTGCTCCTTGTCTCCTCTTCAAAACATGAAAATAAAAACTTAAGTACTAAAAGAAATTAATTGTTCTTAGGATCACAATAATCAAATTCTAAAAATTCATCATCTTAAAATTCTGTTCACATGGCATATATATGCCTCTCTAAAAATTGTGTTCCTTCAAGATGTCCTTTCACAAGAGTTGTATTGTTTTGAGAAAAATTGCATCACTTCAGAATTCTAACTGCTCATCCGCACTTTGTCGCGCCCTCGCGACTCCTGTCGCGTTCGCGACAAGACACGCCTCTACTTGGCTGGCTCCGCTGGCTGTCGCGAGCCCTTCTGCTTTGTCGCCCTCGCGACATGGCACGCTTATGCTTGATTTGCCTAGCTCTCTGCCCTTCATGCTGTCGCGACCTCGCCCCCTTGTCGCGCTCGCGACACTTCCTTTCTAGCTCACCTTTGGCTTTCTTTCTTTCACTTGACTCCTTTAATCTTTAAATCATCCCCTTCTCCTATAAAACAAATAAGACAACTACACACACACAAAACATATAAAAGCAACAAAATATAGATAAAATACCAAAATAATAAATACAATACTAGACAAAATCACACATTAACACACAATATTTATGCGCTTTTCAAGCTCCTATCATCTGCGTTCCGCAGCACCATTGTGTTGAGGAGTGTGTGGGGGGGTTTGAAGGTGATTAATTCCATGCAAGCGAAAGAGGTTTTTAAGTTCTTGATATTCTCCTCCACCATCTGTGTACACAGAGATAATTTTGGTGTTAAATGTGTTTTCAACAAGTCGTTTGAATACTGGAAAGATTGAGAGGACGTCTGATTTAGCCTTTAAAGGATATAGCCATATATATTTGGAGAAATGGTCCACAAAGATTAAATAATATTGAAACCCATCTAAGGATTTAACAGGAGCAGGTCCCCATAAATCAGAATATAGTAACTCAAGAGGACGAGTGTTGGAAAGAGTGGAATTGCCAAATGCAAGTCTGTGACTTTTATTACACTGACATGAATTACAAACTGAGTTCTTTAAAGATGACACTGGTAACTTGAAGTGAGACAGAACATAGTTGAAAACTTTTGATGATGGATGACCAAGTTTTTGATGCCAAGAGACTGAGGAGGTGCGAATGTGATTGACAGACGGTAGAGGTGATGACACAGAGGACGATGGTAGGCGGTAAAGAGATTGCTCAACTGGACCTTTGGTTATTATCTCCCCCGTGGACCGATCCTTAACAACAAAAGAATCAGAAAAGAATTCAATTGAGACATTATTATGATAACAAAATTGAGAAACAGACAGGAGATTAGTTTGAGCAGAGGGAGCACAAAGAACATTGGATAGAGAACAAGATTTTAAGGGAAACTTCAATGATTTGGAGCCAATATGTGTTATTTTCAAACCTGAACCATCCGTGAGTTGAAGTTCATCCAAGCCCTCATATGGTGCATGCAATGATAAGTTCCTTAAGTCATTGGTCACATGGTGCGAAGCACCAGTATCAAGAAGCCAACTTGAATCTGAAGGCGAACTGGTATTGGCATAGTTGATCTGAGGCTGAGAAAGAAGATTCCGAAAATAGTTTTTGGCCTTGAAACATTGTTTGGCATGGTGCCCCAGTTTATCACATATTTGACATTGAACTTTGGGTGATGAGTTGTTCTTGTTGAAAGTGATGTTGGAATGACCGGAGTTCTTATAACCTTGAGCAGAGGAAAAACCAGATACATTAGTGCCAAAATTATTTGAAGTGCTGAGATTACCTAGATGTGAATTTTTGAACTTTTGGTGAGAGAAGGAGCTCTTTCTAGCGTGATTTGCTGTCATTGGGGCGGGGTCATATGTGGGATCAATGCGTTTCAGAAACATCTCATGTGCCAGTAGTTTGTCTTGTAATTCATCAAAAGTGATGACTGTATCACGTGCATGAACAACTGCTGCAATGTCCCGAAATTCAGTGCCGATGCCATTTAAAGTGTGGACAACAAGATCAACATCAGATATGGGGCTCCCACAGAGTGCAAGTTCATCAGCTGTAACCTTTATCTGTTGTAGATATTCTCCAACGTGTTTTGATTCCCGTTTGGCATTTGCAAGCTTCTCTCTCAGAGACAAAACTCTTGTTGCTGATCGGTTGGCATAGGAAACCCGAAGTTTCTCCCAGGCATCTGCAGCAGTGGTGGCGTTAGCTATAGTGTGCATTGTTGAGAAGCTTGTTGAAGCAAAAATGGTTGCCAATATTAATTGGTCTTGACAGCACCAGAACTCATATTCTGGATTGGAAGTTTGAGTTCCTTCTTTTTCAATAGTTGGCGTTGGTTGCGAGAGAGTACCATCTATATAGCCAATAAGATTATGTCCACGAAGAACTAGAGTTATTTGAGCTCTCCATGTGGGGTAGTTTTGTGGAGTGAGTTTTAATGGAAGTTGTGCTGCATTAATAGCAACTAAGGTTTTTCCTGATAAATGAGTGAAGTTGGTAGTGCTAGAGGATGCCATTTGAAGGAGAAGAAGAAGAGAAAAAAAAAATGAGATCGAAAAGCTTTGAAGCTTTATAGCTCTGATACCATGTAAAGAAACAGAGTTTACTTGAAGGCACAACTTAATTCTCGTTTATTTCCTTCGGTGTTTATATATACACTTTACAGAGATGTAGTAGATTTTTCTATAACAGAAAAAGGATAATGATAAGTACAAGGAAGTTAAAAATACTATTTGAATTTGAAAACATTATCTAAGTCGTTCCTTGATCAGTGGAGCTTCCAGCTTGTGTAACAGCTGGCTTAACAGACATAAGTCAAGTGATCATGAAGGAAATTGATCCCCATAATGCTAGCAAGCCAAGCTTTTGACTAAGATAGTTGCAATTTTTTTTAATATAACCATTTACTATTCGAAATAATAAAATTTATTATTCCGACAATTCAAATTCGCACCGTACAGATCTATAAAGAGGGTAAAGTGCTTTCTAACAAATATTTAAAATGGCTTTATTATAAGAAATCGAATCTCAAATCTCCTGTTAAAGGAAAAGGAATTTGTACCATCTCATCTTATCTTTTGGAGGTTAAAATTGTTGTATTTTATTGGATTCACTTTTCTCATAAATCCATTATACATCGACAATTTATCGGTGCAAACAATTTTGGTCTAATTGGTAGGTTTTACTAAATAATTGGAGTTGGTTATAAATGGATTGAATTGGACCGATCAAACATGTCATGACTTAAATAAGCCATAAATAGATTGGATAGTAAATGTGTAAATAAATCAAATTTTGTAAAATTATTATATCTTAACAAAAGAATTCACTAAAAATAAATTGCTGGCTATTTTGGTGGATTCATTCGAAGATGGAGTTAATTAATGGGAAGGAAAAGGCGAGTAATGGTCTCACTTTGGTGGACTCAGCGGTATATTTGTATATGATGTGCATTTAACTATATATTAATGAACATGAATAGGCATGTGAAATAACCGAGTTTATGGTTAACTGTAAAATCAATCAATTTTTATGATTAATTGAATAGTTTTTGTGAACTGATTTTTTACACTATAAATTTTTAAAATTATGGTCACAGTTACGGTTTGATTATTCAAAAATTTGACAGTTATGGTTAACCAACCGATAAGTATTTTTTAATATATATTAATTTTTAAAAATATTATCAGTTTTTTTGTCATATATTGATTGGCACGTAAATAATTATTTTTGTATTTAAATGAAGAATCAAAATGTGTATACAGTTAAAGAAGAAGAATTAAAATTTGAAAATTGAAAAATCAGTATTATATAGTAGATTATATTTTCATTTTGGAGTTTGTTTGGTATTATTTTTATATTTTATTTAAAAATTTATTTGGTATTATATTTGGTTTATAAGACAGCATTAAGATCGATGTTTATATATAATTTTTTTATGGATTAATTACAAAAATTTTCCAATTTATAATTTTGTTTTCATTTTAGTCCCAAACTAAAAAAGCGAGCAAATTAATTTCAATTTTTCGAATTTTTCAAATTAAAACTTTCATTAAGTTTATGTTCAAAATTTAATAAAATAATATTTAATGTCATGCTTTTAGCGATCGGTTCTGAAAATTGTCGCTAAACATATTCAAAAAACAAAAAATACTAAAAATAATTTTTAAAATTAAAAAATAAAAAGTATTAAATTATTTTTTCCAAATGAAATTGTAAAATAAAATATAATTTTTCCAAATTAAAATAATAAAAACATAAGAAAAAAACAAAATTTCTATCGAACTTTATTTTTTAAAAAAATTACCTGTGTATTCCTTTTTTTTTGAAATAATAACATGAAAAATACAAAGATTATCACGACACTAATTATAATATATATCACTATAAATTATATATCTATTAGGAATATTAATTTTACATCAAGTATATGGTCTAAGTCCAAGAGTCTCATAAAATTAAAAGTATTATTTTTTATTTTTTTAATTTGCATTTTTTATTTTTTAAATATTTTTGGCAAAGAATTATGACAGTGTCGCTAAATTTTGTATTTAACGACAAATTTTTCTATCTCTAAAGACTCATCTAAATACCATGCCGTTAGATTTTGGATGGATAATTTAATGGATAGTTAGATTTAAAAAATTCTAAAAGGGTAGGGGTTGATATAATCTTTTTTTTTAATTTGGGGGCTGAAATTAAAACATGGTTATAGATTGGGGGATTTTTTGTAATTCATCCATTTTTTATTAATAAATTTTATACAATATATCCGTACTCTTTTTTAAAAATTATCGTATTGCATACAAAGGCGTATCTTATTTATGCAACATAGCTTAGAAACCATTGAACCTTTAGGAATCGACCTCGAAATTATAGAATAATTACAAAATATAGGTCCATGCCAAGTTTCACCACAACCTACGTTTCAAGCTTCTAACTGTGACTTGCCAGAAAGCACAACTGTTGGCAAGCCATTTACGCTGCCTTGTATTTACAATGCCTTCAATGACTACTCCAATAATCAATCCACTCGCATACCCCATAACCACTACCTTCCATTTAAACTCGAAACTAGCCCCTGACCCCTCTTCATTTTCAGAGCTTGGAGGTGCTAATGGCGATGCTTCACATTTTTTCGACAAAGGGGGGCCACACAATCCTAAATTCGAAAAATACGAGTTGTTTTCAAACGTGTCAAATTGGTTTCCCCGTGGCGTAGGACCTGAGAGATGATTATTGGAGACATTGAAGAATGCAAGGAAGGAGAGTTGTGCCAATTGCGTTGGTATATTTCCTGACAAGTTATTCTTCGATAGATCCAAAGCTTCAAGCTCTTTCAGGTTCCCCAACGAAGAAGGTATGCGACCAGCAAGAGCGTTATTGGAAAGGTTGAGTAATTGAAGTTCTCTTACGTTGCCAATGGCTTCAGGAATTTCCCCATCAAACTTATTGCTTGAGAGATCGACAGCCACGAAGAATTCGAACACCCTTTCGTACTCTCTGTCTACGCCTTTGTTTCTCATGGTGATTGAGCATGTATAATAGTTAGACCAGGAATAATTTAGTATCTGAAAACTTGTGTTGGCTTGAATGTATTGCAGTCTTTTTTTATCAACAGTCCTCATAGATTTCCAATTCTGAAAGTACTCCATTGGCAACTTCCCGGTAAAACTGTTATCAGAAAGATCAATTATTTGTAAATGAGAAAATTCTGAATTTGCTTTAGGTTTCCCTATTGCGCCATGGAGCTCATTGGATCTCAAAATCAGAAGCTTCAGGTCTGCAAGAATGCCCAACCATGAAGGAAAGATATCATTTATCTTATTGTTTCCAAGATTGAGAGTTTCTAAATCTGTACAATTTGTTAATGATCTCGGTATCTTCCCCTCTAGCTTGTTCTGACTCAAATCTATCATCTGCAATCCACAGTCACTTGTATACCTGTCAGGAATTTTGCCGGAGAAGCTGTTGTTTCTTAGATTTAGTACCGAAACAGAGTTGATGAAGTCCGCAAAGCATAGTGGGATTTTGCCACTTAAGTTATTGTTTGACACATCAAGAGTCATAAGAGAAGTCAGATTGCAGATCATTGGTGACAATTCGCCGCTGAGTTTGTTGTCTGAGACTAAGTAAACGAAGATGGAAAGCGGTGGAGTTGGAAGGGAACCTTGCAGGTTATTAGAGGTAAGGTTAAGGACGTATAAATTAATCCAAGGAAGAACAAGGAAAGGCTGCTCAAAGCCTGTCAAAAAATTTGAAGCCAAATTCAGAATACCCAGTGTTTCAGGACCCAAATTTGATATCCAATTTGGTATATTTCCCTGAATTTTGTTCTGAGCAAGGTCCAGAAACTCCAGTTTATCCTGGAATTGCAAAAAGTTGGGAAACTCTGACAAGTTGCACGAACGCAATCCTAGCATTTCAAATTTAGGCAGATTGACATTTACACTGGAGTTGCCAATCAGCGACAAATGGTTTGCTGATAACTGAAGGACAACAAGGTTTGTAGCTTTAAGAACTGAATCGAATCTCAAAGTTCCACTCAAGCGATTGAAACGTAGTTCCAATTCTTGAAGATTTGGAAGCTCGAAAACTGATTCTGGTATTGAACCATGAAGCAGATTGTCTGAAAGTCGAATTGACTGGGTTAAATTTCCAAGCCAGGTCGGAACTTGGCCAGTTAGAGCATTGGAAGACAGCCACAAGTAACTGAGTTGGGTAAGATTCTGAAAATAAAATGGGATTTCCCCATATAAATTGGTGTCTACCAAGTCAAGAAAATAAAGATTACTTAAATTACCAAGCCAAGACAAGGTTCCAAGGCTGAAGTTGTTGAAGGAAAGTGAAAGGTAAGTTAGTTGATGCAGATTGGACAGGGAAGAAGGGATCTGTCCTGAAAATTGGTTCTGAGAAAGATCAAGAAACTGTAGTTTGGTAAGGTTGCCAAGTGAAGATGGTATAAAACCGGAAAATTGACATCCTGTTGCAACCAAGCCGTTTAATGATTTCAATTTCCCAATTGAACTTGGCAGTTGACCTGAGAAACTTGTGTCTTCAAGCATCAACATCTCAATTGGACTACCAACCTGAAATTCAGGCAAATATCCAGTGAGATCTGGGTTAAACCGCAAGCTAAGAGAGCGAAGATTAGGTAACCAGAAGGTCTCTACAGGGAATTCTCCCTGCAATTTACAGTCTCTGAGCGAAAGAGAGGACAAAGATGAAAAATTTGCCAAGCTACGAGGTAGTTGAGAAGAAATGATGACACCAGTTAGCTGAAGACTAGCCAAATTGGTTAATCTTTCAACTAAATCTTTTAACCCAGGCTTTTGAAGCTTCAAAGGATTTCCTGACAGATCAAGAGAAACCAACTTGGAAAGCTCCAAAATTCCTGACGGAATCTGATTAGAAAAATTAGAAACGGAAAGATTCAAATGCGTCAACATGGAAAGATTCCTAATTGCATAAGGAATTTTAGAATTGTTGAAGTTATTGAAGGACAGATTCAATCTTTTAAGACGAATAAGGAGGAAAAGGCTACTGCTAGAATTGATAGAACCATAGAGACAACAGTTCGTTAAGTCAAGTCCTGTTATGCCACTAGAGTGGCCGCCGCACTCAACGCCAGTCCAAAAGCAGCAATCGGTGGTTTCTTCCCAGGAGGACAGCTTGGTGTAAGCAGAAGAATCACAAGCAGGATCCATCAGAAAGCTCGCCTTGAATTGCAACAAGGCAGATTTCTCATACTCATTGCATGCTGATTGGGCCAAGCAAGAGGAGAAGCTAAGTAGGAGATTAAGTAATGACACCATTAATACTAATCTGTTCCACATCCTTTTTTTTATTTTTTATTGTTTTCAGGTGGGGGGGTAAGGTAGAATAAAGGTTTTTGTTATTTAAAAGATTCACAAGACTATGGATTTATAAAAAAAACGATGATCTGTTATTTCAATTAATTAATCAAGACAAGTTGAAAAATTGGATGAAAGCAACAATGAATACAAATTAGAAGTCTTGGTTAAATGGGGTTGATGGTGAACCAAACTAATGTTGTATCTGGAAAGTAAACCATACATTAAAATTGTGGAAATTGATTGGTACATACATTTCAAACCTATCCCAATCTATTTGTGACCGTTGCCATTCATAAATTTTTCCAGGGAACAAAGTGAATTTTTTTCTTTTTGCATGTTATTGTGACAATTAATTAAGTCCATGTTCAATTTCCTTTCAATTATTCAAGACGTCAGATCAATTTTGCAAGTTGCCAAGTTGGATGAAATTCCAACAATTAATGCATGGTAGAAGTCTTGGCTAAAAATAGAGAAGGTTGATGTTGAACCAATATATTAGAAATTGTATAAGATTTATTGATTGATTCAAGTGGCTCACATTTGTTCAAATTAAGTAAGATTTTGAATTCAGCTTTTATGAATAGTAAAAATTAATACTAGAAAAATTTATTTTCAAACCCATAAGTAATTATACAGAAAAAATATACGAAACTTAAAAATAATACTCCTGCTGTAGTAAAAGTTATTTTCTTTTTCAATTTGTGCCAAATTGTTTAACTTCTTACTGTGCCCCTCTTAACGTGTCCTATTGAATATCACAAATATTATAAACTACTATATCTTAAAATTTTAATATGACTCTCTCTATGTTTATAATTATAATCATATTAATTAAGTTTTCCTAGTTCGTGTAGAATTATAAGATGAATAAAAGTCCAATATGGTTTGCTTGCAGAACATGACCGCAATAAGGTTGATGTTCTGACTTGCCTGCAAATTGAGGGAAGTCAAGGCCGGCCAAGAGGGGCATAATGCTAGAAAAAATTGAAGATGAATAGACTTGGAATAATAATAATACTTCTTCCTTGCACATTACGGATGAGACAGAATTAATTCTCTATATGCAGTACATTAAATTGGGCACATATTAGTTTTGACTTTTGAGGAAAGTATTGAGTGTCTAACCTCTTTTAAGGGGCAAAACGACGGTCAAACATAATTTAATATTGGATAATTGTAATTTCATGATGTTCATGGGATAATATTGTCTTATAATCCACAGTCTTCATGTTGTGGGAAATGAAAGGTAAGTTTCCCAAAAAATACCATGAATGATAAGTTCTCATTCGTGAATATTTCATGCATTGAATCCAGAGAGATGGGATGCTTATGACCACTTCTCCCACAACTAAAGGTATTATATTTGAATTTTACCTGTGGAGCATTTTTAATTATTTAGCTATAAATATTTTGTCTCTTTATTAGCCTGTGTGGATACTCATCTTTAAATATTTGTAGAAACGGTTTTTTTTTTTTTACGGTCATGCTTACTGCAAAATCCAGGTTATTCAAACCAGTTAGCTTGGGAAAGCAAATGGTTATAAATAAATAAATAAATAAAGATATGCATGCATTGACCAATTAGATATGATCCAAGTCTTTTTGTGAAACCTTTTCTTTAGCCCTTAAATATTTGCTTTATTAGACAAACAGACAATTATATCCATTCTACATATCATGAAGGCCTTTACCATCCTAAGCCTTCTCTCGGCTGCAATTCTGCTATGTTCCTCCTCTACTGAATCCCGTGAATTAAGCAGTAAGAGCTCTCAATTATCATATTATAATCGCATAAATAGATGCTTAATTGAGTTTATTCTAATTAATCATTATTTTTATACCATCTTGTTGATAATGTAGTTGCAGAAAGCCCGATGGCTATGAGCCCTGAAGCTTTAAGCATGGAGGATCTTATCGATTGCGAGCCACCAAAACCTGCAACAACACTTGATGATATAAAAGGAAACTCTACTCATACCAATAGAACTGTTCTTGATGGAACCTCTCCGGTCGGAGGCTGCAAAAGAGATAGTAAACCATCAGTCCCTTGTAGTCCTAACTCTCCTCTTTGCTTCAGTTCAACACCTTGAATATCCAAAATCATAAACCAAGTGCAATCGTATTTTGCCCAACACAGAGAATAAATCAATAGTAATATGTAATAATTAAGATTGGGTCTATAGCTGGTACTCAATCAATGTTGCGATAATGATTCTTGTTATTATAATCTCATAGTAATATGTAATAATTAAGATTGGATCTCTAGTTTGATTTATTTTTCCTTTTAGCAAAATAAAATACTTATTAATGTTGCTATAATGATTCTTGTTATTATAATCTCATAGTAGCCGAAGTGTTTTTCAAATCAATCGTGCCGAAAAAAAATGTTTAAAAAAAAAGTTCATAATAGGTCATACCTAAAGTAATGCAAAACGTGAGTATGAATTGTCATTGATAAAGCTTATATACAAGAGAAGATTGACTCTAATTTAGAATACAACAATCATGCCTAAAACAAAGGAAACAAACTAGGAAAGAGACAATAAGAATACAGCAAGAGTGCCGAAGACAGAGGAGGCAAAATAGGAGATGATATACAGAAATAAAGGATTATTTATCACATTTACTGCTTTCCTTACACTCCCTCTCAAGTTGTACTGGTGAAGGAACAACAGTCAACTTGTCCTTGAGCCACAAAAAACGCTGTTTGGAGAGGCCTTTGGTTAAGACATCGGCAATTTGATCTTTTGTGGATAAGTAGGAAACTCAAAGCCTACCTTGTGAAACACGGTCTCTAACGAAGTGAAAATCAACTTCCAAATGTTTGCTTTTGTTATGGAAAATAGGGTTAAGAGTGAGATAAGTGGCTCCAAGATTATCACAAAATAATTGTGGCGATGGAACCTTAAGGAAACCAAGTTCCTTTAAAAATATCTGAAGCCACTGTAACTCTGAAGTGGCAGAGGCCAAGGCACGATATTCAGCTTCAGTGGACGACCGAGAGACAGCCTTTTGTTTTCTTGAGGATCATGAGATAAGATTGGTGCCAAGAAATATTGCAAACCCAGTGGTGGATTTTCTGTCGTCAAGATTACTTGCCCAATCTGAATCAGCATAACCTGTGAGAGCAGATGAAGTTTTATGAAGCATGAGGCCATGGGATTTAGTACCTTGTAGATACCATAAGATTCTTTTGACTGCACTCCAATGAGTGACCGTAGGAGCATGCATGTATTGTGAAACTCTGTTGACTGCGAAGGAACGGGCATGTAAAAATAAGGTAATGAAGGCCACCAACGATGGACCGAAATAGTGTTGGATCCTTGAAGGGCTCACCACCGGTAAGAGTTAGTTTTTCGCTGATGTTAACAGGAGTGGCAATTGGTGTGGAAGATGCCATTTGAGCCCGATCCAGCAAATCTGAAATATATTTCTGTTGATGGAGAAGAATGCCATTTGGTAGCCAAAGAGTTTCAATACCCAAAAAATAGTGGAGCCGACCCAGATTTTTAACAGCAAATTGAGTTTGAAGATACTCAATTACCTGAGCAATATAAGTAGGAGAATCACCCATCAAGAGAATGTCGTCCACATAGATGAGACAGAATATTTTCATGGTTGCTGTGGACACAAAATATAAAGAGCTATCTGATTTAGAGCCTTGAAAACCAAATCGGAGCAAAGCATTAGTTAGGCAATAATGCCATTGACGTGGAGCCTGTTTCATACCATAGAGAGATTTTCGAAGCTTGCAAACATAGTCAAGGAACTGAGGGTCTACAAAACCTGGTGGTTGGTGCATGAATACAGTCTCATCAAGTGTACCATGTAGAAAAGCATTGGAAACATCCAACTGAGTAACTGACCAGCCATAGGAAATTGCCATGGACAATAACATGCGAATTGTGGTTGGTTTGACAATGGGACTGAATGTATCCTTGAAGTCAATACCTGGACGTTGATGAAATCCTTTTGCTACAAGACGAGCCTTGTAGCGGTCAATAGATCCATTTGAGTTTTGTTTGACTCTGAAAATCCATCGGCAACCAATAACATTTTGATGTTTAGTAGGTGGAACTAAGTCCCAGGTACCATTGGAGAGGAGAGCATTAATTTCTTCAGCCATGGCATTACGCCATTCTACCTTTTGAACAGCTTGAGAGAAGCAGGTAGGTGGTGAAAGAGCAGTGTTGGAATCAGCAAGTAGGGACAGAATATTGGTAGATTTAAGACTGCCAGTCTTGCTCCTAGTGACCATAGAATGGCGTGAAGGGGCAGCAGCATACTGACTGAGGTCAACTGCCAATTGTAAACCAGGAGATATGGGGGAATGGGGTTCATTTGGCCTTGTAGTGGTATGTGAAGTGTTTGTAGTTTGGGTAGGCAGTGGATTTATGGGATTGGACAAAGAAGTGAGGTGTCGATTTGTAGTGTAGTTGGTGGAGGCATGCATGGGATTTGAGGTAGTGGGAGGTGTTGCATTTGTTGAACGGTGGGTGGGTTCGGGTGGATGAACATTTGCGGTGGGAAGAGGCATATGTGGCAAAATAATAGGAATATTGGAAATAGGGTATTTGGTGTGGACTGTTGGAGCTGGCGCCGCGTTGGAGTTCATCTTTGCAAATGGGAAAACCTGTTCATCAAAGAGAACATGGCGTGAGATATAAATTTTTCCAGTTGAATAATCAAGACACTTATAACCTTTGTGAACCTTACTATAACCAAGAAAGATACATGGACAAGAGCGAGGTTGGAGTTTGTGTTTAGAGTAAGGGCGTAACCATGGATAACACAAGCATCCGAAAACTTTAAGGAAGTTATAGTTCGGGAGTGTGGCAAATAATTTGTGAAAGGGATTGTCATAGGCAATGGTGGCAGTAGGTAAGCGATTTATTGTGTAAATGGCACATTCAAAGGCAGCAGTCCAGTAGGTAAGAGGTAAATGACTATGATGTAGCATAGAGAGTCCAGTTTCAACAACATGTCTGTGTTTTCTTTCAGCTCTTCCATTTGGTTCAGGTGTGTAGGGGCAAGAAACTTTATGGGAGATGCCATTTGTGCGTAAATAATTTGTAAGAGCCTGAAATTCTCCTCCCCAGTCAGATTGAAGAATTTTAATAGGACGATTAAAATACTTTTCAACAAGGGTGCGAAATTGAATGAACACGTTGAGAACCTCAGATTTTTGACGCAAAAAATAGAGCCAAGTATATTTCGTATGGTGATCAAAGAACAACACATAATATCGAAAGCCATCAAAAGAGACAACCAGGGCTGGTCCCCAAACATCAGCACATATTAATTCAAGAGGAGAGGAAGTAATAGAAGTAGAATCAACAAAAGGCAATTTGTGACTTTTACTAATTAAACAAGTATCACACAAAGATGGTTTAGAATGATGAAAACGAATATTATTATTGAGTAATGTGCGTTTGACAATGGGAACAGCAGAATGACCCAAACGGGCATGCCAAAGATTTAAAGTAGAAACATTAGCACTGATGGAGGAGTTACTTTTATTTAAACAAAGTGAGTATAACCCGTTATCACTCTGGCCTTTGCACAAAATTTTCTTCGTGTCCAGATCCTTGATGAGAAAATGATCAGCAAAGAATTCAACAGACACTGGATTAGAATTGGTTAAAGCATAAACAGATAACAAATTACGATGAGCACTAGGAACATGTAATATGTTACGAAAAGTAAGAGTATGAGTGCCAATGGAAAAAGAATTCTCACCAATATGAGATATGGGAAGAAACATACCATTTCCTATTTGAACTTCTTCAGGACCCTGATATTCAGAGTGAAGAGCAAGATTTTCCAGATTTGTTGTGAGATGATGAGTGGCCCCGGTGTCAACAGTCTAAGGTTGGGGGTTGGTGGCAGCAAGGTGGGATGATGGAGAGGTATGGGAACGGTTTCTATTCTTTGGAGAAGGGCAGACATTAGCTAGATGTCCCATGCCACGGCAATTGTAGCAGGTGACTTCATTAGAAAAATTTCCAGAATTCTGTTGTTTAGAAGCTGAAAATGACTCCTGTGAAAATTGCTGGTATTGACCCCATGAACGGCCTCCTCTTTCACGTCCACGGCTTCTACCACGGTGCTGTCCTAAACTTCGAGCAGCTAAGTGGGCAATGGGAGCAATCTGAACATGAGAGACGTCATTAGCACGATCTTGTGCTATTTGTCTTTCTTCATTAAGGAGTAAGCCATATACATGATCCAAAGTATGATTCTCCATACGAGAATCAAGAGCTCTATTGAATGGGCGATAATCTTGACCCAAGCCCATAAGAATTGCGTCAACTAAGTCCTCTTCATTGTAAGGATGGCCTAAGGCAGCAAGTTGGTCAGACAAGGCCTTGGCACGTTGGACATAAGTGGCAATGGAGTCTTCTCCTCGTTGAAGAGAAAGAATCTGAGATCTTAGATTTCTGATCTGTGGTTTTGAACCTGCAGAATAGGAAGCAAATATTTTATCCCATGCAACTTTGGCAGTAGTTGCACCTACAAGCTGCGGCAAAAGGGTAATGTCAATGAAAGATAAAATCCAGCTAAGAACAAGCTGGTCTTTGCGTTCCCAAGCTTCAAAATCTGGATTCACAGCCCCTGTGTCCAGCAGTGAGGCGGGAGTATTAATGGAGCCATCAACATGGCTCATGAGACCATAGCCTTTGAGAATTGGAATAATTTGAGTTTTCCATAGGAGAAAATTGGATGTGTTTAATTTAGTGGAGAAACTTGCGGCACTAGGGAAAGAAGATGAAAAGATTGGTGCTGCAATGGGCTGACCATTATTTCTAGTACTTATAGAAGATCCAGTAGAAGGAGAGGTAGCGGGTGCCATTGTATTACCTTCAGTTGACATTTTAACTTTGATTTATGGTATTCAAACCTAGATGCTCTGATACCATAAAGTAATGCAAAATGTGAGTATGAATTGTCATTGATAAAGCTTATATACAAGAGAAGATTGACTCTAATTTAGAATACAACAATCATGCCTAAAACAGAGAAAACAAACTAGGAAAGAGACAGTAAGAATACAGCAAGAGTGCCGAAGACAGAGGAGGCAAAATAGGAGATGATATACAAAAATAAAGGATTATTTATCACATTTACTGCTTTCCTTACAATACCAAGGGTTAAGTACAAATGCGAAATTCAATACTAATTTTATTTTTTCCAATTCTAATCGCACCATGAATTTTTCAAATCGGATTGGAATTCATACCCAGCAAAAAGTTAACACCTTTCGTTAACAACTGAATCATTAACATGTATATAAAGAATGTTACTAACAAAAATATAAAATCGCATCCTTTAGAATTTGATTTCATGAATTTCCTGCTTATATATATGTTGGGCTGAAGAAGAAGAAGAAGAAGAAGAAGAAGAAGAAGAAATAGATTGACGCCAAACTGAAGTTTACTGCTGGATTGGGCTTTAGGATTCATGAAATAAGATGCTCCTAGAGAAATTTTGAATATTATTGTTATCGAAACTGCAATCACGCACATAATAGGAACCAATACTAATTTCATTTTTTTCAATTCTGATGGCACCATAAATTTTTCAAATTGGATTGTAAATCGTATCCACCAAAATTTACGACAGAAGGTTAACACCTTCCATCAACAATGGATCATTAACATGTGTATAAAGAATGTTACTAACAAAGAAATAAAATAGTATATATCCTTTAGAATTTGATTTCAAGAAGTTCCTGCTTATATATGTTGGGCTGAAGAAGAAGAAATAGATGGACGATTGCAATCATTCACAATTATATAGAAATAAATAAATGAATAAATACCTTACATTTAGCTAAATCCAGCCAATATCCTTATGATCCCATGTAAGAGCCAAGAGATATTTTCACTATAGATATTAGAAAAGGTTTACGAAAGAATTTCGCATTCAAATCCATAAAATTCCTTGTGTCTCATCACTAAATCCAAATTAGGTCGAGTAAGTCTTGAAAAGCCCTCCGCTAGTAACACTAATCTCCTTTTTCTATTTAATTTAATTAAGTTACACGCAAGCTTTTCGAATAGAATTATAATTTGAGTCCATCAAAATTCATAATGGAAAGTAACAAATTCATAAAATTCCTTGAGTCGGGCCGGGCTATCCCACTAAAAATAGTTTAATGTTAATATATAATTTGCTATGTTATATTATATAAAATTATAAAAATATGTTATAAAAAGATTTAATATGTTAACAAATGTATAAATTTTGATATTTGTTGTGAAATTGTAATTTTTTTTCTTTGTATTTTATATTTTTAAATTATATAATTAATGAAAAAATATAAAAATTATAAATAGTTGGACCGACCAGTTAAATCCGCAATTTATGTGTAAATGACTCTAAAAACCAGTTTTTTTTAGATTTGGGTCAGGCTAGATTTGCATGCAAAAATAAATGCCTAAGCCCAAACTTTTGCAGGCCGGACGATTATCCAAGCCCATAATCAAGTCTAACCCCAAAATTTGATTGGTGAATTTTGCAAGGGAACAAAGTGGTGAAGAAATTACACTAGTTTTATAAATCATGCAATTATGATCACAATTAACTCCAAAGTGCAAGTGCCTTTCAATCAATCGATTCCAACAATTAATTAATACAAATTACTATAAGTTTTGGCTAGAAGAAGACGGTGAAACAAACTGATGTTGTGTCTGAAAGCCATGCAAAGTATTCTGAACATATCCACCACTAATTTAATTATCGGAGTGTTCTAAATAAGAACCTTCACCGAGAACAATCAAGAAAGTTCATCCAACTACAGAAACATGTGGGTAGATCTGATGAACTATGGTAATTCTTTATCCAATAGAAATAAGATCTTAACGTTATAAATATTCCTTTTTTCTTTTTTTCTTCGAAGACCCATGCATTTTTCTGATCTTAATGTGATACTGCTCAACGTAACTATATTGTTCTTTATACAAATTGTCTATCAATGAATTGTTCGTTTAAATTAATTCATGACAGTTGTTGTCTTCCTTTTTTCCCTTTGATTGTGACAACTAAGTCCATGTACAAGTATACCATTCAATTATTGAAGACATCAAGTATACCATTCAATTATTGAAGACGTCAAATTAATTTTCCAAGTCGCCAAATTGGATCAAGTTTTTGTGGACTTCTGTGATTTTGCTAGATAAAGAAAACGATAGCTTATAACCATTAAAAGTTGGTTTGATAGTGAATGTTTGATTGAAAAAAAAAAAGGTTTGATTCATCTTATTAAATTTATTACAACGATTGCATGATTTATTTTTTCTTTCGAACAGATAGAACTTTTTGAGGGAGATGGCTTGCTAAATTGTGTCCATAAATTAAATCACGTAGAAAGTATTAATTAATAGCAAATTGAATGCTAAATAGTTGAGAACGAAAGGGTATGCCTTAATTGCCTAAGCAATTACTAGCAAATTGGACATGAATATATTTTTATAACACAAATATTTACAAAATTACATAGAAAAAAAAAAGACGAAAAAATATATTAAAACAACAAAAGAAAAAAAGTTCAAAGAAAAAGCTGCTAGCTTGCTTGCTACTACCACTATGCGAACTTCTTGAGAAGCCATTGATGCTTCTTGATACTCACAGTCCACCCGATAATAATTCCTATCACCAATTCACAGCCGTAACCCATCACCACCACTTTCCAATTTAATTCAAATGCTGTGCCTGAATCTTGATTTTCTAATGGTTCTAACGGAATATTCAAATTAACCCCTCATTTCTTGCTCAAAGGATTCCCACAAAGCCCTGGATTTGCAGAAAAAGAATCGTTTGAGAATGTCTGAAATTGGTAGCTTTGTGGTATGGGTCCTGTCAGGTTATTGTGGGAGACATTGAAGAATGAAAGAAAAGTAAGCTGTGCGAGCTGCACTGGGATATCTCCTGACAGTTTGTTATGAGAAGGGTCCAATGCCTCAACTTCTTTTAACTTCACCAAAGATAATGGTATATGACCCGAAAGAATGTTGTTAGAGAGGTTAAGCAATTGAACTTCTTTCAGATCCCCAATCACTTCTGGAATTTCACCCTCGAATCGATTATTCGAAAGGTCGATAGCCACAAAGAATTCCAAGATTTTATCATAAATAGTATCTCTGCCTTTGTTCATGATTTTGATAGAATACATATAATAGCCACTCCAACGAATGTTGGAAGAATGAAATCTTACGCTTGCTTGCATGTATATTAACTGGTCATTGTCGACACTTTTCATGCCAATCCAATTCCTGAAGAACTCTGATGGCAACTTGCCGGTGAAATTGTTGTGAGAAAGGTCAATGATTTGCAATAGGTTAAACTCGAATTTGTTTAGAGGTTTCCCAATTGCACCATGAAACCTATTAGATCTCAGAGTGAGGACCCTTAACCTTGGAAGAATACCCAACCAAGAAGGAAAAAAATCAGATATCTGATTTTCCCCAAGATTGAGTATTTCTAGCTTGGAACATTTTGTTAATGACCTAGGCAACTTGCCTGCAAGTTTGTTTTGACTAAAATCGATCACCTTTAGGTTGCAGCTTCTTGTGAATTTGTCAGGAATTTTCCCTGTCAGACTGTTGTTTCTCAAGTCAAGAATTGAGGCAAAACTAAGTAAGTTCCACAAACATGGAGGCAAGTTGCCACTCAAGAAGTTGTTTGACAAATCTACAGCCAAGAGAGATGTCAAATTGCAGAACAACGGTGGGATATCTCCACTGAATTTGTTTCTTGAGACTGCATAAAAGGTTATGGAAGGAGGTGGAATTGGGAGGGCTCCTTGTAATTTGTTAGAGGTGAGATTCAATACACGCAAATTAGTCCACGGAAGAACAACGAAAGGTTGCTCAAAACCTTTGAGAAAATTGAAGGCCATGTCCAGAACAAGAAGGCTTTCAGTGGCCATATTGAACATACAGTTTGGTATATGCCCCTCAATTCTGTTTCCTTCAAGCATTAAAACTTCCATTTTATTTTGGCTTTCCAAGAAACTTGGAAACTCTGTCAAATTGCATGCACTCAATTGCACGTTTTGAAATTTAGGGAGAGTAGAATTAACAGAACTGCCGCTGACCAGGGACAAGCGATTGTATGATAATCCCAGCGCAACAAGGGTCTTGGACTGAAGAAATGAGTCAAATGTCATGGTGCCACTAAGATTATTTACCTGCAGATAAAGAATTTGAAGATTTGGAAGCCGAAATATAGACTCTGGAATTGGACCTTGGAATCCATTATATAAAAGCCGAAGTCCTACTAATTGGGTAAAATTTCCAAGCCAAGAAGGGATTTGACCAGTAAATTGATTTAAGGAAAGCCGTAGATCAGTGAGTCGAGTCAGGTTTCCCAGACAAGACAGGATATCCCCGTACGAATTCGTCTCTCCCATGTCCAAAAAATGGAGATTGGTTAACTTGGAAAGCCAGTTCGGAGTGTGAGGGCTGAAATTATTATTCCCTGAGAATTTATTGCCAGAAAGGGCTAAGGCTTCAAGCTTTGTAAGATTACCAATTGAAGTTGGTATTTGCCCCCAAAAATGGCATCCACTAACAGCAAACTCACTCAAAGACTTGAGGTTCCCAATGGAAGAAGGCAGCTGACCAGAGAAATTTGTGATTTCCAGCAATAACATCTCAAGTGGACTGCCCATCTGAAATTCTGGAAGATATCCTAAAAGATCTGGATTATATCCCAAGCTGAGAAAACGAAGATTAGGCAAATGGAAAATACTTGAGGGAAATTCTCCTTGCAAATTACAGTCTCTGAGAAGGAGAGATGACAAAGAAGTTAAGTTTCCCAAGCTCCGAGGGACCTCAGAAGAAATGTTGATTCCATTTAGTCTAAGTTTAGCCAATTTACTAAATGAATCAACCACATCTTTCAGGCCAGGTTGCAGAAGCTTTAATGGATTGTCTCCTAGATCAAGAGAAACCAACTCAGAAAGCTGCAAGATTTCTGATGGAATTTGGCCAGAAAAGTTCGAGTATGAGAGATTTAAATGTGTCAATCCCGACAAGCTTCTAATCCCCGGAGGGATTCTTGAAAGATTGAAATCATTATGGGCAAGGTTAAGAGTTTTAAGATGAAAAAGGCGGAAGATTGAACTGGTAGAGTTGATAGATCCAAAGAGACAGCTGCTTGAAAGATCAAGCCCAATCACATAACCTGTGCCAATATCGCAATTGACACCATCCCATGAGCAGCAATCGCTAGATCTCCATGTTTTGAGCTTGCTATAAGCAGAAGGATCACAAGTAAAGTTGTCAAAGAGAATACTTTGCTTGAACTGTAACAAGGAGTAGTGATCATCTTCATGGCAAAGTGGCTCCTGAATGGAACAAGAGTAACAAAGCATACTCAAGAAGAACAGCAGAAAAAGTGAAGCTGTACACATAGTTCTTTAGATAAAATGAAATCAACGTTTGTTGAATTAGTTTCATTAAACCCATGACTTTCATTTTATAACCGAAATGGATTGACGTCAAGTCACCACCAATAATTGGGTTGATTCAGAGTTGGAAAGCTGCTAGCCTGCTAATCTTTATTGGGAGTTATACTTGTGTTTCTGTGTATCCTAATTTTCTCTGCATCTCAATTTACACTGTGCAGACAATTTTGACGAAATTGTCAAATGTCCACACCCGTGACCACAAAAGACAACATGGTCTATTCCATGTTATCAATTTATATTCTAATTGATTTACATTTGTATATAATAATGTGAGCATCATAATCAATTTAAAAAAATATATTAATTTTCAAGGCCATTTTCCATTCATAGAATTTTCAAGGCAAATTTGTTTAAACCGATATTGACAGCTTAAATAAAATAGTTTAAAAGAAATAATTGTTTAGTGGAATTAGGTTTATGGAAGCTGGTGTCCTTAGTGACATGGGAGGACCACGAGGCCAAGCAAGTTGCGCAATGCTTTTTGGTTAAGTATAAAATTAATTATTAATTAATTGATTATCAATAAATTAATCTATCACTAAGTTGGGTTTTGAGCTATTGCGTTAAATTTACAGAGCTTGATAATGTAAAAATATGATAGGAATCTTGCTCATACTCAGCCGTTGAATTTTTCACTTTTTTGCAATTGACACAACTTTCCCCGTCTGGGTAAATCAAGAGATTCTTGGGAGATTTTGCATGTCGTTTTTATTTATTTTCATTGCAGAATGGAATCATTTGATTTGAGTATATTGTTAACTATCTAATAATTATTTTTTTCTATATCTTTTGGTATTCAAAATAAAATCAATTAATTTAAAATTTTGATTCTCTTAACAGTATAGTTTCAAATATGGGATAATGATTAAATCTTTATGAGATAATGATCGAATCCGATATCTCATTTAAGGGATCGATTCGAAATTTTTACCACTCGAAATCTCTCAACATTAATTAAGTAGTAAGTTGAGATGTAAAGTTAAGTACCCCTCAATTATTTTAAACATAAAATAAACTAAAAACAAAAGAAATTTCGCTAAAAATTAAACTAAAAAAATGCAAATATAACTCACAAATATGACCCGTAACAGATGAGATGGAATATTATATATCCATTCTTTAATTAAATATCTCGAATTCAAATTCTGAAAATATAATCTTTCAGAGTGTGTAATTTATCTCTCTTTATAAGTTTGTCTAGTATGAATCTAAATTAATCTCATCAATTAACTTTAAATACCGGATGAATTTAAAAAAACACACACACACAAATATTGTAAAATATATATATATATATATATATATATAACACTAACAACAGGACAGTCATAGCTAGTGATCATGATGAGAAAGGTAACAAGAGAACTGTCACCAAAGAAGCAAAAATGAATAGGCAATATATTACTAAAAAAACTACCATCTTAAAATTTTAATATGAATCATATTAATTAATTTTTCCTAATTCTTGTAGAATTATAAGATGAATAAAAGTCTAACATATGGTTTGCTTGCAAAAACATGACCGTCACTTAACTGCAAATTAAGTTGAGGGAAGTCTAGGCCGGGCAAGAGGGACATAATGCTTGAAAAAATTGAAGATGAATGGACTTTGAATAATAATAATTCTTCCTTACACATTATGGATGAGACAGAATTCTCTATACGTAGAATATTAAATTTGGCACATATTAGTTTCAAGCAAAGTATTAAGTGCAAGTGGACCTAACGACTTTTAAGGGGCTAAACAACGGTCAAACATACTCAATTTAATATTGTAATTTCATGATGTTTATGGGATAATATTGTCTTATAATCCACAATCTTCATGTTGCAGGAAATGGTGGCATTTTAAGGTAAGTTTCCCCAAAAATACCATGCATGAATGAGAAGTTCTCATTTGTGATGGAATGTATTTCATGCATTGAACCCTGAGAGATGGAATGACTATGACGTGACTTCTCCCTCTAAAGTTATCATATTTGAATTTTAACTGCAGAGCATTTTCAAATATTTAACAATAAGCATTTTGTCTCTTTATTGGCCTATGTAGATACTCATCTTTAAATGATTGATGTAAAGTTTGAGGAAACCAAGTTGTATTCCATTCTATCACTCACTGTTACAATGATATGTATTTATACAAAGGTACATAAGAGAGACGTAAGTAGAAAGTAATAAATTAATAAATTGTGATGTATATCTCTTAACACGCTCCCTCAAGCCGAGGGGTATCATGCACGTGAAGACAACTTCTAAGATAATAGAAGCAAGAAGCACCCAGAGGCTTGGTGAAAATATCCGCCAGCTGACCATCCGAGGGAAGAAAGCGAATGTTCATAGTCCCATTTTCAACCAATTCAAGGACAAAATGGTAGTCCATTTCTATGTTTTTAGTCCTCGCATGAAACATAGGATTGCCACTGAGATAGATGGCACAGATATTATCACACCACATTGTGATTTTCCCATTGATAGAGAACCCAATATCTTGCAATAAGGACTCAAGCCACAACAATTTAGATGCAGTGTTAACTAGTGATTTATATTCACTTTCAGTGCTTGAGCGAGCAATGGTAGGTTGTTTCTTTTCTCCCTAAGATATAAGACTCTTACCCAAGAAGATCTTGTAGCCCTTACTTGACCTTCTATCATCAGGACATCCTCTCCAATCAGCATCAAAGTAGCTATGCATCTGATTCGTTGGAGAAGAAGATAGCAAAAGGCCATGTCGACTTGTACCTTGCAAATACCGTAAGAAGCGTTTAACTGCCTTCCAATGAGTATCAGTTAAAGCATGCATAAACTGGCAGAGTTTGTTAACAGGGAATGGAATATTCGGTTTGGTGAAGGTAAGGTATTGAAGGGCCCCAACCACTTGTTTGTATTCCATACCATTAGAGAGAGGTGTACCCACTGTTTTAGATAAAGTTGGAAATGTTGCAATTGGAGTGAGATATGATTTTGCCTCTAGGAGATTAGTACGGTCCAACAAATCTTGAATATATTTTGTTTGGCGAAGAAGGAGGCCATTTAGAGTATGGTCCACTTCAACACCCAAGAAATATGCCACTCGTCCCAATTCTCGAATGGAAAACTCAGCTTTCATAAGAGTAATAGTACTTTGAACCTCGGCCATAGAAGTACCTATAACAAAAATACCATCAACATAACAAAGGACATAAGTTGATTGTCCGGTAGCCATTTTTACAAAGAGAGAGTTATCAGCCTGTGATTTACTAAATTCCTTTGAAACCAGAAAGTTGCACAACCGCTTAAACCATTCCCTAAGGGCTTATTTGAGCCCATACAGAGACTTACGAAGAAGACAGACATGGTCAGGCCTTGAAGGATTGTAAAATCTGGTGGTTGAGTCATGTAAACCGTCTCTGTCAAATGCCCAAGAAGGAATACATTCGAAATGTCAAGTTGGTGGAGGGGCCACTTGTGAGCTGAAGCTAGAGCAAAGATGGTGCGGATTGTTGTTGCTTTCACCAAAGGGCTGAAAGTTTCCTTGTAATCAACCCCCTGTTTTTATGTGTATCCCTTTGCCACAAAGTGAGCCTTGTACCTATCAACCGACCCATCAGTTTTACACTTAATCTTGAACAACCATTTGCATCCAATGATATTCAGATTGGGTGATCGAGGGACTAAAACCGAAGTATTTATCTCTAGTACGGCCTGAATTTCCTGTGTCATAACCGCATGCCATTCTAAAAATTTTTGAGCCAATTTATATGAAGGTGGTTCTATTTTAAGATAATCAGTAGTAGAAAGGGAGTGAATGAGGGCAAGATATTTGGGTGGCTTATGGGCTTTAGGTGGTCTAAGTGTCATGTGGTGCTTCTTAGACATGGTGGGTTATGGCATGTTAATAGAAGGTGAGGAAGGTTGGGTTTGAGATGGCGAAGGGTCAGTTGATGAAGGAAGACAATGTGGAGAACTAGTGGGAATAGGGACTGAAGCAAAGGAAGGAGATGGGGAAGGGGACATAGGAGTGGAGTGAGAATGCATACTTGATGAGAGACCAATTGTGATCGAGATGGGTACCTGCCATGTTAGCTAAGATGAAGCAGTGTGTAGTTTGGGAAGAAAGTCTCGTGATAAAGGTTGGGCAAACAAAAATAAAAATTCATCAAACTGAACATGTTTTGCAATGTAGATTCTTTTATTCAATGGCTAAAAACAAATAAAACCTAAATGAAACTTGAATTTACCCAAAAAGACACATTGATGACTTCGAAAAGCAAATTTATTTTTGTTATAGGAACGAAGGAGAGGGTAGATAACACAGCCAAATATTTTGAGATTTGCATAGTCAGGGGATTTATGAAATAAACGAAAATAGGGAGAGGTATTTTTAAGTAAAGGAGATGGTAAACTATTAATTAAATCAACATTGGTGGTAAAGGGATATTTGAGTGGGCAAGGAGAGTGAGAGTGGTGTCCATGATATTGTGGATTTTGAGTTCTGAAATGCCATTTTGTTCATGGGTGTGAAGGCAGGCAAGAAAGTGGGAAATACCAGATTTTCGAAGGTGGGCAGAGAGCTTTTGAAACTCACCACCAAAATCAGAGTGAAACTGTTTTATTTTACAATTAAATTGACGCTTAATTAATCATTGCTTCAAATTCAAGGAAGGTAGTAAAAAAATCACTTTTGAATTTAATACAATAAAACCAAGTAAATATGGTAAACTCATCAACAAAGAGAACAAAATATTTATGATTTAAGAAAGAATCAACAAGGGTCGGATCTCATACATCAGAGTGAATAACCTCAAAGTGAGCATTGCTACTCCGAACAATAGGAGGTAAATGACTTTTGGTAAATTTTCCTAAAGGACACAAGCAACACTTAGTAGTTGAAAAAGAAAAAGGCAAAGAGTGTGAATGCAAAATATGAGAGGTAGTGCGTTTATTGCAGTGACCAAAGCGAGCATGCCAAGTATCAAATGAGACCAACTCCCCAAGGAATGCCTGCTTCAACTCGGATAGTAGCCAGTACAAACCTCCATCACTCAGGCCTCTCAAGATGATGTCCTTCATCACCTGATCCTTGATTAAAAAATGAGAAGGCCAAAATTCAAAGAAACACCAATTATCTTTAGTGAACTTTTGAACAGACAATAGAAATTTAGTATGTTTAGGAACAAGAAGAACATCATTAAGTTGAAATTTGTAGTAGAATGAAGTACCAATGTAAGTGATGGGCACACCTTTGACCATTACCTACTCTTATATATAATAGTATTTTGGCCATAAAATGGTGCCATGGTGTAAAGTTGGGTGGGATCAGCAGTCATATTGTGAGTTATCCTTGTGTCAGGATACCAGGATCCAGTAAAAATCGAAACCATAGGAGGTGGTGAATAAAATGAAGGGTGCGGAGGAGCCGCGTTGGTACTTTGCTACCAAGCAATGTTTGCTTGCCTGCCATATGATCCTCCAGAACTGAAGGAACCCGAATTATAGTTGGAAGGAGTGGCCATTTATGGTTCATACCTGCATCTGCACCGGTCAGCAGTGTGATTGTGAAGATTGCAAATTTGACATGGACCACATTGTCATTGCTAGATTGAAGCTCTATTTCCTTTTGGGTTGGTAGAGTGGGATGGAGCAGGGGTTGGTGGAGCTTGAGCAAGAAGGGCAGACGGAGGTTCCTGGAGGCTTTTCAGCAGTACTTCATGAGCAACCAGATGGCCATATAGTTGATAGAAAGATGCAGGTGGAGATTGAAGGGTAAGAGTAGTGATGATGGAGTGATATTCAATGCCAAGATTGTGAAAAATGATGGCATTGAATTGTGCTGTGGAAAGAGGTGCACCAACAAAAGCAAGTTCATCAGCAAGCGCTTTGGCACGTTGTAAATAGACAGCAACATGTGTCCATTTTCTTGAGTTCCTACAATTCTATGTGTATTTGTAATTGATGATTTTGAGAGACAAAGCCAAAAGCACTGGCCAAAGCTTGTCATGCATCATAAGCAGTCTCCACACCTACAATATAAATAAAAACTTCTTTTGTTAGAGAGGCAAAAAGCCATGTTAAAAGAGTTTGATCCTTCGTAAACCAAGCTTCATATTCGGGATTGGAAATAGATGAGTTAGGATCAGTTGAAGAAGGAATGGTGGTGGGGGGTTTTGGATTGGATCCATCTATATGACCCATGAGATGATGACAGTGGAGTATAGGTAGGAACTAAGTTTTCCAGGTAATATAGTTCATGCGGTTTAGTTTGATAGTAAAGGCATGGTTGGTTGAAAAAGGTTGGGAATTTTGAGAGGTCAAATTGTTTACCATGCTTGTGATTATGGTTGAGAAGATGAGGTAGGGAGAGTTGTTGGTGGTGGAGATGGTGAAGAGGGATCTGCAGGTGTGGAATTGATAGAGGAAGTTGAGGACATGAAGAGATCTAGGTTAGCTCTGATATCATGTAAGTTTGAGGAAACCAAGTTTTATTCCACTCTATCACTCACTGTTTACAATGATATGTATTTATACAAAGGTACATAGGAGAGACGTAAGTAGAAAGTACAAAGTAATAAATTAATAAATTGTGATGTATATCTCTTAACACTTGAATGAGAGCTTTTTTCCCTTCTTACTGTCATATTCGGTGCAAATCCAAATTATTCAAACCAGTTAACTTCAGGAAGCAAATGGTTATAAATAAATATATGTATGCATTGACCAATTAGATATGTTCCAAGTCTTTTTGTGAAACCTTTTCTTTAGCTCTTAAATATTTTCTTTATTAGACAAACAGACAATTATACCATTCTACTTATCTTGAAGGCCTTTACCATCCTAAGCCTTCTCTGGGCTGCAATTCTGCTATGTTCCTCCTCAACTGAAGCCCGTGAATTAAGCAGTAAGAGCTCTCAAATATCATATTATAATCGCATAAATAGATGCTAAATTGAGTTTTATTCTAATTAATCATTATTTTTATACCATCTTGTTGATAATGTGGTTGCAGTAAGCCAGATGGCTATGAGCCCTGAAGCTCTGAGCAAGGAGGATCTTATCGATTGCGAGCCACCGAAACCTGCAACAACACTTGATGATATAAAAAGAAACTCTACTCATGCCAATAGAACTGTTCTTGATGGAACCTCTCCGGTCGGAGGCTGCAAAAGAGATAGTAAACCATCAGTCCCTTGTAGTCCTAACTCTCCTCTTTGCTTCAGCTCAACACCTTGAATATCTAAAATCATAAACCAAGTGCAATCGTATTTTGCCCAACACATAACACCCTCATAGAATAAATCAATAGTAATATGTAACAATTAAGATTCTTGTCAATCAAAGTTGCAAGAAATCTCGAGTTTGATTTTTTTCCTTGTAACAAAAGAAAATACTTATTACTGTTGCGATAATGATTCTTGTCATCATAATCTCATAGTAGCTTAAGTGTTTTTCAAATCAATTGGACCGAAAAAGAAATGTCTCAAAAAAATACATAATAGGTTCATACCAAGGGTTCAACAAAAACGCGAAATTCAATACTAATTTCATTTTTTTCAATTCTAATTGCCCCATGAATTTTTCAAATCGGATTGTAATTCGTAATCAACAAAAGGTTAACACCTATCATTAACGACGGAATCATTAACATGTATATAAAGAATGTTACTAACAAAGAAATAAAACAGTATCCTTTAGAATTTGATTTCATGAATTTCCTGCTTATATATGTTGGGCTGAAGAAGAAGAAATAGATTGACGCCAAACTGAAGCCCTTCTAATGAATGGCATCCGTAGCATATATGAATTTTGTTATTTTCTGTTTAAATCCTGCCTTCCTTGTTATCATGCAGGGCACTTCTGAGACGTGGAATCTCGCTGTGGATTGATGTGCCCTTGGATATGGTAGCCAGGGGGATGAATGAAGACCATACTCCTGAATCATCTGGATCTCCTTCAGAGGTATGTTTTTATTTATCTTCAGAAATTGTTAATTACGATATTTATTGTGCTTTGGAAAATGTATCAAAATACTGAGGCTCCTTGTGTCTTTTATGGATGTGCTGAACAATGATTAGGTATTAAGTCAATTAATTGCCACATATGAAGAAATGAGAGGAGGATATGCTACAGCTGACGCTACAATCTCCCTGCAAAGTATTTCCCCATAAATAATCTAGCTTATCACATACTAATTATCTAGTTTGTATAAAATTACTAATGATCTATTGTTTTAAGCAGAAGTATGTAGTAAATTAGGGTATGAAGAGTTGGGTGCAGTGACCACAGAGGATATTATTTTGATGATTTCAAACCAATAAGGCCATAGTGCATAGATAAAATGTAATATGTAGGCATAAAATTGAAGATTCTGAAAGGGATACATTACCTTGGGCATGTGCCTCATCAAATATGGACAAGTCGAATTAGACCAATACTACAGTAATTGAATATGCTAACAGTCCAACACTATAGCTGAGCTGACCAAAAGCTTTAATTAATCAAATTTCTGCAACAGTTTCTACTTTCAATTCCATGTTTCTTGGTTTGGTATAGCAAAAACCCATGAGTTGAGATGGCAAACACCAAACCATCCGGAAATAAGCATCAACCCCATCAAATATGGACAAGTCGAATGAGTACATCGGTTTTCTTTTCTTTCTTTCTTTATTTATTTATTTCTTCAGAGATCCAAGTTTCAAGTCTGAAACGAAATCTAAAGGTTTATTCATATCTTTTTATTTTATTTTATTTTTAACTAATCATATAATTCTTTTCTGGTGCCCTATGGCAAAATTTGTAGCAATCTTTGATCCATCGGGGATCAACTAGATGGCACTTATTTCGATGACAAGCCGCCCACAGATTTTCTTTGTCTGCAGCATCACAAATTGCTCCCACCTTTCTAGCCATATATATGTTCAAATTGCTTCCTCTTCTCCACCGAGAATTGTCTGAATAATATTTTATCGCCTTTAAGAATTTCATGCCGAACCCTTCTATTTACATCCCTAACACCTCTACAATCTCCTTTTGGATCATCAAAAAATCGGCTGTGAATTTGCTTCAAAAGATTAAGATATGAAACCATAATGTACTCATTCTCATCACATTTTTGCTCCGCCAAAGATTTAATCTTCGACCCGAAATCAAGAATCGAAGAAAAGTAATTGTAGCCATTAACTTGAATTAGATAAGATATATAAGTAACTGTATTTTTTTCTGTACATTTTACTTGTTTTAAATTATATAATTAACGAAAACACATTTAAAAAATAATAAATGGTTGGACCCAACCCAGTTAAATTCACAATTTTTATGTAAATACTCTAAAAAAACAGTTTTTTTTATTTGGGCCAGGCCTGCATACAAAAATAATTGCCTAAGCCCAAAAATTTTGCAAGCTGAGTGAGTATCCAAGCCCATCATCAAGTCTACTTATGAGTCAATGCCTGACCCCAAAATGCGATGGATGAATTTTGCAATAGAACAAAGTGGTAAAGAAATTACTCCAAAGTGCAAGTGCCTTTCGATTAATGAAGATTGATAAAGTAACTAACTTTCAAGTTGTGAAATTTGATGAAATCGATTCCAACAATTAATTAATACAAAGTACTATAATTTTGGCTAAAAGAATGGTGAAAAAAAAAAACTGATGTTGTCTAAAAGCCATGCAAAGTATTACAGCGCACATGTGATAATTTTATGTAGTTTTAGTTAATATAACATATTTATTTTTGTTGCTTACCTAGAGCATTATTATTTTTAGTGGCAAATTAAACCAGTTACTTAATAGCGATGATAGTTTTAGATAAAATATATATATATATATATATATATATATATATATATATATATATATATATATATATATATATATATATATATATATGAGCAAGTAAATATTGTTTTTATTGTTTTAGAGATAAATTTGATCAAATACATATTAAAAAGATAAATATATACAATTTTCAATATTTTAAATGCAAATTTACCCTTTTCTTTCCCCTAATTTTAGTGATTTGAAAGTATCCAAGTCTCACGGAATGAACATACACTAAAATCATTCAGTGCATATAATTGTGCACCGAATTGTGAGTCATAACTAATGTCTAATCATCTTATAAGAGAGTTCATAATTTTCTAAGATTTAGAAATTGGTGACAACATAATTGTACGATAGATCTCCATCAGCATGTATAAAAAATAAAAATGTAGCCCCAACCTTATCCTTTCAAAGAGTTGTTGAATAAAAATCTTCAATTCACAATAAAATACGGAAACTATGGAAAAGGAATGAATAGTATCAGTACACTTATACATTGGTAGGAGCAAAAGGACAAGTCAATAGAGGGAAACGAGAGGTATGAATGTAATAGAAAATAAATAAATAAAAGACCATAGGCATATCTTCATCTGAAAGTAATTTGTCTAAAATATTGAAATTAATAAAACATCAACTTTGTCGCTCTCATTTACCTATATCCATTAGAAAATAAATATTTTTTTTTTGTTAATAGCTAAAGCTGGCTCAATCATTAATTTTCAGATTAAAAAAATTCAAACTGAAAATTTTTCTTTTATTTCACATTTTTTCCCTATTTTATTTCCCTGCGGTTGGTAAAAACAAACAAGCAAATTTCCTTGCGGTGGCGTTCAAAGTTGGTTTGTTAGTTGAACATTAATTTTGAGGGAGATGGCTAGCTAAATTGTGTCCATAAATTAAATCAAGTAGAAGAAAGGGTTTTTCATGGTATGACTTAATTGCCTAAGCAATTAGTACTAGCAAATTGGACATGAATATATTTCACAACACAAATATATACAAAATTATTAATTATATATAGAAAAAAAAAGGCACAAAAATATTAAAACAACAAAAGAAAAAAAAGTTCAAAGAAAAAGCTGCCAGCTTGCTTGCTACTACCACTATGCGAACTTCTTGAGAAGCCATTGATGCTTCTTGATACTCACAGTCCACCCGATAATAATTCCTATCACCAATTCACAGCCGTAACCCATCACCACCACTTTCCAATTTAATTCAAATGCTGTGCCTGAATCTTGATTTTCTAATGGTTCTAACGGAATACCCAAATTAACCCCACATTTTTTGCCCAAAGGACTCCCACAAAGCCCTGGATTTGCAGAAAAAGAATCATTTTCGAATGTCTGAAATTGGTTGCTTTGTGGGATTGGTCCTGTCAGGTTATTGTAAGAGACATTGAAGAATGAAATGGATTCCAACAATTACTCCAAAGTGCAAGTGCCTTTCGATTAATGAAGATTGATAAAGTAACTAACTTTCAAGTTGTGAAATTTGATGAAATGGATTCCAACAATTAATTAATACAAAGTATTATAATTTTGGCTAAAAGAATAGTGAAAAAAAAAACTGATGTTGTGTCTAAAAGCCATGCAAAGTATTATATATATATATCTACTACTAATTTAATTATCGGAGTGTTCTAAATAAAAATCTTAACCGAACAATCTTATAAAAAATCAGAAAAATTCATCCAGTTACAGAAACTAGTGTATAGATCTGAACTATTATCATTTTTTATCCAATATAAATAAGACCTTAACATTTAAATTTTTTTTTTCCGAAGACCCATGCAATTTTCTAATCTTAATGTGATACAGCTCAACATAACTATATTGTTCTTCATATCAATGAATTAGTCTTTGAAATTAATTCATGACAATTATTGTTTCCCTTTTTCTCCATTTGATTGCGACAAGTAAGCCCATGTACAAGTATACAATTCAATTATCGAAGACGTCAAATTAATTTTCCAAGTCGCCAAATTCAAGGGTTTGTGGACCCCTCTGATTTTGCTACATCAAAAAAATAATAACGTATAACCGTTAGAAGTTGGTTTGGTAGTTGACCATTAATTTTTTGAAGGAGACGGCTAGCTAAATTGTGTCCATAAATTAAATCAAGTAGAAGAAAGCATTTAATAGCAAATTAAACGCTCCATAATTGAGAACGAAAGGGTTCTCAATGGTATGACTTAATTGTTAGTTATCCCTCCACATGGTGGAATTCACACAACTTTAGTTAGGTTTTGAATGAAAAAAAATTAAACATGTTTGTTGAAAAAATGAAAAAGAAGTGTGAATGTAATCTTTGAAATTCAAAGATTGGGATGCAAAAATGCCTATAAATAGGCATGGTTATTTTGCATTCAAGATATAGAGAGATGTATAAGATCTAATCTTTGAGAGAAAAAGATTAAGAGTAAGAGAGTGAGAAGTATTTTAGAAAAATATTTGGGATATTTTTCTAAAAGGGGAGTGACAAAATAGTAAGTTTGGGAAACACTTGTGTGCTACTATTTTGGGTTTATCTCAAATTGTGGGATTACCTCTCTCTCTTGTACCCATTAATTTTATTAGTGGAAGAAATATTTTCGGAGTTTGTCCCGTGGACGTAACCCAAACGTTTTGGGTGAACCACGTTAAATTGTTGGTGTCATTATCTTTCTCTGCTTATTTATTTATTTTATCCGCTGTGCCCAACAAGTGGTATCAGAGCCTGGTTCTATCTTAGTATGCTCTGTGGTTGCAGCATAGTCTGATCTTCCACATCAGAAAAGATTTTTCCTACGGTTACTGTTCACGTATACAGGCACTGTTCACTGTCGGAAATTTTTTTTAACATGGAGGCAAAAATGAGCAGAATGATCTATCTAAATGGATCAAACTACCACATATGGAGTAAAAAGATGAAAGATCTTCTAGTTGTGACGAAGATGCATTTGCCAGTATTTACCACAGTTAAACCTGAAAGTAAAACTGATGAGGAGTGGGAGTTTGACCATGAACAGGTGTGCAGTTTTATCCGACAATTTGTCGAAGATAATGTGTACAATCACATTTGCAATGAGACACATGCACGAACTCTTTGGAGTAAGCTGGAGACGTTGTACTCTTCAAAGACGGGGAATAATAAATTATTTTACTTGACCAAATTGGTTCAAGTAAGATATAAAGAAGGAACTTCCTTGCCAGATCACTTAAATGAGATGGAAGGGATCCAGGACCAGCTAAACAGAATGGGAGTCAAATTGGATGATGAAGTATTTGCATTATTGGTGTTAGCCTCTCTGCCACAGTCTTGGGAGACTTTGAAGATCTCTATCACCAACACTGCACCTAATGGTGTAGTCAACATGGAGATTGTAAAAAGCAGTATCCTGAATGAAGAGATGAGAAGGAGATCACAAGCCTCATCTTCTTCATCACAATCAGATGTTCTAGCTGTAGAATCTAGAGGAAGGAGACAGTCTAGGGAACAAAACCCTAGAGGCAAGAGCAGAGGGAAGTCAAACAAATATGCCAATGTAGAATGCCATCACTGTAAGAAGAAAGGCCACATTAAAAAGTTTTGCAGAAAGTTCAAAAAGGAGCAAGAGAACCGAAGCAAAGCTGTGAAGAAAGACGACAGCAGTGATGATGAGCAAACTAATATCATAGACGAATTCAATATCGTTTATGATGAAGATATTATTAATCTTGCATCCCAGGAGTCCAGTTGGGTGCTTGATAGTGGTGCTACCATTCATGCTACATTCCGTAGAGAATTCTTCTCATCATACACACCTGGATATTTTGGTGTTGTTAGAATGGGAAATGCAGGCCTGTCAAAGGTTGTTGGCAGAGGAGATGTTTGCTTGGAAACAGAGAATGGTACCAGATTAATTTTGAAGGATGTCAGGCATATTCCAGACATGCGCCTGAATTTAATCTCTGTACGCAAACTTGGAAATGAAGGATATTGCAGCTCCTTCATTTATGATAGATGGAAACTTACAAAAGGCTCCTTAATAGTGGCTAGAGGTGAAAAACATGCAACTCTATATGTGATCGAAGCAAAGCTCTCCACCAATACAGTAGCTGCGATGGAGAAAGAAAATGCAATTGAACGGTGGCATCGGAGACTTGGCCACATGGGTGAAAAAGCAATGAAAAGCCTAGCCAAGAAGAAAATGTTGCCCGGTATGGATGAAGTACACCTAGACAAATGTGATGATTGTCTAGTTGGAAAGCAAAACAGAGTTGTTTTTAAAAGTTCCCCTCCTTCCAGAATGAAGAATGTGTTAGATCTGATTCACTCAGATTTGTGTGGACCAATGTCAAAGTCACTTGGTGGTGCTCAGTATTTTGTGACTTTCATTGATGATCATTCAAGGAAGACATGGGTATATCTTCTGAAGACAAAAGATCAGGTTCTAGATGTCTTCAAAGAATTTCATGCCTCAGTTGAGAGACAAACTGGGAAGAAGTTAAAATGCATCCGAACAGACAATGGTGGAGAATACACTGGACCATTTCATGTTTATTGTAAAGAGCATGGTATTCGGCATCAGATGACACCTCCAAAGACACCGCAGTTGAATGGTTTAGCTGAGAGGATGAACAGAACTTTGATGGAAAGAGTCAGATGTCTACTCTCACATGCAAAGTTGCCTAAAAGTTTTTGGGGTGAAGCTATTCTCACAGTTGCACGTGTGTTGAATCTTTCACCCTGCACTCCTCTCAAGATGGATGTTCCAGATAGAGTATGGTCAGGAAAAGATGTTTCCTATGATCATCTGCGGGTATTTGGATGTAAAGCATTTGTTCATATACCCAAGGATGAGAGGTCTAAACTTGATGCTAAGACAAGACAGTGTATTTTCATTGGCTATGGTCAAGATCAATTTGGCTATAGATTTTATGATCCTATGGAGAAAAAACTTGTCAGAAGTCGTGATGCTGTATTTGTTGAAGATGAAACCATTGAAGATATTATTAAAACAAAGAAGGATGTTCCTGATTCCAATGGTGACTTTGTGAAATTGATTCCTTCAAAGATGGTGCCGAGACAGAATGAAGATGAAGTTGAAAATCGCCAGCCAAACATGGCTGATGATGAAGCTCCCGCCCAAAGTCAATCAGATGATGATTCAGATGATGATGATCAACCACATATAAGGAGATCTACTAGAATGAGACAACCTTCTACTAGATACTCAAGTAGTCAGTACGTGTTACTCACTGACGGGGGAGAACCTGAAGACTTTAAAGAAGCTATGATTGATGATCACAAGCAGAAATGGGTTGAAGCCATGCAAGATGAGATGAAGTCCTTGTATGAGAATAACACTTTTGAACTGGTGAAGTTGCCAAAAGGCAAGAGAGCTTTGAAAAACAAGTGGGTGTTCAGGATCAAGCATGAAGAATATAATTCTGACCCAAGATTCAAAGCTAGACTGGTTGTGAAAGGATTCAACCAAAGAAAAGGCGTTGATTTTGATGAAATTTTTTCACCAGTTGTGAAAATGACATCCATTCGCACAGTGCTTGGTTTAGCTGCAAGTCTGAACTTGGAAATCGAGCAATTGGATGTTAAAACAGCCTTTCTACATGGAGATTTGGAAGAGGAAATATACATGGAACAGCCAGAGGGTTTTGAAGTAAAAGGAAAGGAGAATTATGTGTGCAAATTGAAGAAAAGTCTTTATGGCTTAAAACAGGCACCGAGACAATGGTATAAGAAGTTCGAGTCGGTAATGGGGGAGCAAGGCTACAAGAAGACTACTTCAGATCATTGTGTTTTTGTACAAAAATTCTCTGATGATGATTTCATTATTCTGTTGCTCTATGTTGATGACATGTTGATTGTTGGCCAGAATGTTTCAAGAATCAACAACTTGAAAAAGCGATTGAGTAAGTCTTTTGCTATGAAAGACTTGGGGCCAGCAAAGCAGATTCTTGGCATGAATATCATCAGAGACAGAGATGTCAAGAAATTGTGGTTGTCACAGGAGAAGTACATTGAGAAAGTACTTCAAAGATTTAATATGAAGAAAGCTAAAGCGGTTAGTTGTCCTCTTGCTAATCACTTTAAGCTAAGTTCTAAACAGAGCCCTTCTACAGACAAAGAGAAGGAAGAGATGGAAAAAGTTCCATATGCTTCAGCGGTTGGAAGCTTGATGTATGCCATGGTATGTACACGACTAGATATTTCTCATGCTGTTGGAGTCGTGAGCAGATTTCTTTCAAATCCTGGAAAGGAACACTGGGCTGCAGTGAAATGGATTTTCCGGTATCTTCGAGGTACTTCCAAAATATGTCTATGTTTTGGAACTACAAATCCTGTGTTAGTTGGTTACACAGATGCAGATATGGCCGGTGATGCTGACTCGAGAAAGTCTACTTCAGGCTATCTAATTACCTTTGCAGAAGGAGCTGTGTCATGGCAGTCAAAGCTACAGAAGTGTGTTGCACTTTCTACTACCGAAGCAGAGTTTATAGCAGCAACGGAAGCTTGTAAAGAGTTGCTATGGATGGAAAAGTTCTTGAAAGAACTAGGTTTGCAGCAAGACAGATATCAATTATTCTGTGATAGTCAGAGTGCTATACATCTTGGAAAAAATGCCTCTTTTCATTCAAGATCCAAACATATTGATGTAAGATATCACTGGATAAGGGATGTGATGGAGAAGAAGCTACTACAGCTTGAGAAGATCCATACGGAAGAAAATGGATCAGACATGTTGACAAAGATTATACCAAAACAGAATTTTGAGTATTGTCGACTCGCTGCAGGATTAATGGAACCCCCCATGTGATCGGGAGGGGGAGATTTGTTAGTTATCCCTCCACATGGTGGAATTCACACAACTTTAGTTAGGTTTTGAATGAAGAAAAATTAAACATGTTTGTTGAAAAAATGAAAAAGAAGTGTGAATGTAATCTTTGAAATTCAAAGATTGGGATGCAAAAATGCCTATAAATAGGCATGGTTATTTTGCATTCAAGATATAGAGAGATGTATAAGATCTAATCTTTGAGAGAAAAAGATTAAGAGTAAGAGAGTGAGAAGTATTTTAGAAAAATATTTGGGATATTTTTCTAAAAGGGGAGTGACAAAATAGTAAGTTTGGGAAACACTTGTGTGCTACTATTTTGGGTTTATCTCAAATTGTGGGATTACCTCTCTCTCTTGTACCCATTAATTTTATTAGTGGAAGAAATATTTTCGGAGTTTGTCCCGTGGACGTAACCCAAACGTTTTGGGTGAACCACGTTAAATTGTTGGTGTCATTATCTTTCTCTGCTTATTTATTTATTTTATCCGCTGTGCCCAACATTAATTGCCTACGCAATTAGTACTAGCAAATTGGACATGAATATATTTCATAACACAAATATATACAAAGTTATTAATTATATATAGAAAAACAAAGGCACAAAAATATTAAAACAACAAAAGAAAAAAAGTTCAAAGAAAAAGCTGCTAGCTTGCTTGCTACTACCACTATGCGAACTTCTTGAAAAGCCATCGATGCTTCTTGATACTCACAGTCCACCCGATAACAATTCCTATCACCAATCCACAGCCGTATCCCATCACCACCACTTTCCAATTGAATTCAAATGGTGTGCCTGAATCTTGATTTTCTAATGGTTCTAACGGAATACCCAAATTAACCCCACATTTCTTGCTCAAAGGACTCCCACAAAGCCCTGGATTTGCAGAAAAAGAATCATTTTCGAATGTCTGAAATTGGTTGCTTTGTGGGATTGGTCCAGTCAGGTTATTGTATGAGACATTGAAGAATGAAAGAAAAGTAAGTTGTGTGAGTTGCATTGGGATATCTCCTGACAGTTTGTTATGAGAAAGGTCCAATGCCTCAACTTCTTTTAACTTCACCAAAGATAACGGTATATGACCCGTAAGAATGTTGTTAGAGAGGTTAAGCAATTGAACTTCTTTCAGATTCCCAATTATATCTGGAATTCCACCCTCAAATCGATTACTCGAAAGATCAACAGCCACGAAGAATTCCAAGATTTTGTCATAACTTGTGTCTCTACCTTTGTTCATGATTTTGATAGAATACATATAATAGGCACTCCAATTCATCTTGGGAGAACGAAAACTTACATTTGCTTCCATGTATGTTAAGCGGCCATTGTCAACATTTTTCATGCCAATCCAATTCCGGAAGTACTTTGATGGCAACTTGCCGGTAAAATTGTTATGAGAAAGGTCAATGATCTGCAATAAGTTAAACTCGAATTTGTTTTGAGGCTTTCCAACTGCGCCATGAAACCTATTAGATCTCAGAGTGAGGACCCTTAGCCTTGGAAGAATACCCAACCAAGAAGGAAATAAATCTTGTATTTGATTGTTCCCAAGATTGAGTATTTCTAGCTTGGAACAGTTTGTTAAAGACTTAGGCAACTTGCCTACAAGTTTATTTTGACTAAAATCCATCACCTTTATGTTGCAGCTTCTTGTAAAATTGTTAGGAATTTTTCCTGACAGACTGTTGTTTCGCAAGTCAAGAATTGAGGCAAAACTAAGTAAATTCCATAAACATGGAGGCAAGTTGCCACTCAAGTTGTTGTTTGACAAATCTACAGCCAAGACAGATGTCAACTTGCAGAACAACGGTGAGATATCTCCACTGAATTTGTTTCTTGAGACTGCATAATTGGCTACTGAAGGAGGTGGAATTGGGAGGGCTCCTTGTAATTTGTTAGAGGTGAGAGCCAAATCGATCAAATTAGTCCACGGAAGAAAAACAGAAGGTTGCTCAAAACCTGTCAGGAAATTGAAGGCTATGTTCAGAATAAGCAGGCTTTCAGTGGCCATATTGAACAACCAGTTTGGTATATGCCCCTCAATTCTGTTTCCTTCAAGCATTAAAACTTCCATTTTTTTTTGACTTTGCAAGAACATTGGAAACTCTGTCAAATTACATGAATTCAATTCCACGTTTTGAAATTCAGGGAGAGTAGCATTAACAGAACTGCTGCTGACTAGGGACAAACGATTGTATGATAATCCGAGCCTCTTAAGGGTCTTGGATTGAAGAAATGAGTCAAATTTCAAGGTGCCACTAAGATTATTTTTCTGCAGATTAAGAACTTGAAGATTTGGAAGCCGAAATATAGGCTCTGGAATTGGACCTTGGAATCCATTATAAGCAAGCTGAAGTAAAACTAATTGGGAGACATTTCCGAGCCAAGAAGGGATTTGACCAGTAAATTGATTTGAATAAACAGACAAAGATTGGATTTGAGTCAGATTTCCAAGATAAGACAGGATGTCTCCAAACGAATTGGTCTCGGCCATGCTCAAAACATAAAGATTAGTTAACTTGGAAACCCAGCTCGGAGTATGAGGGCTAAAATTATTGGAGGAAAGTGAAAGATAAGTGAGTTGAAATAGGTTTGGAAAGGAAGAAGGGATATTCCCAGAGAAATTGTTTTCAGAAAGGTCCAAGGCTTCAAGCTTTGTGAGATTGCCAATTGAAGATGGTATTTGCCCCCAAAAATGACATCCACTAACAGACAACTTACTCAAAGACTTAAGGTTCCCAATGGAAGAAGGCAGCTGACCAGAGAAATTTGTGCTTTCCAGCAATAACGTCCTGAGTGGGCTACCCACCTGAAATTCTGGAAGATATCCTGTAAGATCCGGATTATATCTCAAGATGAGAAAATGAAGATTAGGCAAATAGAAAATGCTTGAGGGAAATTCTCCTTGCAAATTACAGTCTCTGAGAAGGAGAGATGACAAAGAAGTTAAGTTTGCCAAGCTCCGAGGGACCTGAGAAGAAATGGTGACTCCACTTAGTCTAAGTTCAGCCAATTTACTAAATGAATCAACCACATCTTTCAAGCTAGGTTTCTGAAGCTTTAATTGATTATCTCCTAGATCAAGAGAAACCAACTCAGAAAGCTGCAAGATTTCTGATGGAATTTGGCCAGAAAAGTTCGAGTATGAGAGATTTAAATATGTCAATCCCGACAAGCTTCTAATCCCCGGAGGGATTCTTGAAAGATTGAAATCATTATGGGCAAGGTTAAGAGTTTTAAGATGAAAAAGGCGGAAGATTGAGCTGGTAGAGTTGATAGATCCAAAGAGACAGCTGCTTGAAAGATCAAGCCCAATCACATAACCTGTGCCAATATCGCAACTGACACCATCCCATGAGCAGCAATCGCCAGATCTCCATGTTTTGAGCTTGGTATAAGCAGAACGATCACAAGTAAAGTTGTCAAAGAGAATACTTTGCTTGAACTGTAACAAGGAGTAGTGATCATCTTCATGGCAAAGTGGCTCCCGAATGGAACAAGAGTAACAAAGCAGACTCAAGAAGAACAGCAGAAAAATTGAAGTTGTGCACATAGTTCTTTAGATAAAAATGAAATCAGTGTGTGTTGAATTAGTGAATTGTTAATTAAACCCACAACTTTCATTTTATAACCGGCATGGATTGACTTCAAGTCATCCACACCAATAATTGCGTTGATTCCCAACATCATTTCAGAGTTGGAAAAGCTAAAATAAGTATTTATTTTATATGGTATAATTGTCTAAATAAATTTTTTATTTAATAATTAGGAAAAATGTTTTGATTTGTCTCTATCGTTTTGTTAAAATAGCTTTTCGAGAAATATTTTAAAGTAATTCAAAGATTTTAGACCTAATTTAAAAGAAAAAATAAATTCCGAGAAAAAATCGAGTTGGGATAAAAATATAAAATTGAAAAATTAATAAAATATGAAGGGGCATATTTTAGTTTCAAAACAAATATTAAAGATAAATTAGCTCTTTCGGCAAAATGCTTGTGGCAAATTGTAACTTTATTCCTAATAACTCTATATATTATCAAAAGGAAAAAAAAATAATTATGAACTTTATGGATTTTCATATATTTGACTTTCTTATTTTGTGAAGTCAATAATGAGTAATTTAATTATAAAAATTGTGCTGTCATAATATTGTTTTTTCTCATGTTTAAAAATCTTCCCTTTTTTCCTGATAAGATCCAATTTTCTGATCTTAAAGTGATACATAATTATTGTTGTTTACAGTTTACACAAATCCCATATCTAAGATTTCAAGGGCAAAAACCTTGAAGATCCACATCTTGGCATCAAAGATGATAATAATGAAAAAATATGGAATGAATGTTAAGTATATTATATGTCATTAAATATGAATTATTTGATAAAAATTAATATTTTTATATAACTATATATTCACATTTAATGCATTCAGTATAATTAATATAATGAATCATTTTTATATTTATATAATTTTTTTTTCAAGAATTTCTTTTTTTTAAGGAAAAAAAACATGTGAAATTTTCTTTTGCTATTATAGTAATATTTTTTTTTTCAAAGCTACTAGCCTGCTAATCTTTATTGGGAATTATCAATGTTATTAAAACCGGATCGGCCAGTCTGATCGATTTAACCGCAACTATCAGTTGATCTGGTTGGTTTAATGCATGCAAACCGGAATGACTAAAAAACCAGCAGAAACCGTTTTGAACTAGTTGAAAATCGGTGAAAATCGGACTGAAACTGAAAAAACAGGATAAAATCTAAATGAAACAGTTTAAAACTAAAAAAATTAATTTTTATCTAAAATATCAATACAATATTATTTTTTTCTGGAAAAAAAATAATACTTAAGTATAAATATAAAATAATTAAAATTTAAGCAATTTTGATAAATTTTTTATGAATAAAATAAAAATAAAAATTTATATTTGATGAATGTCTTTGAATATTTATAATTTTTTATTATATTTATTTTAAATTTTTGTTATAAATGTTGAATTAGTTGAAAATATTATTTTATTATTATTGTTTGATGATAAATATATTTTTTTAATTAATTTTAACTTTTTTATATAGTGATATTTTTATAATATTTATATAAAACATAAAAAATAATATTATTTAAAAAAAATCCGATTAAACTTCAACAAACCGATCGAAGCACGAATCATTTAGCGCTTCGATTTTTTATCCACTTCGATTTTAATTGTGTTTCTGTGTATCTGTATCCTAATTTTTTCAACGTCTCAATTTACAATGTGCAGACAATTTTGACCAAATTGTCAAATGTCCACACACGTGCCGCTGGTCTATTCCATTTATATTCTAATTTACCTCTATTATTAATTTCCAATCTTTTGATAATTCTTTTTCAGTGTTTATGGATTTTTCAATCGTATGACGATTCTAATTGATTTACATTTGTATACAATAATATACTCATATATAGCCGTTGAATTTTTCCCTTTTTTGCAATTGACACAACTTTCCCCGTCTGGGTAAATCAAGAGATTCTTGGGATATTTTGCATGTCGTTTTGATTTATTTTCATTGCGGAATGAAATCATTAGATTTGTGTATATTGCTAATTATCTATTAAATATTAATTATTTTTTATATCTTTTGATATTCGAAATAAAATCAATTAATTTAAAATTTTGATTCTCTTGACGGCATATGTTTCATATATGAGATAATGATTAAATTTTTATGAGATAATGATTGAATCCGATATCTCATTTGAGGAATCGATTCGAAATATTTAGCACTCGGAATTTCTCAACATTAATTAAGTAGTAATTTGAGATGTAAAATTAAGTACCCCTCAATTATTTTAAACATAAAATAAACTAAAAACAAAAGAAATTTCGCTAATAAATTAAATTAAAAAAATGCAAATAAAACACACAAATATGACCCCTAACACATATCCATTCTTTAATCAAATATCTCGAATCCACCGCCGCAGCAGCAGCCCTCCACCGCCGCAGCAGCAGGCACGCAGCAGTAGCCCTCCACCATCGCAGCAGCAGGCGCGACGCACCAACAGCCCTCCGCCGCAGTGCAGTACCCACCGGCCACCAACGCTCCTCCTGCGCCATCACACGAAATCCACCCACCACCCTCCTTTGCAGCCACCGATCCAACCCTCTTTGCTTACCACACTCGTCGTTCAACCAGATCTGGTGTTTTTCCCCCGTCACAAGCACGAGATAAAGGTAAACGACCCATTATTTATGCATCTAGGTAGGTAAAGGTTGGATTGGTTGATGAAAGTACTTCAGAGGATGAGTTAGACCAAGGAGATGCACCCATTCCCGACAAGCCACCTCGAAAATATCCAAGGCTTGCAATAGGTAAGAGTCGATTTCCCCCAGCAGCACATGAGTTAGGAGAAAATCTCGACTTTGATAGAGAGGAGCACAAGGCAAGGTACTATTCCCTTGATACTTTAGATATTATGCCAGGAAGATGTTTTGATGATTCTGCTTTACGTGCTTTGGGATTGTATGATGAGGTGTTGGAATTAATTGATGGTATTGGTTGGCGTTGCTTTTTCGTGATCAATATGCCTGTGTATGATGCTTTAGTCAAAGAGTTTTTCAGCACTTTCAACTTTGACCATCAGGGACCCAATTTTAACTTAGCTTTTCCATTTGCTTTAACTTGCAGACTGCTTGGCACATTTAAATATTTTTCAATCACTACATTTAACATTACTTTGGGGTTTATAACTGATGATGAATCTAAAACGAGTGCTTATTTGGATATGATTTGTGATTATCCTGATGAGTTTGATGCTTTAGCAGTTTATAGAGAGTTAACTGGGATGCCTAATATTGAGTTCTTTCCTGGAAAATCTAAAGCTTTTTATTTCCAAAGTGCTGCTTTGCGAATGATTCATCGTTTCTTAGCCATAAATTACTCTGCACGTAATGATGATAGCACCGTTGTCACGAAAGCTGAATTATTCTTTTTATGGTGCATGGTTCATGAGAAAAGAGTTAATTTGGGCTACTGGCTTGCAGTAAAATTGGATAAACTTTGTTTAAAACCTAAGAAGCTTTATTTGAGATCTTTTGTCACTAGCTTGGCTGTTAATGTTGGATTGTTGGATATAAGTAATACCACAATGCATATTGCTTGTACAATGCCACCAATGGATTTAATGTTTTTGGATAAATTACACTTGTTGCAATGTGGCGAGAAATGAGCCATTTCTTTTGTGGATGCAGGTGCTTTGGCCAAAGATAGAATTTTCAAAAAGGATACTAAGAAGAAAGCTCTAACAGCATCATCTCAAGCCGCGGCCTCTGTTCCCTGTTCCACCACATCCACTACTACTCTTGAAGCCCGCTTAGAGCGTATTGAATATGATGTCCATCAGTTACAGGCGCATCTTTTGGCCTACTTTCAACATGTGGGGTTTACCCCACCTCCTTCGCAGCATTGATTGATTGGACTCTTCCTCCTCCACCAGGGCAGTATTCATTCTCTCTTTTGTTCTTTTTGTATTTTTGATGCCCTTTGCCCCAAATTTGATTGGTTGTTCCGCATTGAGGACAATGCGAGGAGAAAGTGTAGGGGAGGGGTTGAGATAGAAGTGATGTGCGTTTTGTGATGATGTGGTGATTTTGCTAGACATACTTTTGGATTCTTAGGTTGTTATGAATATTTTGGCTAGTTGGTTTGTTGGTTTTTTTGGTTGTTTTAGGAATTAATTACACCTAAGTTGAAAAAAAATGGTTTGTTCAAGCATAATTGTGCATATTTTGTGGTTAGGTGATAGTAGTTAGCACTTGTCCTATGGATTTAAATGATTTGTTCTTCTAGTTCATTGTTCTTAGCATAGGTTGAATTGCATTTTCTTTTCCAGAAAAGATACTTATCTTAGGCCAATTAATTGACCATTTAGTCTTAACCAATTGGATGTTAAGCAGAAATGAGTTGATTTCTTGATAATTTACTCCACTACAAGAAAATCAGCAAATAGCAACGAAAATTAGCAACCGAATATGTTGAATTTTCGTTGCTAATTTTTATTAGCAACGGAACATTCGGTTGCAAATTTGGCGGTTGGTATTTTTAGCAACGGAAATTATTTTCCGTTGCTATTTTTACCAACGGAAATTATTTTCCGTTGCTATTTTTACCAACGGAATTAGATTTTTCGTTGCTATTTTTACCAACCGAATAGAAATTCGGTTGCTATTTTTAGCAACTGAAATCAATTTCCGTTGCTATATTTAGCAACCGAATAGAAATTCCGTTGCTATTTATAGCAACCGAAATCAATATCCGTTGCTATTTTAGCGACCGAATTAAAATATCCGTTGCTAAATTCGGCGAATATTTTTAAAAAAATTTGCGACGGAATTTTCGTCGCTATTCCGTCACTAAATTATTATTGATTTTTTACACAAAATTACTTTTACTTTCGAAGTTAGAAAATCAATATTTATGCAAATATATCTGACAATTGAAACAAAAGTACATGCTGTTCTTACATGCTAACTAGCAAAACACAGTGACGAACAGAATGGACTCAATAATTAATGATAGATTCAGGTCGTGTACAAACTAGTTATAGCAAATTCAGTAAAGAACTTAAGAAATCAACATCTGAAGTAAATATAAATCATCAAAAATTTTAATTACATATAAGTGGTCAACACAAAGGAAAGGCACCATTTACTTTTATTACAAAATTCCCAATAGAAATACACATGAAATTTAAGGCAAGCTACATAAAGAGAGAAATCTGCCTCATGCAAACTAGTTAATACCATCAATATTGTTATCAATTTCCTTAAAATAACTCAAGTACATATCCATAGGTTCACAACTCAAGTACATGTAACATTTTCGTTCTATTTAATTTCATTCTCTATCTTACTAATTTCACAACTCAATTAACTGCAAAAGAAGAACAAAAAAATAGACCAACTGGAATTTTCAGACTTAAAGGCTAGAAGATGGAATGATTTGTTTTCTACTTGGCAGCTCTAAAATGGGATTGAGTGTACGTTTTTAATGGGTCCTCTTAGCTTCTGTCCATATACATGGTGGAGACTAACTTTGGAATGAAATTTTAACAATTCTATACACTGTTAATTACAGTTACACATATTGAGAACACTGGACAGGGTATGATTACAGCATACAATGGTATGGCATATTCCAAGGAGCATTACATTTATAATACTGGTAGATTAAAAAATTAAAGAAAGAAATAAAGAATTGCGAGTACATGCATACTATGAAATAACTCACAAAAGGTACCGCTTTCTTCTCCTAATTCCCCTCTTTCAATGTGAAAATAATTTCACAAAAGGACAAGGGCAACAGAGGGAACTTTATTAACTCAAGCACAATGAAATAACTCAACTCAATAGCAGCAGCATACTTAGTAAGTTGAATTTAATGTGTAATGGGTTTGTTAGGCAACTCTTACACCATATGGGTAAGTAATTACTAATACCACCAATAAACAACTACCCTAACTACCAAAAGAATTTCCCTATACCCGGGTACTTAATTTGAAGCCATCAAGCTTTAAAGGTTCGGAAACAGAAAAGGATACAACAACAAAAGCCTATAATGAGCACTTTCTCATTACAAAAGAAACAAATTATGAAAAAAAGGAAAAAGGAAAAAAAAAGCACTTACATCTCCACCATGGAAACCACCTCTTCTGGATCATCAACAGCATGCTCATTTTTCCATTCCTCAACCTCTGAAATTTCATTATCCTAAGTTCATTAAACTTGTTGTCAGATTCCACCATTTTTGGTCAAGAGAAACAGTGGCAGAGTAAATGTAGAAAAAGTACCTCTGAAATTTCAGTGAAAAATCTCATTAATGGCTTCTTCAAAAAACAGTGCCTAAGATATAGAAACCACTAATCATGAAAAGGAATTTTAAAACCAGGAAAGCTGATTTTCACTAATTTTCATTTTATAGCTAAATGAAGCTTCAGTTCATTCTTAGAAAAACAAAAAAGAATGAAAATAATTCGTAAAACTGAAATTAATAAATAATGTTACTAATTAAATAAGCCGAGAGAATGCATGCAAGTAGCATTATGCAGATTTTGAGATATGAATAGTTACTGAAGATGAAAAGAAAGCTCAAAAACCACATGGAACTGCATAATGTAGATCAAATGTCTGCTTTTAAAACCAAAAGAAGAGGAAGAAGAAGAAAATCGAGGAAGTTGTGTTTCTCCATTTAACTAAGAGCGACTAAACACTGAGAAAGAAACCAATAGAGAGCTAAAAAGAAGGAAAAGAAGAACCTGAAAAGGTCGGAGATCCCGTCATTTCGTACAGTAGCAAGGATTCCGACAACCGTAAGCAATATCAAAGCAATAGAAAATTTATGATAGTGTTCTCATTGATGCATTCCCAATCTGGTACATCATTTCTTGAAGTTTCCTTCTCATTCAAAGGCCGCAACCGAACTGAAACTAGAGTTTTCTTCTCATCACCACTCGGCCCCTGTGCCATCTGCTCCTCATCAGCTGCCCCCATCTCTCCCATTCTGTCCCGACAAGATGGGAAATTATAATCTATGTAAAAGAAGTCTTTATAAGCTAATACAAAAACATACAAATAGCTAATCGCCAATTTTCTGTACCTCCTACGGTTGTCCTGTTCCTTATTATTCAACTAATACATTATGGCTCAAACTTTTTAAAAAATAAAATATAATCGTTGGATTCCTAGAGAACACAAGGACCACGCAACCTTAACAACCACAATCATTTTCGTGAGCAGGCGATCATGGGTTAAGTGATAAATTCACCGACACTTTTGGTCAGTTCTTTTGTCTGTCAAGCAAGAAGCCCAATTTCTTTATTCTCCATTTCTTATTAATTTTCAATAGAACAAATAAAAGCCTGACAAATTACTTAAGCCCATTCATCAGCTATTATTCTTGAAGTCAAACAAAATGCTAGCTGTCTATTTTAATTGACTAATTTGGAATTTTCTCAAAATGGTCCCATTAACAGACTGTCAAACACCTCTACCTTCTCCAATTACATTAAACCCTTTGGATAAACAATTATATATTTTATTTGGAACAGAAATAAAATTAAAAGAAAAGAGAAATTTTATTTTACCTTGAAGACAGAGAATTCAGTGTCTCTTTCCAAGAATGTTTGCGCGTTCCTGGAGAATCTTCACTGATTCCATATGCAGATTATCTGTATTACTTTACTACCAAACACCCCCGACTGAGAAGGGGCGTTTGGATTTTCTGCTTGAAAGATTTTCTTTTCCCGTTAAAATTTGAACCTGCACCAAACACCCCCGACTGAGAAGGGGCGTTTGGATTTTTTGCTTGAAAGATTTTCTTTTCCGTTAAAATTTGAACCTGCACCAAACGAAAAACTCAGAATTCCAGAAACAGAAAATGGCAATGAATTTCAAAAAATGCTGAAAATATCCGGAAAATCTCTGAAACAAGTGCATTTGAGAATCAAATTAAATTGAAAACTAGAATCAATTTGAAACAAGTACCATGGCCTACTCACCTCATTATTTGAAACACCTTCGTTAAACACCGCATCAAAAATAAATTCATATTTCTCGACATATTCTATTAGGTCAACCTGCAGAATGTAGTAATTATATTTAGAAAGATGGGTAGGTGTATGACATCTATTGCCCACTGTCTTATACACCAATATAAATACTTTAAACTAGGAACTTTGAAGAGATAAAAAAGATTATGGGGACTGACATTATGGGGAAACCATAATTTTTCCAGAAAGAAATAAAAAAGATTAAAACAAAACATTAGACGATACCTAGGATTGGGAGGTAAATAAGCTGTAGGATTTATTCTGCATCTCAATCTGAGCGTTGTAGTCAGAACACCTACACTTCCATCTTCAAAGCTAACATATATTGAAGATGAACGATGGGTGTAGAAATGAATGGCTTGGCATGAGGACCGGAGGAGATGTCTACCCTCGACTGTTTCGTTAGAGAGATAGAGAGAGGGACGGCGGTGTGTGAGGGAAGAGATGAAAATCTAGGGTTTTCCCAATTTATAGTTCTAACAAAGGTAAAAGTACTTAAATGCCCCTGATTTAGCAACGGAATCATTATTCCGTTGCTATTTTAGCAACCGAAATAATTTTCCGTTGCTAAATAACAACCGAATAAAATTCGGTTGCTATTTTTCGATGAAAGTGAAATTTAGCAACGGAATATTTTTTTCGTTGCTATTTTAGCAACCGAAACAAATTTCCGTTGCTAAATAGCCACCGAATAAAATTCGGTTGCTACTTTTTGTTGAAAGTGAAATTTAGCAACGGAATCATTATCCGTTGCTATTTTAGCAACCGAAACAATTTTCCGTTGCTAAATAGCAACCAAATAAAATTTGGTTGCTATTTTTCGATGAAAGTGAAATTTAGCAACGGAATTTTTTTTCATTGTTATTTTAGCAACCGAAACAAATTTCCGTTGCTAAATAGCAACCGAATAAAATTCGGTTGCTATTTTTCGATGAAAGTGAAATTTAGCAACGGAATTTTTTTTTCCGTTGCTATTTTAGCAACCGAAACAAATTCCGTTGCTAAATAGCAACCGAATAAAATTCGGTTGCTATTTTTTGTTGAAAGTAAAATTTAGCAACGGAATTTTTTTCCGTTGCTATTTTAGCAACCGAAATTGAATTCCGTTGCTATTTTAGCAACGGAATTCAATATCGGTTGCTAAATTAGCAACGGAATTTAAATTCCATTGCTATTTTCCGTCCCAAATCTTATCCGCCATTTTTTGCCGCCTTAATTAGCAACGGAATACAAATTCCGTTGCTAATTTTCGTTGCTAAATAATGGCGCCATAAATTCCCTCCACTTTTAGCAACGGAAGCTAACCAAATTTTTTCGGTTGCTAATTTTATAAAATTCAACCTATTTTAGCAACGAAAACTATATTCCGTTGCTAAATAGCAACGGAATTGTGTTTCCGTTGCTAAATTAGCAACGGAATTAAATCCGTTGCTATTTCAAGATTTTCTTGTAGTGCTCTATTTCATGCATCTCATGGTAGCCTCAGCATTCTTTTGAATTAGAAAATTCAAGGCTCAAATTTAACAAGTGAAATAAATTTTTGCATGAACTTAATTTGAAATCTTTGCACATTAGGTGATTGTTAAAACCAGTTGAGACATCAAAGAAATCTTTGTATGTTTATGGTTTGGGAATCTTATTTAAAAAAAGGGAGATTAGTAAATAAATTTTTACTCCGCTATCCATTAAAAATTTGGATATGAGTAGAGCTAGTAGCCACTTGGATTTGTGTTGTCTGAGTAACCGGGTGTATGCGGGTCAGAACCGGGTGCCCTCGCGTAAAAAGGACATCTACATTCCTTGTAAGCAGTCTTAGTCTTCCCCATGAAGAAAAAAATATATAAATAAATAAAAGCATCAAAAGTAAAAATGATGCCAAAAATAAAAGTTTTTGGGTAATTTGATTCCCCTGCTTGTTGAAATTTGTGCGTGTGTTATCTCTTCTAGTTTGGCAATCCATCTATGTGTATTGATTTAATTTTAAACTAAAACTTAAAAATTCTTGCATGATTAAAATATTCTGAGTCTTGTTGTTTCTAGTTTAAAAAGATTGTTGAGAAACCCATGTTATGATATGAATTAGTAGGAAATTATTCTGAATGTCGTTCTCTGATTTGCCTTGCACTTTAATATGGTTGGAGCTTTTGGGCTTGAATTTGGTTGAGGATGAGAATTCTTCTAATGGGATTGATTGTGTTGTTTGACTAATGCTTGAGGACAAGCATGGGATAAGTGTGGGCACAACAAAAAAAACTGCCAATTAGCGACGGCTCAATTTTCGTCGCTACTTTTGCGACGGATTAGCGACTGTTTTCTAATTGAGTCGTGAGAATGATATTTACTATTTTTTTTGCGACAAAATAGTGACAGAATTAATAAACAGTCGCTAATTATTGGCGGGAAGAGTACGCGCCCTGTTTTGCGATGGAATTAGCGACAACTTTTTCCGTCGCTAAATTTTATAATTTTTTATTCAAGAAATTTGTTCCAGAAATTTTAGCGACTAACATTTTAGTCGCTAATTTTGGCGGGAAAATTTAGCCCCATTTTTGCGACGGTTTAGCGACGAAAGTTTTCTGTCGCTAATTAGTATTTTGTTATGTTATACGATTAGCGATGGAAGTATGTAGTCGCTAATCCGTCGCAAATAAATTAAAAAATAAGTTTTTTAATTTCACTTCCATGGTTTATGTATAATTTCAAGTAATTTTAATATAGACCATATAAAATAAATATTTTCTTTTGTAACATAAAATTATAAATTATTTTATAAGTTGATAATAATTTTTTATCAATTATACCAAAATCTAATGTTATTTATTTAGAAAATTTATATTTTAAATCATAATAATAAACTAATTGTTATGATTATTATATATTTGCGTGTTCAAGATTAATAAAAATAAATATTTATAAAATTTATTATTTCATTTAAAATAATAATAATAAAATTTGTAATTGATTTTTATTTTAAAAAATTTAAATCAAATATTAAATTATTAGGAATTAAATTGATTTGTTTATCAATTATCCCAATTTTGAAAGTGTCCAAAGACTATTGAATATGAAATTCGGGCTTAGTCAGCATGAAATATTTTGAAAGACTACGAGACATAGCTTCAATTAAAAATTTGTATTGTTCGCACAAAATAATTATTAGTTAGAATTATTCATCGCTATTTGTATCAAATTTAAAAAGGTGACATAAAAATTTTGAACTCTTATCCAAATAGGAACTTGAGGCCTAATTGAATATTGAATTTAGTAATGAATAAAGGATCATGATTAAAGAGAGACCAAAATATAGATCTCCGAACCTAATTTTCTCATTTTGTCGGAAATATTTCAAAATTATTGTACATAAATATTGCTAATGTGCCTTAAATATAAGCATTTTATTAATTTCATACTTTTATCAAGTTAAAAACATGTTGCACACCATTAGATAAGATGTTATCTTTCAATACGACCGAAAAAACCACTCGTATCGCCATAGTTAAAATATCTTTAAAGTATAAATACTTTTCCTATTAATTTTCTTTTCTATGATTTTAATACTACTGCGGTTACCTAATTGAGTGGTATGGAAGACTGAGAAAACTTACTGATTTGAAAATGGAGAAATGGCTTTGAAATTCTAAACATGGCCAAATTAATAAATAAGTTAAGATATTATCTGATAAATCCAAATATATAGTCCATTTGAATCTGCATGTTTACGGTTTGGTTGGATCTTCAAATACAAATTGAACAGCTTTTATACGGAATAGTGTAAGTAAAGATTTAACGGTTAAGTATTTACCGTTAGATCGGCCTGATTTTTGGTGAGTACATTTGAAACTCCTTGTTGTTAATTTTGAATGGTAAAGATTAGTTTTTAAGGTCTGTAAGTTCAATTTTTGTTGCAAAAAAGAGGCTGTTTTCTAGATTTTTTACGTAATGACCAGTTTTGTATATAAAAACGATCGAAAAATTATTTGCCGTTAGATTGGCCTGATTTTTGGTGAGTACGTTCAAAACTCCTTGTTGTTAAGTTTGGACGGTGAATATTAGTTTTTAAGATCTGTAAGTTCAGTTTTTGTTGCAAAAAAAAGGTTATTTTCTGGATTTTTTACATAATGACCAATTTTGTATGTGAAAACGATCGAAAAATCATTTGCCGTTAGATCGGCCTAATTTTTGGTGAATACGTTCGAAACTCCTTGTTGTTAATTTTGAATGGTGAAGATTAGTTTTTAAGGTCTGTGAGTTCGGTTTTTGTTGCAAAAAAAGAGGTTATTTTTCTGGATTTTTACGTAATGACCAGTTTTATATACGAAAACGATCGAAAAATCATTTGCCATTAGATTGGTAATGTATTATTTGTATTTTATATATTATTATTAGTAATGTATTATATGAATTCTTAATTATTATATTTTTTTAATTATTTTTAAAAGATAATACTTTTTTATTCATTATTTCAAAATATAAAGTAATTTATTTAAAAAAATTACATTTTTAATATTAATAATAATAATAATAAACTAATGATTGCAATATTATATGAATAAAACGGTTTGATTCAAAGATTTTGAAGGATCTGTAAATAATAAGTTATTATATAGATTTTGTAACGCTCCAAAAATTTAAATCGCGCGAGAGTATTTTTTTAACACGTGCAAAGTATTTTGATACTAGGTACAAAGGCCGATTTATTAAGGATATGATATAAATTTGCATAATTTCAAGAATTTTAAATTAATAATTATTAAATAGAGTAAAATTTAAGAACAAACCATAAGAAAGGATAAATTTTAATTTAATAACTAACAATTATTTTATATATATATATATATATATATATATATATATATATATATATATATATATATATACACACACATATAAATGTCAAAAATCTCTAAAAAGTCCTAGACAAAGTGCCCTAGTCACAGCGTCCTTGCCCTCTCCCTCTGATCGGGGATCGAAAACGAGAGAGAGAGAGTCTGCGTCGCTATGAGAAGCCGGTCACTAACATCAACCTCTTTCCTCCGCCATCTTCGTCGCACTCCATCATCTCTGTCATCTCTACTTTGCAGTTTCTCTCTCTCAAATCGAAAGCTTCTCTGACCGATTCCAGCAGCGGAAGACGATGCGAGCAACACCGGAGGACTCATGGTGGTCGTGCTATCATTTCGGTGTCTTCAGATTTTTCTCACTCACCGGTGATAGCCAGATCGAAAAAGGGGTATGCTGACTATTCCAACGGGGATTTTGGCCAGACCACGATGCGTTGGAGCACGTGAACGCTTCCAGGAGATTACCGACAGCCCCAACTCTATTTTGGCAGTAGCGGTGCATGGCCAGCGAAGCTCCAGTGACCAGCGACCCAGGGACAGGTTTGAGAGAGCTAGATATTTATTTTATTTGCTATTTAATGGTGTTATTATTTCGTTTGTCTATCTTATTTGGCTTATTAAGAATGAATGTGGTTTAAAGGCTATGAAATGAAATGTAAGTGCTGTAGAATGGATAATCAGATTCTTTATTCTTGATAAAAAAAACTTTGGGTTTAAACCTTTAATCTTGATGATGTCAATACCTGTTCATTTGACAGAGCTAAATAAATATTCACTTTTTTTTATATGATGTCTGTTCCCGTTAGAACAGAGATAAGTTTTTGACAAGTGATGGGAATCACTGAATATCATTTGCTTTGAACCATATGTTATTATTTCAAGCACAATCCCAGAGTCTTAATTTGGCCATCTTGTTTTTCTTACACAGGCACAAATGCGAGCTTAATTATCTATGCCTTCTAGCTGCATTGTGGTCCCCTGAGGGAACTTAGACCTCAGCTTCTTGTTTGTCAATATTGATGAATAACATCCTTGGATTATTTTCTATTTTGAATTTAAATCTCTATTTTCAGTTAGGCCTCATAAGAGGAAATGCTTCAAGCCATGTTATTAAATGAGGCAGCAACACGACATTATGATGTTTTAGTAGGTAGCTATGTTACAGACTGAAATCTTCTTCAATATTTTTATATATATGCTATTAGTTTTAGGCTTGAAGAAGATGATATTTGTTTGATATAAATGGTAAAAGAGAAAATAACCAGAAAATATAAACAAACAAAAGCTCACCAACTTTGCTATAACAAAAGTGCAAAAGAATATATGAAAACGCATTTATATTGTTCATATTAATTGATATGTAATAATATTTTTTTATTAAGCTATTTGCGTGAATGATATATGATTGGCTTAAAAAAAATAAATGGGTTTGTGTCAGTCTGAGCAGTCTGGGTCTCAAGGACAGTTGGGTACGTTAGCTGTGTTTGAGGTTTGGCTTTGTATTGCTTTTACTAGTCATTCTTACATGTAATTCTATACTTTGGGAATAAACATAAAGAAAAGAAATTTTCAGGTTCCTTACGAAAACAAGGTCAGTTGGCCCCAGTGTTCAACAGAACCAAGAGTTCAGCATCCAAAATGAAGATTTTCCAGCTTTGCCAGGATTTAAAGGTTCTCGATATTCTTTGTACTTTGCAGCATATGCTAATTTTCACCTTGTTGGTTGACCATCACATTAGATTTGCTTCAGGTGGTAATGCTGATTATAGTATATATGGATTTGCATCAGAAGGAGCAACTGCATGACAATACCATGTCAATGATGTAATCTCAGCACTTCCCTGTGAGTCTCAACCTAAAACATAGAATTCGTGAAATGTTACTTGTTATGTACTTCTCAAAATTTAGTTGTACTCTTTGCAGATGGGCAGGTCAGCTGGTTTCAATTTAGGAGGAACTTATTCCTCCTATCGTCCACAGCACCAGCAGCAACATGCTCCAGTGAATACTCAAACTCCAATGTTTACATGTACAGGTTTGAACTCTAGGATAAATCCCCCTCCTTGCCTATCAAAAGTTGCTGCTTAGGGACATCTATGCAAAAACATAACTTCTTTTTCTTTCTACCTTGCTTCTTCGGACTTTGGGAAAATGTGTTATATATGTGTGTGTGTGTGTGTTCCATTTTTAGTAAATAGATTGATATTAGACTTAGTCTGTAAACACGACAATGGCTGGTGATCTCAATTTTTTTAATTCATTTGCTCTGTTGAACTTAACTCCGATTATGCTTGATAGATTCTATGATTTGGTTCCTGGTTTAATTAAATTTAGATTGGTTTATTTTAATTGTGAAATTTCATTCGTTAATTAATTGTTTCTCAGTTTATGTCTTTGAATTAGGTGTGTCATAGATCCTATGAACTTCTCATAAATTATTAGCCTTTTGACTGAAGTTTGATAAATATTTTTGATATGAAGCTCACAAAGTTTGGCCCAATCCTTGTGAGTGGGCACCCATCTTCTTTACTTGTTCTCTACAAGCACAATAAAGTGTGTTTGATTATAAACTAGTAAAAAAAGCTGTGGACAATGTAGGATATGTTACTTTTTGAGATATCAAATCTTTTAAAATTAAATGAAACATGCAGGTACTGATTAGGTATGGAAAATTTTCAAATGCTGCCCTGCTCTTGGACTTTGGGTTTTCACTTCCTTATAACATCCATGATTAGGTTAGTTGATTGTAATTTATGGAAACTATATGTGTAAAAGCTGCAAGCACAATTTATAGTTACATTATTGTTGATTGCCTGAAATTTGTGAATTGAAAAGCATAATTCTCTTTCAGACATTTATCTATACAACAGGATTGCAAAGGTGCTAGATTGTTTGTCTTTCGAAGGTTCTTGGTTGCTTAAAGAAAAGGGTAACAAAAAAACCTAAGTAGTTTAAACTTTAAACTGTCCCTTGCTGCTATTTTTTCACTTCCTCGCCATTAAATTGAAAGTGTGTATCTGTGTGCATATGACTTGAGTATATATGTGCCTTTGCCATGTTCCTTGATGCTGCAACTATTTCCTAGTTCTTCATAAGATTTTGATTGTCAACTGCCTCACTTTTAGTTGATTTTGGTATACCTTTTTAAGTCGATGCATATGATGAAGAACAATGATAGGTGTTTCCATCTTTTCTTTTTTGCAAGATGTGATTGGTTGGTTGTTAGTTTCTGCAATAAATGATTTCATTTCCTTTTTAAGCAGCTGCTATCCTTCAAACTTTTTTAAATATTTAGCCGTTAATTGGCAAATTTGCTGGCTTATTCATATACTGCTTGTTCAAATAGGCTATGCTTTCTGGAGAACCAAGTATAGTGGAGGCTGCTGCAGCATTGTTGAAGGCTGTTGTTACCAGAAATCCGGCGAATCTCCGGCGACCGGTAACAAGGTCAGTATTTACTTTTAATTATATACTAAAGAGTTTTATGGACTAAAAGAAGTTTGATCGAATATTTAAGTCATAATAATAATAATAATAATAATAATAATAATAATAGTTTAGAGTTAATTACAATCCAGTGGGCTGCCAATAATACTACTTAAGTCCTTTTGTTTTTGAATGGAAATAATCAAATTTGAGGGGAACTTCAGTGCCAAAAAAGCAGTTGCTTTTGTATATGTAGGACATGATAATGTGAATATTCAATCATGGATGAGCAAAAGGGACTGATAGTGTAAGGACCACACTAGTCTATCCGGATTACTGTTACCAATCTTAATATTTTAATAAATATTACATATAATAAACATAATATGTTCTCCTGCTACATAATTAGTTCTTCTTTGACTTTTTAGTTCATATACTTTAACAAGTTGCATAAACATATATTCTGTTACATCGTAGACATATTTTGAGTTAATAGTTACAGAACATGTTCATTATAATATTTTCATAGATTTACATAAAACAAAAGAGAAATCAATACAATTTAGACATCCTAAACTCCTCTCCCTAGCTGGTGTTGGCCTTGTCCCTGAAGCAACGATACCTCCTGAACCTACACGAATAAACACCCGTGCTAAGCTATAAAGCTTAGTGAGGAACAATACATGTAGGAACAACCACTCACAGTGATTGTTTTCAAGCACACAATAAACAATAATAAAGTCAAGATATTATAATTAACACGTAAGAGTTATAATATAACTCACATAACAGATTTAAGGTTATAACTTTACTGTATGAAAATAAATCATAATGAAATAATGAAACCTTTATCAATATAACATAAATACACACTCTTCATTTCATACTGTGAAATGCCTGCTAAAGTCCTATGGGTGTGGATAACGGGTGCTGTGGATACCCGAAAGTATCGAATCTGTGGATACCCGAAGGTATCGAATCTGTGGATACCCGAAGGTATCGAATCTGTGGATACCCGAAGGGCCAGAACTATGGTCTCATATAGAGACAAACTATGGACTCATAAGAGTCAGACTATAGCAGCTGCGACTGTAACCCTATAGGCATGCCTATCTGTCCACAACCAAGTTCTATGTGCAGGCAAGTAATCATATCATATATGTCATCAATTCATATTAATGTATTCCACTATAAAGTAGAATAATTCAAAGTAATATACCATACTATGATTCTCAACTATCACCATATATACATGTATACAACCATCGTTACCATATAATTGCGTTGTTTCATAAATTCATATTCAAGTAAACATGTACAAGCATCATATACTACAATATAACCATTGCCTTAACATTTCTTACATAATTAGTATAATGAATGTTGTACATTTTTCTATATTTCATATTTAGAATGAACTATGTGATTGAAGAAAATAGTAGTTGATCTTATACTACAAATGGGGTCTTAACTTTCAAGTTTGGAACTTTGAAGGTGGGTCACGGTTACTAACAATTCATGGTAACCGTGTCCCAAGACATGATTTAGGGGTCACAGTTACTATGAAATTCATGATAACCGTGACCTAGTTGCACTTTCGGGTCTGGACTGCACCAAACTACCTCACGGTCATTACCGAATGAGTAATAACCGTGTTCTGTACTTTTTAAAGGGGTCACAGTTACTATGAAATGCTTAGTAATCGTGAGGTAGGTCATATTTAGGGTCTGGACTGAAAATGGGATCCCTCACGGTTACTATGAAAATTCTAGTAACCGTGAGGCCCAAATTGTCCAGAGACAGATTTTCTGTCTCGACTTCTATACCGATTTTGACCCAGAAAACATCATTTTTAGAGGAAAATTTCTTCTACAAAGTTGTAGATATGTAATTCTAGTTTTCAAAACATCAAAAATAAACCCAATCAGAGCTCTAAATCTCAAGTTATTTACTAAAAACCGAAGACTGCTCCCAAAGACAGAGGCAGCAATCAAGACCCGGATTCAAGCCTATTTTTCTCTATCATACAAATTGATTTTGGGGTCGTGTTCTTCATATTAATTTACGATCTGTGAGTCTAGTTTCATATCCAATTGAAATTTCTCAATTCCAATCACTATAACTCAAGATATCAACATATTTGTGCTGACTGGTCATATGAGTTTTAAGGCAGTTTTTCCCTATTTTTATCATCCTTTCCTATTTCGGTTTTTAATCAAGTCTAGCCTCAATTTTTCATGATATTCACTTCCTATAACATCAAATACTACTATTATTGCATCATATATACAATAAATACACACACAATAAATATTAAGTTCAAGTTCCCATACCTTTTCAAGTTCCACCCATTTCTTTCCTCTTTATCTTCTCCCTCCATCCCTTCTTGATTCTAGCCTTAGGTTGCTGTAAAACACTTCTCTATCTTTCTCTTTCTATCATCTATAATCATTTTCTCACTTAGAGCACACTAGCATCTTTAAGGGAAGAGAAGAAGAATGAAGAAAAAGAAAAGAAAGGAAACAAAACAAATGAGTTTTCCTTGGCCAAAATGGCCGGCCACCACAAGGAGAAGAAGACCAAAGTTTCTTCTCTCCTTCTTGCCACACAATTGTTTACTTCTTATTGGCTAATAACAAAAATCTTGGCAAATTCCATTTTAATCCCTCTTTATATTTTTGCTTCTTACTTTAATCTTTAACCTTTCACTTATTACATTTCTACCACAATTCTTTTACTTTAACTTTTCAATTATATCCTTAATCTATAATTTCACTTTAATTAGTCACATAATTAATCTCTATCTCATGCAAAAATAATCACCTATCTCTCTTAGGGTACCTTTAGGGGTATTACAAATAGTTTTAGGTATGTGAATGTGATCGATGATGCATCTAATGTGTAACTCAATTTTTTTCCCGTTTCCATAATATTATTTTTTTCTTCAAATGATATTATGATTAACCAAAATCATAATGAGCTCAAAAGAAATCTCTGTCTTGCTTTTGGTGTTCTTTAAGAAATTAATCTCCAATTGAATAGACTATTAGTAACCCAAGGTACGTAAAATGAACATATCGTTGTTGGATATTCTTATTCTCCTTCTGGACCTTTAATTTGACTAGGAGCTCTATCATTGAGGCTAGAAGAATCAAGTAATGGTGGAAATGAACAACAAGAATCAAGAAACCTGACACGGCAACCTTCACAGAAAATATCGTGTACTGGAGATGCTAAGGAAGAAATTTTCAGCCTTATGGCGGACTGTCTTCTTACTACAGTGAAGGTATTTTCTGCTCTACATGTGAATTTCTTCACATTCTTTCTTTTGTATGTATGCGCGCGTTTTTTTTAATTAATAATATGATATTCTTGGCAGGTTCTAATGAATTTAACAAATGACAACCCTATTGGTTGTGAACAAATTGCTGCATGTGGAGGATTAGAGACAATGTCTTCTTTAATTGCTTGTCACTTCCCTTCATTCAACAAAACATTATCCAACTTCAGCGAGATGAAGGAGAACATTTCATGTATTGAATTTGACAATCAGAATGATGATCATCTTACGGATCAAGAGTTGGATTTCCTTGTTGCTATATTGGGCCTTCTTGTGAATTTGGTCGAGAAGGATGGACACAACAGGTTAAAATCTACTATTTTCTTGTACCTGGGTTTGCTGCTTGCTTGAAATATTGGAATTATTTGGCTGCTGCTTGTTGCGCATTTGCTTTTGTATTACCTTCAAGCCTTTTGCTGTGACAAGTTTGATTTGTCTTCTTCTAAATCTTGCTCTCAGGTCATTCTGTCATTCACTTAAATTAGATGCTGTACGAGTACATTTTCTTGAAAACTCTCTAACAATTTTTATGGAACAAAGGCATATGATTATAGGAAATTGTTTGGTGTTGCATACATTTCTGCAGCAGCATTTTTTAAGCAACATTCTCATTTGCATGACTCAGGATATTTGTGCTTTTCTTGGATGCTATCCTAATTTTGAGTATTCAAAACCCTCGTCTGTTCACATCCAGGACATTTTAAAACACTTCTATACTTTCCATACTACAACCTACATTTATATATAAATTAAAGAATAATGGATATGAAGGAAGGGTTTTAATTGCTGAAATGAATGGAATGTTGCCTAAATATTGCGTGAAATTGGCATTGCTAAAAAAGGAAATTGTTTAATAGATTAAACCGGGAAGTATTGCAATGGTTGCCATTAGGTGTTAAAAAAAGAACTTGAGACTTATTATTGCTAAATGTAGATTGTGTACTTTAAGACTTATATGTAGTGATGTATGGTAGAAAGGGCGAAAATTCTTGTCTCTAATTTCTTATAATGTATTCAGGTCTGTTAGAACAAGAAGGCAATTGCTTGGTTGCTGCTTGTGAAGAATGATGAAGTTTTTGTAGCATATTGTATAAAAATTTGTTAGTAGTATTATTTAGTTTGAATTTTTTTTCTAATTATTTGTAAAGTATTGTTTATGATATTATATTTTTTAAATTAATAATATTTGAGAAATTTTATTTATATAAATTAAATTCTGAATGTTATAATAATAATAATAATAAAATATTATAAATGAATTGTGATGAAATTTGCATTATTCGCGATGTTAATTTGAGTTGTTAATTTTCATTTTTATTTGCATTTTATGAATATTTATTAGCGACGGTTTAGTGACGAAAAATTGTCGCTACAAAATTATTATTACATTTGTAAATTAAAGTTTTTATTTAGTGACGGAAAATTTAGTCGCTAAATATTATTATTATAATTCGGCGAATAATTAGGAATATAAATTAGCGACGAAATATTCGTCGCTAAATTAGCGACTGAGTTTTAAATCCGTCGCTAATATATTAGCGACTGGCCTATTAGCGACTGTAAAATGGTATTTAGCGACGGAAAATAATCTGCAATTTTTTTGTAGTGGGGGAAATTTGTTAAGATGTTAAATGAGCACTTATTTAATTGAATTTTGCTTAATATTTTATGCTCCTTTAAATTAGTTTTAAGTGTTTTTCATTGATTTGTTCATTTTTCTGACTGTAGGAACAAATTTTGAAGAAGTTATATTTTTTAGGCTAATTGGAGATGATCTGGAGAAGCAAAGAATTTTTGGGGTTGATTTGGAGCAAAGAGCTGAAAGTTGAGAATTCTGGAAGTAGCCTTGCCCAAGGAAATCGCTCAGTTGCCCAAGGCAGAAAGCCAAGCCTTTCCCAGTTCCCTTGCCCAAGTTGCCCAAGGGAGTTGCCCAAAGAAAATTGACAGTGGACTGCGTTTTTTCAAGATAAATTCAAGCGAATTTAACCTAGCCGCCACTTAAAACCCTAGCTGGTATTTAGGAGTTTTAAGACTTTATTTTAGGAGAAAAAGGGGAGTGATTTGAGGAATCTAGAACTCCTTTAGGAATTTTCTTTTAAATTTCCTAGTTTGGTTGGATCTTCTTCCTGTGTTTTTGGGTTGGTTATTATTTAAGAAAGGAGTTCTAAGTTTTTAAGGGTTCCTCTGCGATTTTTGAACTGAAATTCTGTAGCAGGGATTTTTCTCATCTTCTACTTTTTATTTTGTGATATTCTCATGGCCATGAGTGGCTAGAATATTATTTTCAGTTAAAGATTAATTCAAAACCAGGATTTATTTCACTGTAAGATTGTTGTACTTACTTTTTGTTCTTTCTCTCATATGGTGTTCATGTTATTTACTATAGTTTAGAGAAATCTTTTCTCAATTGTTATTTGTTTCATGTTCAATGAGATGCCATTGTTCATTTAATTAAATAACATACTGCTAATTGAAGATATCAAATCCGTAATTGTTTGGTAGATTCAATAACAAGTGACAATCAATTTAGTTTCCTCATAAGGATTGTTATGTTGAGTGAATGCATGATTTGATCTAAATTGGTCTCGCTTGTAGATCGGTTGGTCTAGGTCAGGTCTTTCTATTTCTTAACGCTATCAATAGATTAAATTCTTGCGCTTGTTAAGGGTTGTCAATAGATCAACAGCCACAAAGAATTCCAAGATTTTCTCATAAATTGTGTCTCTACCTTTGTTCATGATTTTGATAGAATACATATAATTGGCACTCCAATCCATCTTGGGAGAACGAAAACTTATGTTTGCTTTCATGTATTTTAAGAGGCCATTGTCAACACTTTTCATGCCAATCCAATTCCTGAAGTACTCTGACGGCAACTTGCCGGTAAACTTGTTATGAGAAAGGTCAATGATCTGCAATAGTTTAAACTCAAATTTGTTTAGAGGTTTCCCAATTGCACCATGAAACCTATTAGATCTCAAATTGAGGACCCGTAGCCTTGGAAGAATACCCAACCAAGAAGGAAATAAATCTTGTATCTGATTGTTCCCAAGATTGAGTATTTCTAGCTTGGAACAGTTTGTTAAAGACTTAGGCAACTTGCCTACAAGTTTGTTTTGACTAAAATCCATCACCTCTATATATGTTGCAGCTTTTTGTAAATTTGTCAGGAATTTTTCCTGTTAGACTGTTGTTTCACAAGTCAAGAATTGAGGCAAAACTAAGTAAATTCCATAAACATGGAGGCAAATTGCCACTCAAGTTGTTGTTTGACAAATCTACAGCCAAGACAGATGTCAACTTGCAAAACAACGGTGAGATATCTCCACTGAATTTGTTTCTTGAGACTTCATAACTGGCTACGGAAGGAGGTGGAATTGGGAGGGCTCCTTGTAATTTGTTAGAGGTGAGAGCCAATACTACTAAATTAGTCCACGGAAGAACAACAAAAGGTTGCTCAAAACCTGTCAGGAAATTAAAGGCTATGTTCAGAATAAGAAGGCTTTCAGTGGCCATATTGAACAACCAATTTGGTATATGCCCCTCAATTTTGTTTCCTTCAAGCATTAAAACTTCCATTTTATTTTGACTTTGCAAGAACATTGGAAACTCTGTCAAATTACATGAATTCAATTCCACGTTTTGAAATTCAAGGAGAGTAGCATTAACAGAACTGCTGCTGACTAGGGACAAACGATTGTATGATAATCCGAGCCTCTTAAGGGTCTTGGATTGAAGAAATGAGTCAAATGTCAAGGTGCCACTAAGATTATTTTTCTGCAGATTAAGAACTTGAAGATTTGGAAGCCGAAATATAGTCTTTGGAATTGGACCTTGGAATCCATTATACGCAAGCTGAAGTAAAACTAATTGGGAGAAATTTTCGAGCCAAGAAGGGATTTGACCAGTAAATTGATTTGAATGAAGAGACAAAGATTGAATTAGAGTCAGATTTCCAAGAGAAGACAGGATGTCCCCATGCGAATTCGTCTCTGCCATGTCCAAAAAATAGAGATTGGTTAACTTAGAAAGCCAGTTCGGAGTGTGAAGGCTGAAATTATTGGAGGAAAGCAAAAGATAAGTGAGTTCAAGTAGGTTTGAAAAGGAAGAAGGGATATTCCCAGAGAAGTTATTTTCAGAAAGGTCCAATGTTTCAAGTTTTGTAAGATTACCAATTGAAGATGGTATTTGCCCCCAAAATTGACATCCACCAACAGCAAAATAACTCAAAGACTTAAGATTCCCAATGGAAAAAGGCAACTGACCTGAGAACTTTGTGTTTTCTAGTGTTAACATCTCGAGTGGGCTACCGACCTGAAATTCTGGAAGATATCCTGTGAGATCTGGATTATTTATCAAGCTGAGAAGATGAAGATTGGGCAATTGGAAAACGCTTGAGGGGAATTTTCCCTGCAAACTACAGTCTCTGAGAAGGAGAGATGACAAAGAAGTTAAGTTTGCCAAGCTCCGAGGGACCGGAGAAGAAATGGTGACTCCACTTAGTCTAAGTTCAGCCAATTTACTAAATGAATCAACCACATCTTTCAGGCTAGGTTGCTGAAGCTTTAATGGATTGTCTCCTAGATCAAGAGAAACCAACTCGGAAAGTTGCAAGATTTCTGATGGAATTTGGCCAGAAAAGTTCGAGTATGAGAGATTTAAATGTGTCAATCCTGACAAGCTTCTAATCTCAGGAGGGATTCTTGAAAGATTGAAATCATTATTGGAAAGGTTAAGAGTTTTAAGATGAAAAAGGCGGAAGATGGAGCTGGTAGAGTTGATAGATCCAAAGAGACAGCTGCTTGAAAGATCAAGCCCAATCACATGACCTGTGCCAATATCGCAATTGACACCATCCCATGAGCAACAATCGCTAGATCTCCAAGTTTTGAGCTTGGTATAAGCAGAATGATCACAAGCAAAGTTGTCAAAGAGAAGACTCTGGTTGAACTGTAACAAGGAGTAGTGATCATCTTCATGGCAAAGCGGCTCTTGAATGGAACAACAGTAACAAAGCAGACTGAAGAAGAAGAGCAGAAAGAGTGAAGTTGTACACATATTTCGTTAGATAAAATGAAATCAGCGTTTGTTGCATTAGTGAATTGTTAATTAAACCCATAACTTTCATTTATAACCAACATGGATGGACTTCACGTCATCCACACCAATAAATGGGTCGATTCCCAATATCATTTCAGGGTTGGAAAAGCTAAAATAAGCATTTATTTTATAGAGTATAATTGTCTAAATAAGATTTGTATTTAATAATTAGGAAAAAATATTATGATTTGTCTCTAACGTTTTGTTAGAATAGCTTTTGGAAAAGTATTTTAGAATAATTCATAAATTTTGGATATAATTTAAAAGAAAAAATAAATTTCGGAAAAAATAATCAAATTGGGTAAAAACATTAAATTGAAAAATTAATAAAACATGAATGTACATTTTATAGCATCCAATATCAAAACATCAAGCAAAAATAGTTTCAAAATTAGTTTATTCAACAAAATGCCAGAGGCAAATTTTAACTTTATCCCTAATAACTGTATATATTATCAAAAAGAAAAAATAATAATTATGAACTTTATGGATTTTCATATATTTGACTTATTTATTATTTTGTGAAGTCAATTATTAGTAATTTAATTATAAAAATTGAATTGTCATAATATTGTTTTTTCGAATAGCAATTGATAAGATCTCATCATTAAAAATCTCCCCTTTTTTTTCTGAGAAGATCCAATTTCTTATCTTAAAGTGACACGTATTTGTTGTTCTCCACACAAATATCTATCAACGAATTGGTCTATAAATTATAATTCACCACTCGTCGTAATTCTTTTTTTTTTTTCCTTTTTTTACCCTTTTATTGTTACAATTAGGTCCGACTCTAAGTACCTTTCGATCAATCAAGGCATCAAAGTAATTATTTCGTAAGTTCCGAAATTGGAAGAAAACAGAAATAGTCTGTCAATGTGATGCTTCTTATTTTTTAACGTAATTATTGTTCTTTGCACAAATAGTCTATCAGTGAATTGATCTGCAAATTAATCCATGACAATTTTTCTTTTCTTTTTTTTTCCCTTTTTTCCATTTTATTGTGACAATTAAGTATCCCTCAACTATTTTGAACATAAAATAGACTAAAAACAAAAGAAATTTTGCTAATAAACTAAACTAAAAACATGCAAATAAAACACACAAATATAAGTCCCAAAGGGATGAGATGAAATATTGCATACCTTTCTTCTTTAATCAAATATCCACTTTTTTTAAAGGGATTAAGGGCTTCAAATCTTAAAAATAAAGCATTTTTAAATATTTGAAAGGTGTAGTTTACCCTTTTATAAGTCTAATTAGCGGAAATTTAAATTAGTTTCATCAACGTGAATGCCGGACGGATTAAAAAAAAAAAAAACAGAGGCACGCAATAATGATTTATTGCTTACACATTGACTTTTTTCCTTTTTTTTTTCTTCTTTTATAAAAGGAAGCGAAAACTCGAAATTTTTTAATACTTAATTATTTCTAAAGCCAAACTAAATCGTAAAAAAAAGAATGGTTTCCTCTCCATGCTTTGGGATTCTCTTATCTTTTATGATGAACTTGGTTTCATTATTCCATACTTCGGCAGCTATTTCAGCTAAGCATCTTCCATTATGCGATGCTGATGAAGTCTCTGCGTTGTTGCAATTTAAGGAGAGTTTTCTAATTGATACGAAAGCCTCTGATGATCCTCTTGCTTATCCAAAGACTGAATCATGGAAGTTCATTAATGGAGGAGATTACGATTGCTGTTCGTGGGATGAGATTAGCTGTGATATGCGCTCTGGTCATGTTATAGGGCTTGATATCAGTAGTAGCCTTCTCTATGGTTCCATAAATTCCAGCGTCTTCAAACTTGTTCACCTCCGCACCCTTAACCTTGCCTTCAACCATTTTAATTATTCTCACTTACCATCTGAGTTTGCCCATTTGCAGGGTCTCACCTCTCTCAATCTCTCCTCTTATTTTTCTGGCCAAATCCCTTCAATTCTTTCTCAACTTCCCAATCTGTCACAACTCGACCTCTCCGAGAATGACCAATTGTTTCTCAAGAATCATGATTTTGAAACCTTTCTTCAAAATTTAACGGCACTAGAAGATCTCACACTTGATGGTTTTTAACGTAGTATAGACGACCGGATTCGAATCCAGTCAATAGTATAGACAACGCTAGATTCACTAAAGCTTCTGCTACAGCTCAGAAACCTCCTGATGTTCAATCAATTTGATAAAATTCACAAATACAATCATGAAAGGTCAATGCTACAACTCATTATCAAAACTCCAACTTGAATTACCAAGAACAAGAACATAATCCGATAACAAATGAAGAAAAAAACAGAGGCACACAAATATTGTAATTAAAAAAACATTTATTCAATTAAATTCCGTATATACCAAACATTTAAGAGATTAAGGGATTCAAGTCTTAAAAATAAAGCATTTTTAAATATTTGAAATGTGTATTTTATCCCTTTATAAGTCTATTTAGCGCATATCTAAATTAGTTTCGTCAGTGTAAATATCAGATGAATTAAAAAAACAGACACAAATATTGTAAAGTATATAGTCTATTAACTTTCTCATCCTATGCATTCTCTTGGCTGCAATTCTCCTATGTTTCTCCTCAACCGTAGCCCGTGAATTAAGTAGTAAGAGCTCTCAATTATAATCTCATAAATAGATGCTTAACTGAGTTTTGTTCTAATCATTAGAATCTACCATTTATTGATACCGTAGTCGCAGTAAGCCTAATGGCTATGAGCCCTGAAGCTTTGAGCATGGAGATTTTATTGATTGCGAGCCACCAAAACCTGCAACAACACTTGATGATATGAAGGGAAATTTCTACTCTTGCCAATGAAACTGTTCTTGATGGAACCATTCGTATCGGAGACGGTAAAAGAGAAGGTAAACCACCAGTGCCCTGTCAGCCTGACTCCTTTATGCCTCAATTCAAAACATTGAATATCCAAATTCCAAAATCATAAACCAAGTGGTCATATTTCACTTGGCACATAACAGCGATATAGAATAAATCAACAGCAATATGCAACGATTAAGATTTGGTCTGATAGCTAGTACTTAATCTATTATGCAATTTATTAATGCCGTGTCGATGTTTTTTGTTATTATAAATGGTACTACTTTCATAGGATGAAATATGACATGAATGAAAATTTGATAGCCCGTGGATTTAGCAGTTCCTAGAAGGAATCAAACCATTTAACAGGGTGAAATTGAAAAGAGGATGGAGATTTAGCTTTGGCTTTCATCAACTATGGGATAATTAACAAATATAAAAAAAAAATGTTACCGACAAAGAAATAAAATAGTAGCTTTTAGAATTTGATTTCAACTTTCAAGAAAAAGGAATCAACTACCTGACTCTGAAAGTTGTGAATTTATGCATCAATGGAAGCATGAGCACAGTTCTCTTCACTACAGCCTGTTAATTCAAGATTGTAGTCTATGCACAAACACCTGCAGAGTACTTTAGTAAGCTCATTGTGTTTGCCTCTGATGCCAAGTTGTTATGTTTCCTATGGATTGGTACCCAAGGTGATAAACTGGTAACTCATCAAAGGCGAGCAGCAGAGTGTTTCTCATGCAATCATTTAAAGCACTATGCATAAATGAGTCTGCAACTTAGTTTTACATCATCTAAACTCATATCAATAGGAGACAATCATCATCTCTGTGGCTGCTAAACGGAAACTCACAGGAGTTTCTGATGCTTCTTTCTCCAACAAGTATGCAGAAATGCTTAAAGTCACACCCCAGACAAGAAAAAGGAGTTTCTGTTCAAGCTAATGCACCTTTCATTTTCATAAAACTTATTAGAAAATTCACCAGTAGTTGTCTTCTCATTCCAGAGATAGCAATATACAAGTTTGCATTCTAGAATGTCAGAACACAATAACAACACACATCATAACTCTTTCTACAGATCATCCGTTATAGATGGAGAATAGCATTAAAATAGGCCAAAGCTAACTCTCCATAAAAAAAGTTGAGGAATATGATAATGTATGTGTTTTTGACATCCCAAATAATTCAACTAATTACTCATTTCCTAAACAGCTCAACAAAGTGGAAATGCACAAGAGAAGCAAGAAATGAACATAGCAAAATCGAAAAATAAGCAAATTCTCATATGCTACTTATTTAAGTAATCAATTAACCCAAATTAGACACGATCCAAGTTTATTCAATCCCCAAAGTACTAAGCATAAACACTGATAAAAGTCACCATCTTTATGCGAATTGATACTCTTATACTGTTATACACCCCATTACATGAAATTCATCCTTAGATCAAGCACTACAAACCACAGAAAGGAAGAAAATTCAAGAGACACACCGACCAACGATGGGGTACTTAGCTTCAAATTTCTTCTCCCAGTCATTAAGAACGCCAATTTCTTTGTCGGTAAGGCCTTCCAAAGAAGGAGAGATGTCTTCTTCGTTCTTGCTCATCTTGACCAGAGCTCTGCTGGCATCCTTGCCGGAGAACATCGCATATGAGCCACCTGGCCCGTAGAATGACTTGCCGGCGGTGACATCGAAAACCCGACCCTTGACTGCTATGTAGGTTGGCTTATTTGGGTCGGTGCCGTCGTACTGGCTGAGTTGCTCTGCTGTGAAATCCATCGCCCAAGGGAGAAACTAACTCTTGCAGAGGATGAATTAACTGCGTCGCTGTATTTTCTCTATTATCCATAAATAAATAAATAAATAAATAAATAAATATATATATATATATATATATAATTAAAATATTCATTTTATTTAGATGTTGATTCTTGAGTATCTATTCAATTTAATCAGACGTGAGCATGTACCGATTAATCGGTTCATTAATAATTTTTTTAAATCAGTTTATTAATATGAGTTAACCGTTATATTGATTTTAGTTTTTAATTCGGCTTTTCGGATTGATTTATTAGTTAATTACTAAAAATTTTTAATATATAAATTTAATAAATTATAAAATTTGTAATATTATTTTTAATAGTTAAAAATGCTTTAAAAATAAAAAAATACAAATTAAATACAACATTCATTAAAATAATCAAAATAAAAATATAATTTTCATAATTAATTATAAAAATTAAATATATTTAATATAAAATTAACAACAGGACCCTAATAGTTTAATAATATTTTATAAAATTATACATCATAATATTTATAAATTATATAAATATTAAAAAAATATAAGTATAAAATTTAAAATATAATTCATAATATATATATTCGGTTTCGCATCGGTTAACCGTTAATTTTTAATAGTAAAAATCATAAATCTAAAATTTTGATTCAGTTAACCTAAAAATTGATTCGATTTTGGATCGATTTTTCGATTAATCAAAATTTCTGTTTTTTTTTCTCATCCCTAAATTTAATCAATTGGATCTCTTGTTTTTCTTTCAAATAATTTTGGTCAAGCACAATTGAGTTGAGGATAAAATATTACTCTAATAAGATATATTTATTTTTTAAAAAAAAGAAATATATTAAACTAACATTTGTAGAGTGTATCTATCTTGCACCTACTTAATTACTCCCTCCGTTTTTTTTATATGTCGCTTTTAAGTAAAATTCAAATTATATTTATCTGTCACTTTTAGACTTTCAATGTAATTTAATTTGCTTTTTTTAATTTATTTTTTTTTTCAATAAAGTCGGAACCAATCAAATTTGATAATTTATTCTTAATCACATAATTTAATATTAAATTTAATTCTATTTATTATTTCTTAATTTTAGTGAAAACAACAAAAGTGACTGATAAAAAAGAACGAATGGAGTATCAATTAAATGCCCATTTTTTCCTATCCTCTGAAAATTAAGTTTTTTTTTTATAATTATTAGTATTGATCAATTAAAATTAAATTGGTCGACCATTAATATAAATTTTTTTACTATTAATTTTTAGCATTCACAAAATTCAAATTTAAAATTCTATTTAAAAAAAAAAAAGATAAATGTCAAATACAACCAATCAATACCCTAATTTATATTCCGACCACAAATCAATACCCTAACATTAATTAATAAATGTTACGAGTCTAAACCATTGAAGTTGATTGGTGTTCGGAATATGATATTGAATACCTTCTTATAACATTTTTAATTATAATTATAAATTATATTTTGTCTTAAAAAATAATCCATCCATTTCCTTTTAAGTGTCTATTTTTAACTTTTCACCAAAATTAAGAAATACATTAATTCATTTTGTGATTTACTAAATTAGCCTCCTATAAGATATTATGTCTTTTTATTTGATAGAAATATAATATATAATTATACCTTATCAATAAAAATAAAACTCCTCCTTAATTGACAAAGTCAAGAGTAAACTTTCTAACTGGAAGGCCCATACTCTGTCCCTGGCGGGTAGAATTACGTTTGTTAAATCGGTTTTATTTTCAATCCCTGCTTATATTATGCAGACCATAGCTATACCCACTTCTATTTGTGATCATATTGAAAGCCTATGTCGTAAATTTATTTGGGGCTCTTCTAATGAATTGAAGAAAAACCATCTGATTAAATAGGACCAGATTTGTAAACCGAAAGACCTGGGAGGAGCCGGATTAAAGAGTTTGAAGGCTTGCCGGATTAAGGAGTTTGAAGGCTTGCAATGATGCTTTTCTCCTTAAAATTGCATGGCGACTTGTGAACAATGAGGAAGCTCTACGGGTTAAAATCATTAAACCCAAGTACAAGCTGCTTAATAAAAGTTGGCCTCCTATGTTGTTTCATAATACAGGTTCGGTTGTCTGGTGTAATGTTGCTAGTCTATGATCTACTTTTCAAGCTAACTCTTGTTAGGCTATCAATGATGGCAGATCCATCTCTTTTTGGTATGACCATTGGACTGAAGCGGGGCCTCTTTATCTCCACAGTCCTTTGAAGGTTAGAGAATCTAGTTCTTGGCAGCTCTTGTCGCAATTCTCTGTGAACGACATGTACAATCCTAACTCGGGTTGGAGGTGGAATTTAATTAGTGAGTTTCTAAGTAGCAATGTGTTGTCCCTCATTGATTGTTTGCTTCCTCCGGATAATGGTTTGGGTTCAGACTCGTTGGTGTGGCTGCCTTTGACATCAGGTTCGTTCTCTGTGGATTCTGCTTATAATCTTCTTAAACAAACTGTTGAAACAGATGAGACTAAATGGACTTTGTTTTGGGACTGGTTAGGTCCCCAATGTATAAAAGTGTATCTTTGGCTTCTAATGCATAACAGATTAATGACTAATGTTGAGAGACAGAGGAGACATTTAACTTCAACAGACCTTTGTCCCATTTGCAAGTTACAAACGGAATTTGCTCTGCATATGGTGAGGGATTGTTGTTCTGTATAAAATATTTGGCACTCTCTTCTGCCCAATTCTCTCCCTTCGATTTTCTTTACTGAAAAATTGAAATAGTGGTTGGATAGAAACTTGAGTTCACGAATCGAAGTTAGGATTGTACCTTGGACGCTTCTCTTTGGTTACACCTGTTGGCTTCTATGGAAATGGAGGAATGAAGCAATTTTTACCAACAAGTACATTCCCTCAATCATAAAGAAGCAACTAATTTGTTCCTCAGTTAATCATTTTATAGCCGCTAGAGATTCTATCAGTGCGTTAAACAAAAATGCTGGTGGAAAATAAGAGATATTGGCGGCTGAAATCCAGCCCCTCCTGATTGGATTGTTCTTAATACGGATGGTGCGTATCGTCGGTCAGTGTATAAAGCTTCTTCAGGTGGCATTTTTCGAAACTTTTTGGGAAAATGGATTGGAGGATTTTCAGCCTTTGTGAGCGGTAACAATGCCTTCTTTGCTGAGATTTCGGGAGTTCTTATTGGTTTATAAGAAGCTCGGAAAATTGGTTGGAAGAAAATTATTCTTCGTATAGATAATAAAAGCATAGTCACAGCTATTTCTAGCAACTCTGCCATTTATCCGTCTCTTGGTGCTATTATCTTTCGCATTCAACAACTCTTACAGCGGGATTGGGATATTCAAGTCCAACATGTTCATAGAGAAGCCAACAGTGCAGCGGATTTTCTCGCCAACTGAATCTTTGATCAAGAAGCTCGTTTTACTTGGCACGATTAATACCCTATGGGTCTGGGACCTATTCTTTCTTCTGATGCCATGGGTTTTGTTGTTCCCTGGTTGGCCTCTTTGCAGGGCTATTTGTTTCTTTATCTTCTTCATATAAAAAAAAAAAAAAAATAATAATAATAATAATAATAATAATACTCAAAAAAAAAACAATTATAAAGGAATGGAGATACTGATAGTAATAATAAGAGTGGAGCTCAACCAATTATGGTTGGTGTGAGTGGTTAGGCACTCTCATCCTTAAGTGAGGTTGGAGGTTCGATCCCTGCTCATGTATGGAATACCACATTTGGCCAGCACTTTAGCCCTTAAATGGGCCGACCCGGTGCGAATGAAGATTAGTCTTGACGTGGTATAGGCTTAAAGGTGCATTTCAAAGTTGGAACCCGACCCGGTGCGAACTTAGATTAGTCTGGACGTGGTATAGGCTTAAAGGTACCTTCCGTCAGCACGAATGAAGATTAGTCTTGACGTGGTATAGGCTTAAAGGTGCCTTCCGTCGGTTGGAACCCGATCCAGTGCGAATTTAGATTGGTCTAGACGTGATATAGGTTTAAAGGTGCCTTTCACAGTTGTAGTCCACCCAGGATACCATGTGCCAGAAGCAAATAATAATAATAATAAGAGTGGAGCTCAACTACCAATTACAAGTGCCGCACGTGTAAGTTTTTTGCTTGTACGGGTTGCCAACTACCGGCCAATTGGGTGACACTTTCTTCTTCCACCCAAGGAAAAAAAAAATCCCATGTAAGAAAGTGGTTGTATAAACTGAAACAGAAATAAGAGCATAGCCAACAATGATTAAATAAACGGACAGTTTGGCCAGTCTCAAGAAGCTTAGCAATGTCTCTACGCATTTGCTTTATCTGAATCTCTCTCCTATTCCTCAGCAATTTAATGCGTGGTATAGTCAACACGAGTAAGGTTTTACTGTAAATACACAAATAAAGGAAAAAATATAACAAATGATTCATGTATTTAACTCCAAAATGACAAATCACACCGCATAATTGATAGACTGAGCATATCAGAAGCTACAAAGTACACCAAATGCAATTCAAAGTCAGCTTAATATTAACACACTCTTGCACAAAACCGAAAAAGAATCAGCAGCCACTAGAAATGACCCCATTAAACTAAATACAAGAAAAGCATAAAATAATTATCATTTGGCAGCTTTAAACCCTTGTTGAAGAAAGAATCGAGCATCGACATGATTCTTTGCTACCAGATCAGAAAAACAGCAATCAGACCTCCTAATTATTTGATTAATTTTTCAAAGTTGTGAGCGGATGATTGATGACTATATTTTGTGGGGCCAAACGCTGCTTAAGAGTTCCACTGAAGTTTCTCCGTCGGCCAGCCCACTTCTCTTAGTTGTCGTCCTTCCGTTATTTCAACGCAGATTCTAAGCCCATGCTCATATTCATCGGCCCACGAAACAACAACAATGACCATTACACAAATACAGCTACAAACTGCGTGGCATAACAATAGAATTGAACACACACGGAGATAAAAACATGAGCATAATTGACTTTAATTATGGATCAAGTAGTGTAAATTGAGAAAATTAATGTTATAACTTTAATTACTTTGTGATAACACCCAAAATAAAATTAACTATGTGGCCAACCCATTAAAGGCCTATGAAGAGGCCTAAGATCAGAAGCCCATAAAGCCTAACACTCAAGGATATAAATATGAGAGGTAAACACATAATCAGGGGGCTCTCTGTCTCTCTAAATTCTATATACTCTCTCTCTCCATTAAGTTTTCTCTCCTCACTTCGATAGCTAACTTAAGCATCGGAGCTCAAAAACCCGGCAAGACCGGGCTAGTTTCCTTTTTTGTAGGTCATTAGAGCCTCCTTCTCCCATGGCCGGCGATCTCTCCTTCTACGGTAAAATTTTATGTTTTATCATTTGGTGCTTTTGTTGAGAGTTGATACCGATCTGAGCTACTTAGCCTCAAATCGAAGAAAAGGGACAGTCATGGACGACTTTAAGTCCCAGATCTGAAAGATCTTGAGCTCGATCTCGCAATAAAAGCTTAAATCCGAAAGATCTTAAGTTTTTTTCCAAAGAAAAGGCCTAGATCTAAAGATCTTGGATTTGATCTTGCAAAAAAGACGAAAAGAGAAGTGATACGGGTGCTGTGCTCCAAGAAAAATAGAGAAATGTGACAAACAAACTCACCGGAAAGGCCCCCACCGGACAAAAGTGATGGTAGGAAGAACAAACAAAGCTGGAAAGCAAAAATCAAAAAACAAATTTCAGTGGGTACATGTGCTCAAATTTCGTAGATGACTAGCATTGACTGCAAATCCATCTCTATCTCTTGAAAGATATGATGGATGGGTCCCACCTCTACAACAAAAAAGCATGTGATTACCTACCACACCTTTAAAGATCTGAAAAGATCCAACACTAGGTATGTATATTAAGAATTTATTTAATTCTTTTAAATTGATTGGAAGACCGTCCATCGCCAAGAACGGATCGGACGGATATTATCTCTTCGCCAAGAGCGGATCGAATTGGAAGACCGTCCATCGCCAAGTGCGGATCGGACCGAGAATGATCGATCGGATCGAAAGATCGAATTGGAAGACCGTCCATCGCCAAGTGCGGATCGGACGGAGAATGATCGATCGGATCGGAAGATCGAATTGAAAGACCGTCCATCGCCAAGTGCGGATCGGACGGAGAATGATCGATCGGATCAAAAGATCGAATTGGAAGATCGTTCATCGCCAAGGGCGGATCGAACGGATTATCTCTCCGCCAAGAGCGGATCGAATGGAAGACCGTTCATCGCCAAAAGCGGATCGAACGGATTATCTCTCCGCCAAGAGCAGATCTAATGGAAGACCGTTCATCGCCAAGAGCGGATCGAACGGATTATCTCTCCGCCAAGAGCGGATCGAATGGAAGACCGTTCATCGCCAAGGGCGGATCGAACGGATTATCTCTCCGCCAAGAGCGGATTGAATGGAAGACCGTTCATCGCCAAGGGCGGATCGAACGGATTATCTCTCCGCCAAGAGCGGATCGAATGGAAGATCGTTCATCGCCAAGGGTGAATCGAACGGATTATCTCTCCGCCAAGAGCGGATTGAATGGAAGACCGTTCATCGCCAAGGGCGGATCGAACGGATTATCTCTCCGTCAAGAGCGGATCGGAAGACCGTTCATCATCAAGGGCGGATCGAACGGATTATCTCTCCGCCAAGAGCGGATCGGAAGACCGTTCATCGCCAAGGATGGATCAAACGGATTATCTCTTCGCTAAGAGCGAATCGAATGAAAGACCGTTCATCGCCAAGGGCGGATCGAACGGATAATCTCTCCACCAAGAGTGGATCGAATGGAAGACCGTTCATCGCCAAGGGCGGATCGAACGGATTATCTCTCCGCCAAGAGCGGATCGAATGAAAGATCATTCATCGCCAAGGACGAAAAGAACGGATTATCTCTCCGCCAAGAGCGGATCGAATGGAAGACCGTTCATCGTCAAGGGCGGATCGAACGGATTATCTCTCTGCCAAGAGCGAATCGAATGGAAGACCGTTCATCGCCAAGGGCAGATCGAACGGATTATCTCTCCGCCAAGAGTGGATCGAATGGAAGATCGTTTATCGCCAAGGGCGGAAAGAATGGATTATCTCTCTGCCAAGAACGGATCGAATGGAAGACCGTTCATCGCCAAGGGCGGATCGAACGGATTATCGAATGGAAGACCGTTCATCGCCAAGGGCGGATTGAACGGATTATCTCTCCGCCAAGAGCGGATCGAATGGAAGACCGTTCATCGCTAAGGGCGGATCGAACAGATTATCTCTCCGCCAAGAGCGGATCGGAAGACCGTCCATCGTCAAGAGCGGATCGGAAGACCGTCCATCGCCAAGAGCGGATCGGACGGATATTATCTCTCCGCTAAGAGCGGATCAAATTGGAAGACCGTCTATCGCCAAGAGCGGATCGGATGTGATTTTTTCCACCGCCAAAAGCGGATCGGATATGATTATCTCTCCAACAACATAAGCAACCGTAAAACAGGTTAGTAAATATTTATAAAATTATTTGCACAATAAAATTGCAAAAATTATTTGCAGGATAAAATTCTCCAAACGGGTAACTCCCAAAGATCAAGGCATTCTCCAAACAGGTAACTCCCAAAGGCCACGGTATTCTCCAAACGGGTAACTCCCCATAAGCGGGTAACTCACAAAGGCCACGGTATTCTCCAAACGGATAACTCCCCATAAGCGGGTAACTCTCAAAATTATCAAGCTTTCGATCTCAAAGATCGAATTGCGTGGAAGGGAACTAGTGATAACATCCAAAATAAAATTAACTATGTGGCCAGCCCATTAAAGGCTTATGAAGAGGCTTAAGATCAGAAGCTCATAAAACCCAACACTCAAGGGTATAAATATGAGAGGTAAACACATAACAAGGGAGGCTCTCTCTCTAAATTCTATATACTCTCTCTCTCCATTAAGTTTTATCTCCACATTTCGATAGCTAATTTAAGCATCGGAGCTCAAAAGTCCGGCAAGATCGAGCTAGTTTCCTTTTTTGCAGGTCATTAGAGCCTCTTTCTTTTATGACCGGTGATCTCTTTTTTTACGGTAAAATTTTATATTTTATCACTTTGATATAAGTGAGCAGACAAAAAATTAATGTGGAATACATTTGACCCAATTTAAATAAAATATAAAATTATATTATTTGTTTAAGTTACATCATTAAAGAGATATTTCATATTATACTGACAATAAATGCAGAAATAGCAAAATTATTAATACTGATTTTTTTTTTTCAAAAATGAAAGCAGCTTAACGTTTAGCTTGAAAAATCCAGAGGGAGGAGGAAGCTAACAAGTCTTTTTGTCTTGGCATAAGAGAAACCGGTTTAAACTTTTCTTCGCCCCCATGAAAACTGGAAGAATGAACATTTGGAAAATGGAGTCTTTAAAAAAAAAATAAAAAAACATCAATTTAGGGTTGACATTTTTGGTCAGACCATTGCCCACTCTAGTTAGACCTCAAAACGGCACCGTTTTTAACATTAAATGCCGTTTTTTAGCCAAAAGTCAGCTTTATGTATCTGGATATCAAAAATCTAAATATCTTTACTGTAACATTAAAATTCTAATTAAATTTTAAAATAATCTCAAATTAAATAAATAAATAAACAACATAACTATATTGTTCTTTATACAAAGAGTCTATCAATGAATTGGTTCCGTTTAAATTAATTCATGACAGTTGTTTTCCTTTTTTTTCCCCTTTGATTGTGACAATCATTGAAGACGTCAAATTAATTTTCCAAGTCGCCAAATTGGATCAAGGTTTTGTGGACTCCGGTGATTTTGCTAGATCAAGAAAACCACAGCGTATAACCATCAAAAGTTAAAGTTGGTTTGGTAATGAATATTTAATTGAAAGTTAAAAAATTTGGGTTTGATTCATCTTATTAAATTTATTACAACGATTGCATGGTTTATTTTTTCTTTCAAACCATCTTTTACGAAAAGAAACTCTGAAAGGAAAAGCAGATAGAACTTTTTTGAGGGAGATGGCTTGGTAAATTGTGTCCATAAATTAAATCAAGTAGAAAGCATTTAATAGCAAATAAAATGCTCAATAATCGAGAACGAAAGGATTCTCAGTGGTATGCCCTAATTGCCTAAGCAATTACTAGAAAATTGGACAAGAATATATTTCATAACACAAATATCTACAAAATTATATATAGAAAAAACAAACAGCAAAAATATATTAAAAAAATAAAAGAAAAAAAGTTCAAAGAAAAAATTACTAGCTTGCTTGCTACTACCACTATGCGAACTTCTTGAGAAGCCATTAATACTTCTTGATTCTCACAGTCCACCCGATAGCAATTCCTATTACCAATCCACAGGCGTATCCCATCACCACCACTTTTCAATTGAATTCAAATGGTGTGCCAGAATCTTGATTTTCTAACGGAATACTCAAATCAATCCCACATTTCTTGCTCAAAGGACTCTCACAAAGCCCTGAATTTGCAGAAAAATAATCGTTTTCGAATGTCTGAAATTGGTTGCTTTGTGGGATTGGTCCTGTCAGGTTATTGTGAGAGACATTGAAGAATGAAAGAAAAGTAAGCTGTGTGAGATGCATTGGGATATCTCCTGACAGTTTGTTATGAGAAAGGTCCAATGCCTCAACTTCTTTTAACTTCATCAAAGATAACGGTATATGGCCCGTTAGAATGTTGTTGGAGAGGTTGAGCAATTGAACGTCTTAATTTAAATCTTTTGGTTCATAAGCATAAGTAATAAAACAACATTATCATTATAACATTATTGAATCAGAAGTCCTTGCTTCTTTCGAGCTGCACAAAGCGATACATCAACTAGCGCTGACTAAATAGTCTTTTAAAAGATAAACTTGGCCATCAATGAAAACAAATTTTACTTTGAGCTAACTAAATAGTGGAATCCCATGTTAGCATAAACAAGACAAACAAATTCTTTGCAATCTGGTCAACAAAAAACGAACAGAACTCTTCTTTTCCTAATAAAATATTGATAAAAGCAAATTATTGTTGGGACTGCCAAACATCATCTTAACTCCACATTAGTATGATATTATCCGCTTTGGGTCAAACTCGTACGAATTTGTTTTTGGACACCTCTCAAAAAACCTCGTACAAATGGAGTTAAGTGGACACATTTATATTAAAGATATTTTTTCCTTAATTTTTCAATGTGAAATTTGAAACTTGGATTGTACCTCAACAATTATCAATGCAAAACTAGTAACTGTACCAAAATTAGAAACTGAGACGTTAAGAAAGTGTTTTTGGCATTTTCCGCAATGAAATTAATAATTACTGATAAAACTTTGAATTTCTACAAGAATCTGAAAAGGAAAAAAAAATAAGCAGAGTATGAAGGAGGGGAAATTACTGGTTTGCGTCTTAGTCGACGGAATGGGACACCGCCCGCGAGCGACCCATGGTCCAATAAATTCAGAAATTAAAGAGCAATCTTTCAATCGTTTTTTTTTTTTGACGAAAGCAATCTTTCAATCGTTAAGAGTTGAATTTAGAACAGAAGATTGAACTTCCAGAAACTATGCGAGAAGAGATGCAAACAACATATGGACTTGATAGAAAACAGAAGGATCTCGGACTTTGGAACTTATTTGGGGCATAATACCCGTTTCGGCGCTTAAAAAAATGGGCATTTAAAAGTATAAAATTAAAAAAATATATATTTTTAATTAAAATTTAAAAATTGATTGGTGTATTTTTAAAAAGTGAAATTAAAAAAAAAGTATTTTATGTAAATTCCTCTAAAATTTTCAAATTGGATTGTAAATCGTATCCACCAAAATTTACACAGAAGGCTAACACGTTCCATCAACAATGGATCATTAACGTATTGTATAAAGAATGTTACTAACAAAGAAATAAAATAGTATCTTTTAGAATTTCATTTCAAGAAGTTCCTGCTTATATATGTTGGGCTGAAGAAGAAGAAATAGATTGACGACGCCGAACTAAAGTTTTGTACTGGATTGGGCCTAAGGATTCATGAAATAAGATGCTCCTAAAGAAATTTTGAATATTATTGTTATGAAAACGACAATCACGCACAATTATAAATAAATACCTTGGATTTAACTAAATCCAGCCAATAATAGAATTATAATTTGAATTCGTTAAAATTTAAGATAGAAAATAACAAATACATCAAATTTCTTAGGTCGGGCTAGTCCGTTAAAAATAGTTTAATTTTAATATATAATTTGCTATATTATATTATTAAAAATTATAAAAATATATTATAAAAGGATTTAATATGTTAATAAATATATAAATTTTGATATTTATAATGAATTTTTTTTTTTGTAAATTTTTACATGTTTTAAATTATGTAATTAATGACAAAGTTTAAAAATAATAAATGGACCGGACTGGGCTAAATTCACAAATTATATGTAAATAACCCTAAAAAAAAGAGGCTTTTCTTGCATTTGGGTCAGGCAGGCCTAGAATGCAAAAATAATTGTTTAACCTGAAAACTTTGCTGGCCGGGCTGGTATCCAAGCCCATAACCAAGTCCACTTATGAGCCTATGTCTGACCCCCAAAATGTGACAGATGAATTTTGCAAGGGAACAAAGTGATGAAAAAATTAAAGTAGTTTTATAAATTATGCTATTGTGATCACAATTAACTTCTGAGTGCTAGTGCCTTTCAATTAATCAAGATTGTCAAAGTAACTAACTTTCAAGTTGTGAAATTGGATGAAATCGATTCCGACAATTAATTAATACAAAGTACTATAAGTTTTGGCTAAACGGAGATGGTGAAACAAACTGATGTTGTGTCTGAAAGCCATGCAAAGTATTCTGAGCATATCCACCACTAATTTAGTTATCGAAGTGTTCTAAATAAGAACCTTCACCGAGCAGTCTTATCAAGAATCAGGAAAGTTCATCCAACTACAGAAACAGGTGGGTAGATCTGAACTATTATAAATTTTTATCCAATGGAAATAAAATCTTAACGTTATAAATAATATTTTTTTTCAGCGAAAATCCATGCATTTCTCTGATCTTAATTTGATACTGCTCAACATAACTACATTGTTCTTTATACAAATAGTCATTGGTCGTTTAAATTAATTCATGACAGTTGTTGTTTTCCTTTTTTTTCCCTAATTTGATTGTGACAATTAAGTCCATGTACAAGTATACCGTTCAATTATTGAAGACGACAAATTAATTTTCCAAGTCGCTAAATTGGATCAAGGTTTTGTGGACTCATGCGATTTTGCTATATCAAGAAAACGATAGCAGATAACCATTAAAAGTTGGTTTGCTCCTGAATGTTTAATTGAAAGTAAAAAAATTTTAGGTGATTCATCTTATTACATTTATTACAACAACGATTGCATGATATATTCTTTCTTTCTAACCATCTTGCATGAAAAGAAACTTTGAAAGAAAAAACAGATAGAACTTTTTGAGGGAGATGGCTTGCTAAATTGTGTTCATAAATTGAATCAAGTAGAAAGCATTTAATAGCAAATTAAACGCTCAATGGTTGAGAACGAAAGGGTTCTCAATGGTATGCCTTAATTGCCTAAGAAATTACTAGCAAATTGGACATGAATATATTTCATAACACAAATATTTACAAAATTACAAAGAAAAAAAATTATTAAAACAACAAAAGAAAAAAATCTCAAAGAAAAAGCTGCTAGCTTGCTTGCTACTACCACTATGCGAACTTCTCGAGAAGCCATTGATGCTTCTTGATATTCACGGTCCACCCAATAACAATTCCTATTACCAATCCACAGCCGTATCCCATCACCACTTTCCAATTGAATTCAAATGCCGTGCCTGAATCTTGATTTTCTAATGGTTCTAACGGAATACTCAAATTAATCCCACATTTCTTGCTCAAAGGACTCCCACAAAGCCCTGGATTTGCAGAAAACGAATCGTTTTCGAATGTCTGAAATTGGTTGCTTTGTGGGATTGGTCCTGTCAGGTTGTTGTGAGAGACATTGAAGAATGAAAGAAAAGTAAGCTGTCCGAGTTGCATTGGGATATCTCCTGACAGTTTGTTATGAGAAAGGTCCAATGCCTCAACTTCTTTTAACTTCACCAAAGATAACGATATATGACCCGTAAGAATGTTGTTAGAGAGGTTAAGCAATTGAACTTCTTTCAGATCCCCAATCACTTCTGGAATTCCACCCTCGAATCGATTACTCGAAAGGTCGATAGCCACAAAGAATTCCAAAATTTTCATATAAATAGTATCTCTGCCTTTGTTCATAATTTTGATAGAATACTTATAACTGTATTTAAAATCAATCTTGTGAGAATGAAAACTTGTGCTTGCTTCCATATATACTAAGTGGCCATTGTCAACACTTTTCATGCCAATCCAATTCCTGAAGTACTCTGATGGCAACTTGCCGGTAAAATTGTTATGAGAAAGGTCGATGATCTGCAATAGGTTAAACTCGAATTTGTTTAGAGGTTTCCCAATTGCACCATGAAACCTATTAGATCTCAGAGTCAGGACCCTCAGCCTTGGAAGAATACCCAACCAAAAAGGAAATGAATCTTGTATTTGATTTTCCCCAAGATTGAGTATTTCTAGCTTGGAACAGTTTGATAATGACCTAGGCACCTTGCCTTCAAGTTTGTTTTGACTAAAATCCATCGCCTTTATGTTGCAACTTCTTGTAAATTTGTCAGGAATTTTTCCTGTCAGACTGTTGTTTCGCAAGTCAAGAATTGAGGCAAAACTAACTAAGTTCCACAAACATGGAGGCAAGTTGCCACCCAAGTTGTTGTTTGACAAATCTACAGAGAAGACAGATGTCAACTTGCAGAAAAACGGTGAGATATCTTCACTGAATCTGTTTCTTGAGACTGCATAATTGATTATGGAAGGAGGTGGAATTGGGAGGGCTCCTTGTAATTTGTTAGAGGTGAGATCCAATTTGACCAAATTAGTCCACGGGAGAACAACAAGAGGTTGCTCAAAACCTGTTAGGAAATTGAAGGCCAAGACCAGATAAAGAAGGCTTTCAGTGGCCATATTGGACATCCAGTTTGGTATATGCCCCTCGATTCTGTTGCCTGCAAGCAATAGAACTTCCAATTTATTTTGGCTTTGCAAGAAACTTGGAAACTCTGTCAAATTGCATGCACACAATTGCAACAATTGAAATTTAAGGAGAGTAGCATTAACAGAACTGCCGCTGACCATGGAGAAATGATTGTATGATAATCCGATCCTATTAAGGGTCTTGGATTGAAGAAATGAGTCAAAGGTCAAAGTCCCACTAAGATTATTGAATAGCAGATGAAGAACTTGAAGATTTGGAAGCCGAAATATAGGCTCTGGAATTGGACCTTGAAATCCATTATGTGAAAGTTGAAGTACAACTAATTGGGTAAAATTTCCCAGCCAGGAAGGGATTTGACCAGTAAATTGATTTGAATTAAGAAACAAGGATTGGATTTGAGTCAGATTTCCAAGAGAAGACAGGATGTCCCCATGCGAATTCGTCTCTACCATGCCCAGATTATGGAGATTGGTTAACTTGGAAAGCCAGTACGGACTGTGAGAGCTGAAATTATTGAAGGAAAGTGAAAGATAAGTGAGTTGAAGCAGATTCATAAAGGATGACGGGATATTCCCCGAGAAGTTGTTGTCAGAAAGGTCTAAGGTTTCAAGCTTTGTAAGATTACCAATTGAAGTTGGTATTTGCCCCCAAAATTTACATCCACTAACAGCAAAATCACTCAAAGACTTAAGGTTCCCAATGGAAGAAGGCAGTTGACCAGAGAAATTTGTGCTTCCCAGCAATAACATCTCAAGTGGGCTACCCACCAGAAATTCTGGAAGATATCCTATGAGATTCGGATTATTTCTCAAGCTCAAAAAACGAAGATTAGGCAAATGGAAAATACTCGAGGGAAATTCTCCTTGCAAATTACAGTCTATGAGAAGGAGAGATGACAAAGAAGTTAAGTTTGCCAAGCTCCGAGGGACCTGAGAAGAAATGGTGATTCCACTTAGTCTAAGTTTAGCCAATTTACTAAATGAATAAACAACATCTTTCAGGCTAGGTTGCTGAAGCTTTAATGGATTGTCTCCTAGATCAAGAGAAACCAACTCAGAAAGCTGCAAGATTTCTGATGGAATTTGGCCAGAAAAATTGGAGTATGAGAGATTTAAATGTGTCAATCTCGACAAGCTTCTAATCCCAGAAGGGATTCTTGAAAGATTGAAATTATTATGGGCAAGGTTAAGAGTTTTAAGATGAAAAAGGCGAAAGATGGAGCTGGTAGAGTTGATAGATCCAAAAAGACAGCTGCTTGAAAGATCAAGCCCAATCACATAACCTGTGCCAATATCGCAATTGACACCATCCCATGAGCAGCAATCGCTACATCTCCATGTTTTGAGCTTGGTATAAGCAGAAGGATCACAAGTAAAGTTGTCAAAGAGAATACTTTGCTTGAACTGCAACAAGGAGTAGTGATCATCCTCATGGCAAAGTGGCTCCTGAATGGAACACGAGTAACAAAGCAGACTCAAGAAGAACAGCAGAAAAAGTGAAGCTGTACACATAGTTGTTTAGATAAAATGAAATCAACGTTTGTTGAATTAGTGAATTGTTAATTAAACCCATAACTTTCATTTTATAACCGACATGGATTGACGTCAAGTCACCACCAATAATTGGGTTGATTCGGAGTTGGAAAGCTGTGAGCCTGCTAATCTTTATTGGGAATTATACTTGTGTTTCTGTGTATCCTAATTTTCTCTACATCTCAATTTACAATGTGCAGACAATTTTGACCAATCTATTCCACAAAAGATACCCGTGACCACAAAAGACAACATGGTCTATTCCATGTTATTAATTTATATTCTATTGTACTTCTATTATTAATTTCCAATCTTTTGATAATTATTTTAAGGTGTTTATGGATTTTTCAATCGTATGACAATTCCAATTGATTTACATATGTATATAATAATGTGAGCGTCTTAATCAATTTTAAAAAAATATATTAATTTTATGCTACTTTCGATTCATAGAATTTTCAAGGCAAATTTGTTTAAACCGATATTGACAGCTTAAATAAAATAGTTTAAAAGAAAAAATTGTTTAGTGGAATTAGGGTTATGGGAAGCTGGCGTCCTTAGTGAAATGGGAGGACCACGAGGCCAAGCAAGTTGTGCATTGTTTTTTGGTTAAATATAAAATTAATTATTAATTAATTGATTATCAATAAATTAATCTATCACTAAGTTGGGTTTTGAGCTATTGCATTGAATTTACAGGGCTTGATAATGTAAAAATATGATAGGAATCCTGGTCATACTCATAGCCGTTGAATTTTTCACTTTTTTGCAATTGACACAACTTTCCCCGTCTGGGTAAATCAAGAGATTCTTGGGAGATTTTGCATGCCGTTATGATTTATTTTCATTGCAAAATGGAATCATTTGATTGATTTGAATATATTGCTAACTATCCATTCATTATTTTTTTCTATATCTTTTGTTATTTGAAATAAAATCAATTAATTTAAAATTTTGATTATTTTGACGACATACATTTCATATATAAGATAATAATTAAATTCTTATGAAATAATGATTTAATACAATATCTCATTTAAGGGATCGACTTGAAATCATTATAATTAATCTACCATTTTATAGATGACGTAGTTGCAGTAAGCCTACATTTTGAGCATGGAGGATCTTATTGATTGCCAGCCACCAAAACTTGCAACAACACGTGATGATATAAATTTCCTAATTCGTGTGGAATTATAAGATGAATAAAAGTCTAAAATATGGTTTGCTTGCAAAAACATGACCTTCACTTAACTGCAAATTAAGTTGAGGGAAGTCTAGGCCGGCCAAGAGGGACATAATGCTTGAAAAAATTGAAGATGAATAGACTTTGAATAATAACAATTCTTCCTTACACATTATGGATAAGACAGAATTCTCTATATGTAGAATATTAAATTTGGCACATATTAGTTTCAAGGAAAGTATTAAGTGCAAGTGGACCTAACGACTTTTAAGGTGCTGAACGACGGTCAAACATACTCAATTTAATATTGGATAATTGTAATTTCATGATGTTTATGGGATAATATTGTCTTATAATCCACAATCTTCATGTTGCAGGAAATGATGTCATTGTAAGGTAAGTTTCCCAAAAAATACCATGAATGATAAGTTCTCATTTGTGATGGAATGTATTTCATGCATTGAAACTGAAGAGATGAATGACTATGATGTAACTTCTCCCTCTAACTAAAGTTAACATATTTGAATTTTAACTGCAGAGCATTTTCAGATATTTAACAATAAGCATTTCGTCTCTTTATTGGCCTATGGAGATACTCATCTTTAAATTTTGATGGATTCAAATTAATTTCCATCCTTAAGCATGGTCATTATGGTCAAAGATACCAAAGGCTTATAAACAAAGCTCTCGTAGGACACCCGGGTTACTGTTTTTTCTTTTTTTTTTTTCTCACTGTAAGGGTTGCCCTTTTATTATCTGACTTGACTCAAGCATCGGAGTCACATTTACAAATCAACCATCCGATACCTCATATCACTATTTGCAGGCCATTTTCATCAATTTTCACTTTTCAGATTAACAGATGAACAGTATTTATACTGTATCGCCCACTATTTACTCTCTAGACTCTTCAATAATAATAATAATAATAATAAATCCTGAGACATAACATTAAAGAGGGCGGGCTAAAGCTATCATTATCTTTGTTCTAATTTAAACCACAGGGATTGCATTTGAGTGGATAATCATATTTGCTTAAATCATAAGATGTTTGAGGATGGGATTAATGCCAATTTCATGCTACATCCTAAACAGAAACTCTGTAATTATAGGATGAGAAATGATTCGGTTTTAGGGATCGTGGGCCATTCAATTAACATATGAATGTAATTAGTAATTAATTAGTAATATGCTAAGTGGGCAGCACAAGCACAAAATTGAATCTTTCAGCTTTACAGCTGCCGTTCTCTTTTAGGTGGGGTTAGGTATTTATTGTGTGCTCCACCAGCCGATGATGAACATCCAAAACTTGGTCAATTTAATTTTATTCCTCATATCATATATATCTTGGAATAAAATTATTTATTTATTTATTTTTATAATGAAATGCATTTTACTTTGTGATTCTTGGTTGGCATCTATTCAAATGTTTGTGTGTTTTATTAAATTTATAATAATTTTTATTAAATAATTTGCAAGCTTTTCTAATTGAATTATAATTTGAATCCATCAAAATTTAAGATAAAAAATAATAAATTCATAAAATTTTTGAATCTAAAATATTTTAATTTTAATATATAAACTGCTATATTATATTATATAAATTATAAAAATATAATATAAAAAGATTTTATATGTCAATAAATGTATAAATTTTGATATTTATCATGAGATTTTATTTTTTGTGCATTTTTAAATGTTTTAAATTACATAATTAATGAAAAAGTATAAAAATAATAAATGGTCAAACAGAGCCAAGATGAACCCTCAATTTATTGAGTCAATTCATATGAAAGCGACCCTAAAATAAAAGGGCTTTTCTTGAACTTGGGCCAGGCTGAGTTTTTGCATGAAAAAAATAGAGATACTTATGCCATATACCTCTTTTTAAAGTCAAATTTCAAAAATACCACCATTCTTATAGTCAAACTTAGCAACTAACAATAATCATACATAAAGAATTGATTAATTACATAGAAACCCCAAAACTATGAATACATCTATATTACATGAATTAAATAAAGAAGATATTGAATTAATAAAATAATTAAAAAAATAGAGACTATAAATATGAATAATAAAAAATTAATAGAAGATATAAGAGTAGGTTTAAGTCCTAAAGCCGATAAAATAAAATATTTATTAAATAAAATAGAAAGTATAGAAGATTTAGAATTAATTAAATATAGAATATTAAGTGAATTAAACATAGAAAGGCAAATTTTGGATAAATTAAGTCAAATAGAAAATTATTTAAAATATGTAGCCAGAAAAGTAGGATATAATGAATAAAATATATGGAAGAAATACGAGATATAAATGGATATACATATGACGAACAATTTTATCAAATAAATAATAATTTAAAAATATTGAATCAAAACATAAGAAAAATGAGTAATAAACAATATAGTTTTACAAGTACTTTATACGGAGATGAAAAATATGGAGAAAAAAATTTAACTTTACCATCAATTGTATTTAAAAAAACCAAAACAAGAAAGTACTGAAGATAAAATGGACAAAATATTTAATATGTTAACAAAGATAAAAGAAGAAGTTACAGATTTAAAAAATAGGGTTGAAAAGATAGAAAAGGGAAAAGAAAAAGAGCACACATAAGGAGGAATAACAATAAAAATACATATGTTGACAATAGAAGAAAGATTAAAATTATATGAAGAAAATACAATAACGGAAGATGATATGTTAAATATAACTTATAATTTAGAAAATTTACAAATGAATACTAATCCAACATCTACTCAAACAAAAATAGAAACAGAAGAATATTCTGGAACAGTAAACAAAACTGAAGAAAACATAATGGCAGATAATATGGATATAAGAGAATACGAAAGAGGTAGACGAAAAAATCCTAGGCAAAGACCTATATATAATAATTCGAAATTTTCATAAAAACAACAGAAACAAAACCTGTTTATCCAAATGGAATATTATTAGATATAGATTGTAAAGAAGATATACAGAAAGAAATTGAAAAATGGATAAAAATGAATAATTTAGCAATCTTATTATACGGATATGATTTACATAAGAGCTAGTAATTTCTTAATTAGTACTTTCACTGGAAATGTAGAAAAATGGTGGAATGCTATACGTCTAGAAGATAGACAAATGATAAAATATGGATATAATAACGAAAATTTTACATCAACAGATACAATAAAAGATCTTTTATAAAGATTTGAATTAGCAATAAAAGGTGAATTTTTAGGAGAACATTGGTTAGATCCTACAGAATCATTAAAGAAATTTGGACAAGAAAATTTATGAAAAATACAAAATTTAACAATATGCAATATGTGTTATTTAAAACGATATACATGTGAATTTAATAATTATTATTATAATATAGCCAAAACAGATATATTACAGAGAGCATAAATTAAGCTATTAAAACAATCATATGTAACAAAATTACCAAAACCATGGGGATTTAAGTTATTTAATGAAATACAAAATAAAAATGAAATATTAGAAGGAACGTTAGGAACTTATCAAAATTACATATTTAACAGAATAAATGAAATATGTAATCAAGCATATGAAAATAAAAAATTGAGAAAAGCAATTAATGGAGGATTATGTTGTCCAATTCTAGCTGAACTTACACATTGGGGATGTTATACAAAACATAAAAGATACAAAAAATATAATAAGTATAACCTATCAAAAAGAAAAAATTATAAACCAAAATATAAAAGTATTTATAAAAGAAAATTTAAACCATTTAAAAAAGAAAGGTTTAAAAATGGAAGATATTTTAGGAAAAATCGTAGATATAGTAAGAAAAATCCTAAAACATGCACTTGTTGGATATGTAAAGAAAAAGGACATTATGCAAATGAATGCCCTAAAAGAAAAAATAAAGAAAATCATAAAGCTTATAGAATATATGAAGATTTGATAGAACAAAATTATGATCCCATAGAAAATAGTGAAATATCAGAAAATGAAAGTATATATAAAATAAATTCTCAATATAATACTGATAGTAATATTTTAGATAATTATTCTGAATTTGATAGTAAAACAGAGTCAAATTCTGAAGTTAAGTCTGAAGTAGAAATTGAGGAACAATAAGAAAATGACATCGGATACTGAAGATCATGAAATTATAGATAATAATAATATTTTTAGTTATAATAAAATATTTGATGAAGAAAATTTTGGCCAACTAAATAATCATAGATTAAATCTTAAAGAAGAAGATATATTTAAAAGAATATGGTTTAATAGATTAATAAAAACAACTTATATTGCAAAACATTATGAATCCGCAATAGATATATATCAAGCCAAAGGAAATACAGTAATACCATTAATAAATAAAGATGAAATAAATAAAATTTTAGCAAAATTACCAGATAAAAATAAATATAAAAATCTATACTTAGGAGCAATACAAATAATCATTAAAGCACATTTTAGACAAGGAATAGACAGTCCTATTCAATTATTTTGCATGGATAATAGAATACTAAACGACCCAATAGACACCCTATTAGGAGCTGTATCAGGAAATTTAGTATACAAAAAATTAAAATTCACAATAATACTAGATTTTTCAGTAAGTCTACAAAACAAAAATATAGATCAAGCACTTAATCTATATCATAAACTACATAGGATAGAAATGTCAAGTGGTTCAAAAGTATTTTCTGTAACTTACAGAACAATATATGCATTCACTACAAGTCATCATAAAAAACTATAAAAAACTAATATACGATTACAAGTTGATATAGATGACACATTTTCAGATTTAATAGAATATATACCACCAAGACAATTAACGCCATCCAGTATGACAATTTTGGATGAATTAACAATGGATTTAAAACAAAGAAATAAATATATAGGAATTATACCAAGAATACAACATATAGGAGAAACATTGTTAATATCTTCAGGAGAAAGCTCAAAAGAAAATCGATCAAAAGAAAATAATATATTATTATTAGATGAATAAGGAAAAATACATAATCAATCCAGAAGAAGTATTGATTTAAGATCATCAATAAAAGCAGAACAATATTATATAGAAACAGAATTAGATATTGGAGGAGAATGGAAACCTCTAAAAACATTAATAGATACTGGAGCAGCAAAGAGTCATATTCACGAAAGCTTAGTTTTTTCATTCCAAAAATATACTCTAGATGAAAATTATGAATTTTTAGATTATTCGGGACAGCAACATACAATTAATAAATATGTAAAAATAAATTTAGCAGTAACAGATATTCGAGGAAAAATAGTAATTATTCCAATACAAATACACATGGATACAATCTCTTCTACACAAATTCCAATTTTATTAGGATTAGACTTTTTTGAACAAATATCACCATATATTCTTACTAAAGATTATCTTATATTTAGATATGATGGAAATGAATACAAAGTTTCAAGGAATAGAAACTAGTCCATATAGTATTAATTTATATTAATATAGAAATCATATACAAAGAATATCATACAGTTTCATATCATGCTTTTATAGACACTGAATTTGCAATAACTTTAGTTCAACCTTATGTATTCCCAGAAAATTCATGGCAAAAAACTAAAGATTTTAAGTTAGGAATTGATATTACAGGTAACACAACTAAATATGATTTAGTTATAGAAAAGGTAGTAATTCAGGTACAATCAAATATACTCCAAATATCTAAAATATTTCAATCCATTAATCATGGATGTGATATTTTTTTTAGAAAATGATTGGTTAACAAATTATTATCCTTTGAGTATTGGTTCACAATATATACGTCTCACAACTCCTTGTCATCATAGAATTATATGTCCTCGCCTTTAGCAAGCTTTTAAATGGAAAACATCGCCCTTAGTTCCTCGCACAGCGAACCGTGGTGAGATAGTAGAAAAAGAACCCATAAGAAAAAATGAAGAAACTCAACTTATAAAAACTTTATCAACTCCACAAGAAATAATCTTTTTATTAGATAAATGTATAAGAACAAATCCTATAGAAAAATGAGAGAAAAATGGTATTTATGCTTTAATAAATTTAAAACATGATATACCAATAAGAAGTAAAAGAATGTTTTATAATAAAAAGGATGAAGAAGAATTTGACATACAAATAAAAGAATTAATAGACAAAAAGCTAATTAGACCAAGTAAAAGTCCTTATAGCAGTCCAGCATTTATGGTTAGAAATCATGCGGAAATAAAAAGAAATAAACCAAGAATGGTAATTAATTATAAAAAACTTAATAAAGCAACAGATTTTGATGAATATTTAATACCTAATAAAGAAATTCTTATAAATAGTATAAAAGGAAAAACATGGTATTCAAAATTTGATTGTAAATCAGGATTTTGGCAAATAAAAATGCATCCAAAAAGTATTAAATATACAGCTTTTAGTACACCAAGAGAACATTACGAATGGTTAGTTATGCCATTTGGACTCTGTAATGCCCCTCAAATATTTCAGAGAAAAATGGATGATATGTTTAAAGATTTAAGACATTTTTATCTAGTATATATTGATGATATAATTATTTTTAGTAAAAAATTAGAAGAACATTATAAACATATAAAACAATTTTTATTAAAATGTTTTAAACATGGACTCATGTTATCAAAAGAAAAATCAGATATAGCAAAAAAGAAAATAGACTTTTTAGGATTTTCTATAACAAAAAGAGAAATTGAATTACAACCACATATAGCAGAATCTTTATTAAAGTTTTCAGACCAATTAGAAAGTAGAAAAATGGTTCAATAATTTTTAGGACACGTCACATATGCTAGTGACTTTATTAAAGAATGCGCTAAAAAAATAAAAGTATTACAAGATAAATTAAAAGGTAATAAAACATGGACTTGGATAGACAAAGATACAAAGGCAGTAAAAGAAATAAAGGAATATTGTAAACAATTACCAAAGTTACCCTTACCAGAAGAAAACGAAGAATTATTATTAGAAACAGATGCTTCAGATGATTATTGGGGAGCAATATTAAAAAGTAAAGATGGTAAGAAAATATATGGATACGCTTCAGGAACATTTAAGAGTACAGAAAAGAATTATCATAGTAATGAAAAAGAATTATTAGCTATAAAATATGCTATAGAAAAATTTAAATTAGTTTTATTACCAAAAAAAAATCACAGTTAAAACTGATAATACTCAAGTAAAGTCTTTTATTACAAAAAATTATAATGAAAAATTAGCTCAAAGAAGGAAAATAGGATGACAGGAATATTTTACTAACTTTAATTTTGATATTGAGTAAATTTCAGGAAAGAACAACGTATTGGCAGATTTATTAAGCAGACCATTAACTAAAGAAGAAGACTAATCCTTTCTTTGCAGGTATAAAGAAAATGGAAAGAAATTCAGAAAGAGTTGTAAAACTCACTGCAGAGAAAAAGAAAGTAATGGAATCTATAAAAAAGGCTATATCTCGTCTTCTAGAAATAGATAATGAGATTAGTCAGATTTCAATGAATTATGCACAGACGCTTCTGCGTCAAAAGGAATCTAAGGAAGAAAGCACTAATTCTCAAAAAATGACTGTTCTTGGTACTACAGCCAAGAAAGAACTAGAGCAAGAAATTTCGAGAAATATGATGATCAGACGTTCTGTTCAATATTTGGACAGTCCTGAATCATATCAGGAAGTAAATTCGAGAAACTTGGAAATTTCTTCGATTGGAAATATTAATTCTCGATTGATAACTCCCAGAGATATTTCATTATCATCTCAGCAATGGAATGATGATGAGAGATCTCATTTAAATAATTCAGAAATTCGGAAGCAATGGGAAGCAGACTTTCTTAAAGCTTCGCAATATCTAGCAAAGGTTACTAATGCTGTCGGAATTAACACTATTCCGATCAATAATACATACAACAAAGCAATCATCAGAAAAGGAGCAGATCCAAGGACAGTTCAAAAACTTTATCGTTTTGGACTAGTTCATACCATTTATCCAGGAGAAAACCTAGAAGAAGTACAGCAACTTCCAGCAACAGTTAAATCTCAAATTGAGATATTTAATGGAATTACAAAATTCAATAAAATTTATGTTCGTATTTTTAGCATTATTCCTGAATAGGATGATGTTAAGAATGTTGAAATCCCTATAGAAACCTTCATTAGGATGGGTACTACTAAACAATAACTTATTCCCGATGAACAAAAGACCTTCAATTTACACTCATTGATCCTCAAAAATATCCCAGAAATAAGAATGAAGACTATTGAAGCAAACATACGTGGACTTAGAGAAATTTTAACGGACAATAAAAAATATTATACTATTTTTCAAGATAATATTCTTGTCACCAATCCATCAATGGAGTGGCATCAGAAATATTTTCTTGAAGGATATCTCGACACAATAATTGAAGGAAGTCTACCAATGGCAGAAACAACCAAAGAACTTTTCAAAAAGTAGATAAAAAAGAAATCTCCAGTCGAAAGCAAAAGCTCGCGACAAGGGCTAGTGGAGCTGGACCCCCTTTGAAGAAAATCAAGAAATAATTAAAGAAAGAAGACAGAAATGTAAACGTAAGCAATGATGTAATAGAACAATAATAAAGTGCAATAATGTAGTTCAATAATGGAATAGAGGCAGGGTGCAATCTCTATAAAAACCCACTTACTTAGCAGTAATAGGCACGGCTGAAAACTCTAAGCTGAAGTTCTTTCAAAAAAGCTTTTAGCCTGCTTATCTTTTGTTAATCTTTTTATTCAGAAATGAAATTCTAATTTCAGAAAATTTTCTTTCTGAGTAACCATAGTACTTAGCAATTTGCAATGCATTAAGAAATATAAAAAATTATTTTTGATATACTAAGAGAGTCAGTTCACTCATATACCACAAATCTTCATCAGAAAATTCACATGTGTACAACTTTGTTGCTAGCTGAATATTATTCAGTAGTCTCTCCTTATTGTTACCAAGCCCGTTTTAAGGTGAAAAAGGGCAGAAGGGTACAAATTTAGAGACGATCAACTTAGCCTAGAATGTCAACCGTCTAAGGGTGAGTTGTTATCAGAAATTGTTGATAGCAGGAGTCTAGCAGCATTGAAGGAAGCATAATGGACCACTGAATGAGATTTAAAGGTATAACGAAACCCTGATCTCTGTTAGTTATGGTTATAATTTTCAATTCTATTTCTTAGTTGGATATTGCATGCTAAGAAAATGGTGAAAAGAAAGAATACTTTTAAACATGAAATTGTTTAAATTTTTCTAGTTGTTATGGAAAGACTAAAACAACAAGTTAGAAATTTACAAACAACTATAAATGATATAAATAGATATAATCGTTTAATAAAAGAACAATTAAAACAAGAAGAAAAGTTATATAGGTTTATAATAAGGTTAAATTTAATTCCTACATATAATATAGAAGAAAGAATAGAAAATTTAAAATATATGCTTAAAGTAAACGCATCAAGAATTCAAATGATAAAGAATAAAGTAAATAGAATTCCTTTAGGATGAATATATTAGAGTATTTAAACTCAAAAGATTTAAGTGAAGAAAGAGAAATAAATTTTGTTATTTATGATATGAATATGATAAAAAATAATATAAATCTCAATTTTCAACAAAATTTAGATATAATAGGAGCTACAAACTTAGAAAATAGTATAAAAACCCAAATTATTGATAATTTATTCAAAGATAATTTTGTAAAAAATACTATTATATCAGAAATAATCGAAACTTGTCAAGAAATAAATAGAAATACAAATAACATTAATTTCAGAAGAAGAAGAAATTAATTCTATAAGGTATATCGGCTGCAAAATAGACCTGCGGGCTACTGGTTTTCAAAGGATAATTTATTTATCATGGTCTTCTGCCACGTACCTTTTCAAAAATAAAAAGTAAATAACAAAGATAAATTAAAATTACTCACTATAATGAAACTATTATTTTACTTATTTTTGAGAAAACGATCCGTAACGAATTTCGACATTTATTGGTATCAGAGCCTTATATAAAATTAAAAATAAGTAAAATGTCATATATAGTAAGTTTTGTTATTAAAGAAAATATAGATAAAATATTAAAATCATTTTATGAAATGACAGGTAAAATAAAATATTATAAAGAAAAAATTAGGAAAGCAAGAAATGAATGTACATATATGGAAATAAATAATATATACGATATAAAAGAAGAATACGGATTACCTAGATTACAAGAGATAAAAAATGAACTAATTTCAATAAAAAAATGAATTAGAAATAGATATAGAAAAAATGAAAAATGAAATAAATCTAGCTAGTCAAAATATAGAAGATATATAAATGAATATTGAAAATAATATTATAAAACAAGAACAATATATAACAAAATTAATTAAAAGAATAAATTATTTAAAGAAAATAAATGTAAATCCAAATATAATAAAATTATTATTAAAAGATCTAAAATTTTTTAAGCAAAAATTACAAACATTATAAATAAATAAATAAGATGGCCAGTATAATAGAAAAATTTGGTGAATATTTAAGTTTATTAAATTTAAACTCGGAAGAAAATATTAATGAAATAATAACTGAAATGAATGAACAATTAGAAGCTTTATATACTAATGAAAATAAATATCAATCTTAGGAAGATATACCAGAAAATTTTAGATAAACATCCTTACAGAAAATGCATAGAAAAGAAAAATTAATAGTAAAAATCAGAATAACATTAATAACAATTAGAAATAATCTTAGAAGACAACAACAATAAAAGAATAAGGGAGTAAAATGAAAGTTTGCCATAAACAAAGTCTTTTGTCTTTAGCAAAAGTGGTATATTTAAAAATGAAAGTTGAAAGTTGGGTAGAAATAAAAAGATTCCAAAAAAATAGTTGTCCAAATTTGAAAATTTTGCGGGCCAAGCGGACACCCAAACCCATTATCAAATCTAATTACAAGTCAATGCCTGACCCGTTGGATGAATTTTACAAGGGAACAAAGTGATGAGGAAATTGCATTAGTTTTATAAATCATGCTATTGTCATCACAATTACCTCCTAAGAGCAAGTGCTTTTCAATTAATCAAATTTGTCAAGTTGTGAAATTGGATGAAATCGATTCTAACAATTAATTAATACAAAATACTATAAGTTTTGCCTAAAAAAAGACAATGAAACAAACTGATGAGACGTCTGAAAACAATACAAAGTATTTTGAACATATCCACTACTAATTTGAATATCGAAATATTCTAGGTAAGTATCTCCAACGAGTAGTATTATCAAGAATCAAAAAAGTTCGTTCAACTATAGAAATAGGTGGATAGATCTGAACTATTATTATTTTTTATCCAATAGAAATAAGACCTTGACGTTATGAATCTTCCTTCTTTTTTTTCCAGCGAAGACCCCTGCCATTTTCTGATCTTAGTGTGATACTGCTGAACATAACTATATTGTTTTTTATACAAATAGTCTATCAATGAATTATCCTTAAATTAATTCATGACAATTATTCTTTTCTTTTTTCCTTTTTCCATTTGATTGTGATAATTAAGTCAAAGTAATTTTCCAAGTCGCCCAACCGGACCAAGGTCTTGTGGACTCCCTGTGATTTCGCCAGTTCAAGAAAACGATAGTATGGAGGTTTGGTAGTCAATGCTTCCTGAAAAAAAGATTCATTTTATTAACATTTATTACAACGATTGCATAATTCATTTTTTCTTTCAAACCATCTTGCTCGAAAAGAAACTTTGAAAAGAAAACACATGGAACTTTTTGAGGGGGATGGCCTGTTAAATTGTGTCCATGAATTAAATCAAGAAGACAGCAAAAATCCATTTTCATAAAAAAAAAAAAAAAAGTAGACAGCAAATTAAACGCTCAATAATTGAGAACGAAAAGGTTCTCAATGGTATGCCTTAATTGCATAAGCAATTACTTGCAAACTGGACATGAATATATTTCGTAACACAAATATTTGCAAAATTATATAGAAAAAAAAAAACGACGCAAAAATATATTAAAACAACAAAAGAAAAAAAGTTCAAAGAAAAAGCTGCTAGCTTGCTTGCTACTAACACTATGCGAACTTCTTGAGAAGCCATTGATACTTCTTGATACTCATAGTCCACCCGATAACAATTCCTATTACCAATCCACAGCTGTATCCTATCACCACCACTTTCCAATTGAATTCAAATGGTGTGCCTAAATCTTGATTTTCTAATGGTTCTAATGGAATACTCAAATTAACCCCGCATTTCTTGCTCAAAGGACTACCACAAAGCCCTGGATTTGCAGAAAAAGAATCGTTTTCAAATGTCCCAAATTGGTTGCCTTGTGGGATTGGTCCTGTCAGGTTATTGTGGGAGACATTGAAGAATTCAAGAAAAGTAAGCTGTGTGAGTTGCATTGGGATATCTCCTGATAGTTTGTTATGAGAAAGGTCCAATGCCTCAACTCCTTTTAACTTCACCAAAGATAACGGTATAGAACCCATCAAAATGTTGTTGGAGAGGTTAAGCAATTGAACTTCTTTCAGATCCCCAATCACTTCTGGAATTTCACCCTCGAATCGATTACTCGAAAGATCAGCTACCACAAAAAATTCCGGGATTTTCTCATAAACTCTGTCTGTGCCTTTGTTCGTGAGACTTATAGAATAAATATAAGCGAAATTCCAATCAATCCGGGGAGAACTAAAAATTACGTTTGCTTCCATGTATTTTAAGTGGCCATTGTCAACACTTTTCATGCCAATCCAGTTCCTGAAGTACTCCAATGGCAACTCACCGGTAAAATTGTTGTGGGAAACGTCAATGATATGCAATAGGTTAAACTCCAATTTGTTTAGAGGTTTCCCAAATGCACCATGAAACCCATTAGATCTCAAAATGAGGACCCTTAGCCTTGGAAGAACACCCAACCAAGAAGGAAACAAATCTTGCATCTGATTTTCCCCAAGTTTGAGTATTTCTAGCTTGGAACAGTTTGATAAGGATCTAGGCACCTTGCCTTCGAGCTTGTTTTGACTAAAATCCATCGCCTTTATGTTGCAGCTTCTTGTAAATTTGTCAGGAATATTTCCTGTCAGACTGTTGTTTCCCAAGTCAAGAATTAAGGCAAAACTAACTAAGTTCCACAAACATGGAGGCAAGTTGCCACTCAAGAAGTTGTTTGCCAAACCTGCAACCACAAGAGATGTCAAATTGCAGAACAACGGTGGGATATCTCCACTGAATTTGTTTGTTGAGACTTCATAAAAGGATATGGAAGGAGGTGGAATTGGGAGGGCTCCTTGTAATTTGTTAGAGGCGAGCTCTAATACACGTAAATTAGTCCACGGAAGAACAACAAAAGGTTGCTCAAAACCTTCGAGGAAATTGGCGCTCAAATCCAGATAAAGAAGGCTTTCAGTGGCCATATTGGACATCCAGTTTGGTATATGCCCCTCAATTCTATTTTCTGAAAGCATTAAAATTTCCATTTTATTTTGGCTTTGCAAGAAACTTGGAAACTCTGTCAAATTGCATGCACTCAATTCCACGTCAATAAATTTAGGAAGGGTAGCATTAACAGAATTGCCGCTCACCAGGGAAAAATGATTGTGTGATAATCCGAGCTTATTAAGGGTCTTGGACCGAAGAAATGAGTCAAAGGTCAAGGTCCCACTAAGATTATTGAACACCAGACTAAGATCTTGAAGATTTGGAAGCCGACATATAGGCTCTGGAATTGGACCTTGGAATCCATTATATGAAAACTCAAGTTGAACTAATAGAGAGAAATTTCCAAGCCAAGAAGGGATTTGACCACTAAATTGATTTGAATAAAGAAACAAGATTTGGATTTGAGTCAAATTTCCAAGAGAAGACAGGATGTCCCCATGCGAATTCGTCTCTGCCATGCCCAGAAAATGGAGATTTGTTAACTTGGAAAGCCAGTAAGGAGTGTGAGAGCTGAAATTATTGAAGGAAAGTGAAAGATAAGTGAGTTGAAGCAGATTTATGAAGGATGACGGGATATTCCCTGAGAAGCTGTTATTAGAAAGGTCTAAGGTTTCAAGCTTTGTAAGATTACCAATTGAAGTTGGTATTTGACCCCAAAAATTACATCCACTAACAGCAATCTTACTCAAAGACTTAAGGTTCCCAATGCAAGAAGGCAGCTGACCAGAGAAATATGTGCTTCCCAGCAATAACATCTCAAGTGGACTGCCCACCTGAAATTCTGGAAGATATCCTAAAAGATCTGGATTATTTCTCAAGCTCAGAAAACGAAGATTAGGCAAATGGAAAATACTTGAGGGAAATTCTCCTTGCAAATTACAGCCTCTGAGAAGGAGAGATGACAAAGAAGTTAAGTTTGCCAAGCTCCGAGGGACCTGAGAAGAAATGGTGACTACACTTAAGCTAAGTTCAGCCAATTTACTAAATGAATCAACCACCTCTTTCAGGCTAGGTTGCTGAAGACGAAACGGATTGTCTCCTAGATCAAGAGAAACCAACTTGGAAAGCTGCAAGATTTCTGATGGAATTTGGCCAGAAAAGTTCGAGTATGAGAGATTTAAATGTGTCAATTCCGACAAGCTTCTAATCCCAGGAGGGATTGTTGAAAGATTGAAATTATTATGGGCAAGGTTAAGAGTTTTAAGATGAAAAAGGCGAAAGATGGAGCTGGTAGAGTTGATAGATCCAAAGAGACAGCTGCTTGAAAGATCAAGCCCAATCACATGACCTGTGCCAATATCGCAATTGACACCATCCCATGAGCAGCAATCGCTAGATCTCCATGTTTTGAGCTTGGTATAAGCAGAAGGATCACAAGCAAAGTCGTCAAAGAGAAGACTTTGGTTGAACTGTAACAAGGAGTAGTGATCATCTTCATGGCAAAGTGGCTCCTGAATGGAACAAGAGTAACAAAGCAGACTCAAGAAGAAGAGCAGAAAGAGTGAAGTTGCACACATTTCTTTAGATAAAATGAAATCAGTGTTTGTTGAATTAGTGAATTGTTAATTAAACCCATAACTTTCTTTTTATAACCAACATGGATTGACTTCAAGTCATCCACACCAATTCACGACGTAATTTCAGAGTTGGAAAAGCTAAAATAACTATTTATTTTTTAAAGTATAATTGTCTAAATAAATTTTTTCTTAAATAACTAGGGAAAATGTTATGATTTGTCTCTAACAATTTGTTAGAATAGCTTTTGGAGAAATATTTTAAAGTAATTTATTGATTTTAGACCTAATTTAAAAGAAAAAATTAGTTTTGCAAACAAAATCTTGAAAAATTGATAAAATATGAAGGGGCATTTTTTATTACATATATCAAAACGTCAAGGCAAAATTAGTTTCAAAATAAATATTAAAAGGCTTGTGGCAAATTGTAACCTTGTTCCTAATAACTATATATATTATCAAAAAAATAGTTATTAACTTTATGGACTTTCATATATTTAACTTATTTATTTTATGAAGTCAATAATTAATAATTTAATTATAGTTAAATGAACCCTTAATTATATGCGGAAAATTTATTTTCAAGGGTCCATATATTTGTTCCCTTTAAATCTAAAAGTCTCCACGAGGACAATTACCTCATTTTTCTACGTAACAACGTAAATGATAAGTTGTGAATAATTAAGAAAAAAGAATATTTGCTTATTTTGTGTAGAAAAGAGAAAATATTTTAAATCTTTGCAGGGGATGGTGGCTTTGATCACAGAGTCTAGCATTGGCTTGGTAAATTCATGGAATATTTATTCCGTCGGTAAATTTTGTGAATAATTTTAGCCGCTTAATATTGGCGCCAATTTAACGACGGTTTTTTCAAATCCGTCGCTAAATTCCGTCGGAAAATTTGGCGGGAATATTTTCCTCCATTATTTACCTACGGATTTGTTATTCCGTCGCATTAAATATTTTTCCTACAATATTACCTACGGAAAATAGTTTTCCGTCGGTAATCAGGATTTTTCTTGTAGTGATCATTAAAATATTACAAATTCCAAAACAAAAAAAAAATATTATTAAATTAAAATTATAAAAATAAAAATAAAAATCTACAATTTTCCTTCGTATTTTTGGACATAGCTCGTAAAGCATATCCCGATTATGATTTTTGGGAATTTGAGTGTCGTATCCAGTTCTCAAAACCCCATCTACTTGGTGCGCGTGATAAAAAAAAATAAAATAAAATAAAATAAAAATAAAAATAAAAATTATAGGACCCAGTTCTACGCATGAGCAAAGGCCAAGTGTTGCAATACCATTCGTTAACGCACTCAAACGGGGCGTTTCTGTTTGACTTTCCTTGTTTCTTGTAAGGTGACGTGGCTGCAAACGAACTTGCCTGTCTCTACATTGTATGTATCGCCCACGTATTCGTGCTGGTCCCATCTCCACCTTCCGTGATGTTTGATTTGTTAGATTTACATAACTTTTTAATTCTTTTATCATTGCATATGCCCTATTTCAGATTTCCACTCAAAGTGTTTAATTATTATTCATCATTTGCTGCATCTTTTATTCTTTTATGATTTATATGTGTTTTTTTTTTCAAATTCCAAGATCTATATTTGTGTTGTGTATAAACAATTAAATATAACTATTTACATTTTAGTCATAAATTTAATTTGCATTAAGCTTCATATATCACCGGTAATTAGAATGGGCAAATTTCTATGAAGGAGATAATATTTTTTTCAATACAAATTAAATTCTTATTAATAATACAAAAAAATATATATGTAAAGTACAAATAAAATTATAAATTTTTAAAGTACACAAAATGCACAAAATAAATAAAATTATCGAAAAATCTCCGGACTTTTGTAACAAAAATAGTAAATAATGGTAACATATTATGGATAATATGATTGTAGTAAAAAACTCAGTAAATATGTTGTCTGTAACGAAATTTTTAATATAATTTTTAATTCACAGCAGCCATATTTATAAAAAGAGATAAATTACACCCACTCAAATATTTAAAGAGCTACATTTTTGGAATTTGAATTTGAGATATTTGATTTAAAAAATGGATATATAATATTCCATCTCATATGTTAGGGACCATATTTGTGTGTTTTATTCACACGTTTTCAGTTTAATTTATTAGCAAAATTTCTTTTGTTTTTATTCTATTTTATGCTCAAAATAATTGAGGGGTACTTAAAGAATTATATTTTAGGATTATTTGTTTAATTTGAACTTTTATTAGTACAATTTAGATAATTTTACTTTAGTATATTATGATTTATAATTTTTAAATATAATATTTTTTATTTTTTTTAAATAATTTTAAATTTTGGTTTTTTAATTAACCGAATCAAATCGATCAAAAATTTCGATTCGGTTTAAATTCGGTTATTCTAAAACTTCGATTCGATTGATAAAAATAATAAAATTTCGATTTTCGATTATTTCGATTTAATTATTAAACCGAATCGATCGTTGCTCTTTCCTAATTAATGACACGTTAATTAAATTACTAGGTTTAGTTAGGCAGATGGTAGAAAAAAAGCTGGGCATAAAGCAAAAGTAAACCCTCTTAAAACAAACGGAAATTTCTTCTTCCGAATGTACAGATGATATACCGGTTTAACGGTGTTAAATAAATATTTTAAATTGTCAATATTAAAAAAATAAAAAGACATAAATAATGCGGAGAAGTAAATAAAGCACATGGCCATTAATCACTCCTCCCTACACGTAGGTTGCCCACATTTAGGTATGATTACGGGCGGGGATTCCCCCGCCTGGGCGGGGATCCGTTCCATTCGGAGCGGAAAATCTCCAAATTTTTTTTCCGCAGGGACGGGAGGAAAAAAATTCCCGTTACAAATTCGGGAACGGGAATAGGGAATGGAGTATCCGTCCTGCGAGGATCCTGCATATGTCTAGTGTCCGTACAGTTTTGCATCTGTCAATGGCTAGACATTACAAAAAGGACATTAAATGAAAGCTTTGTACCATCTAAGTTAGTCTTCTGTAAAATAGGATAAGTTCATAGAAAATTGAGGCCATTTATTACCACATGATAAACAGCTAAAGAAAAATTCAAGTCTAGACTGGGGACTTCCAGAAACTGAAGAAGCTGATTTTAGAAAAAGGTACATTCGATAATGAAATAACATTTCCGATTATGAGAGTGGATACCTCCTGCTTCTTGATGATCTATGATTGCAGAACATGCTAAGAATTGATGTCATTCAACTTGAAAATTAGACACAAAACACTTGCTAAATGGCCTACAATTAAATGATCTTCATTACTTCGGTGAGCTTATAATAAACAAACTCTATTAGAAGTTTATGACACCAACTTCCTATTATAATATATCAAAAAGCAAATATGAATTATTAGCATGCCAATAGCCAAACAAAATTGGTTAGTCTTGTTTATCATAATTCAACTTGCTCAGGATAGTGCAATCACATTTTACATCTGCAAACCTCAAAAATTACATTAGTTAGACTTTCAGAAACGATGAACTTGGAAAAAAAAAATCAATCAGATATCTTAAGTTATAAAGAATATTATGAACCTAAACAATCGAATTTCCAATTCTTATAACCAAGATATTATCATTTTATATGTTTTGTAAATTTAATTTTATTTTTTAAAAAAAAAAGAAAGAGAAGAAGAGAGCTTACAGTGCGTTGCCAGCGATCCTTCAGATTGAGATTCGCTTTATAATGAAGAAGAAGCTCAACGATAGCAGCGTGGCCCTCACTAGCAGCAAGATGCAAAGCAGTTTTAAATAAGAAATTTTCTGTCATGGAGATGCCGGATCATATAAATCTAAAACAACTTTGTAAAATCTAACATAGCAAAAAAAAAAAAAAAAAGAAAAGAAAAGAAAAGTACCCTACGATTTTCCACCCCGGTGCTGAAGAACATGTGTGGTTGGAAGTTGCTGGCCTATTGATATGAATTTAACATCGAAATTCCATGCCCTCGTTTTTCAGATTTCTACTTTTTGGAAATGTGCTCGAAAGTTCTTTTCTCTTTTCTACACAAAATAAGCAAATATTCTTTTTTCTTAATTATTCACAACTTATCATTTACGTTGTTACGTACGTCGTGAATTGGTGTGGATGACTTGAAGTCAATCCATGTTGGTTATAAAAAGAAAGTTATGGGTTTTAAGATTAATTCATGATTTTTTTTGTTCCTTTTTCCATTTTATTGTGACCATGAAGTACCCCTCAATTATTTTGAGCATAAAAGAGAATAAAAACAAAAGAAATTTTGCTAATAAATTAAACTGAAAACATGTGAATAAAACACACAAATATGGTCCCTAACATATGAGATGGAATATTATATATCCATTTTTTAAATCAAATATCTCAAATTCAAATTCCAAAAATGTAGCTCTTTAAATATTTGAGTGGGTGTAATTTATCTCTTGTTATAAATATATCTGGTATGAATTTAAATTAGTGTTGCCAACAAACTTTGAATACCGGATAGATTTAAAAAAAAACACAAATAAATGTTGTAAATGTTGTGATAATTATCAAGTATTTGAATAACTATCAAACTCATCATTCTCTCTATTCAAATAGAAGTCTACTTATTTTATTTTTTACCTATAAATACATTATTATAATTATTCGAGTAGAAATTTGAGGTCACCATGTAGGAGATTTAGTAATAGTGATAGTGAAAGAAAAAGCAGAAGTAATGATTCTATTGGTTCATCGCTAACAAACGAGAATTTGAGTCCTTGTTTGGTGAATTCGAGTCATCATGTTCGTTCTTGTTTAAGGAATGTTAAAAGAGAGACTTGCATTCACCAGATAAGTTCTAAAATTGATGAAGTTGCAGTCGAAGAAGCAATAGCTCATCACCATGATACTCACTCTGTTCCCATAGAAGACATTGACAATCCTCTTATTTCTTTGGATTGTTTTATCTTTCTGTAAATTTTGTTTGCCTGCATATTGACTTGTTTGTGTTGTGCATAACATAATTAAGTTTTTTTTTTTTAAATTAATTAGTCATTCATTCACAGGTTTGTAACTGACTAATAATGAAGTCCAGTCATCATGTGTTGTTATGATTCTGTCCTTTCCTGCTCTTGGATCCAATACCGAAGTTGAGATTACATAATATATGTCAATTGCCGATCAATCTGCCTCACTGAATCTCCTTTGAATAGATTGGACACCTTTCAAGTTCACACAGAATTTGAGCTATTGTGTCAATGTTCCTTAGCAGCCAAAAGTTCACTGAAACTATCAAGCATCACGATATTAATAATCGATCCATTACATAATATTAATAATTTAATTCACTTAATATAATATAGTTAGACACTGAATAAGACTCTCTCACTGCTACACGCTTTTTTACACAGTCTGAAAATAAAATACCTTAGCATTGCTCTACTGAATTCATGGAATATTGAATGCTGCTGTGTAAGCCAATCTCAACACAAATTGAATCAAATGCAAAAATGTGTGCACATGAAGGGAAAGATCTGGAAGATGCGACGATGTACTGGCATTGGGTAGGTAGTCTGATATACTTGAATTTAACTAGACCAGATCTTTCTTTTGCAACTGGTGTTATGAGTCGTCACATGCAAAATCCTAAGAAGTCTCATATGGAAGCTGTTCAAAGAATGTTGAGATATGTGAAAGGTACAATTGATTATGATCTTCTGTACAAGAAAGGTGAAGATTGCAAATTATATGGTTATTGTGATGCTGATTACGCAGGAGATCATGACACTCGTCGTTCAACTACTAGCTATGTGTTTAAGTTAGCAGAAGGAGCAATTTCTTGGTGCAGCAAAAGGCAGCCAACCATGTCTTTGTCAACAACGGAAGATACCGAGCAGCAGCAGTTGCAGCACAAGGAAGTACATGGCGTATACAATTGATGAAGGATTTTATATCAAATTGTTGATTATGCAGTCCCATTGTTCTATGACAGTCAGTCAGCAATTCATCTTAAGCATGTGGAGGTTCATTACCATTTTATCAGGGAGAAAGTTTTGCAAGGAGAAATTAAATTGGAGCATATTAAAACAGAGGATCAAATAGCAGACCTTTTTACAAAAGGTTTAAATGTCAACAAGTTTGAAAGTTTTTGTCAACAGCTAGGCATGGCTAAAAGAATGGGAGCTGATGTCGAGAGCGGATGTTAAAGTTGTACAACATCAGCTCTATTGGTTTTTGACCAAGTCTACATAATAGCTATTTTATTGCTTTAAGTTGTTATTTTTTTTATTTTTCAGTTGCAGATATTTTTCCTAAATTTTACAGTAGCATATACACTTTCTTAATTTTTGGTGTTAGTGGGACTGTTGGTTAAGAAAAATGTGAGTGTCTTTGTAAGCCTATATAAGGCTATGAAATTAATTGAATAAATGTTCCTACCATTTTTTTCTGCAAAAGTATCAGTTCATGCACAAATTATTCTTTTATTGAGCTTGTAGTTCCTGTTCTGTTTTAACAAAGGTAAAGAAAATCATACAGCATGCTTCTAGACGCAAACTTCATCAGAAAAATCCCCATCATCACATAACCGTAAAAATCTAAACCCATAAACATTAATGCTTTTTAAGATTGGCAATTTAATGCTTCTTGACACTTTTTTTTTTTTTTTGCAGATAAACATCTAAACCTAATATACATTAGGATAGCTCAAAAACATTTTTTTTTTAAAAGTTGTAAGAGATCTCAATTATCATATTATAATCGTATAAATAGACGCTTAATTGAGTTTCATTCTAATTAATCATTATATTCTTCCATATTGTTGATAATGTAGTTGCGGTAAGCCCGATGGCTACGAGCCCTGAAGCTTTGAGCATGGAGGATATTATCGATTGCGAGCCACCAAAACCTGCAAATAACACTCGACGATATAAAAGGAAACTCTACTCATGCCAATAGAACTGTTCTTGATGGAACCTCTCCGGTCGGAGGCTGCAGCGGAGATGGTAAACCACCAATCCCCTGTAAGCCTAACTCTCGTGGTTGCCTCAGTTCAACACCTTGAATATCCAAAATCATAAACCAAGTGCAGTCGTATTTTGCCCAACACATAACAACCACATAGAATAAATCAATAGTAATATGTAACGATTACGATTTGATCAGATAGCTACTGCTCAATCAAAAATCAAAGATGCATGAGGTCTCAAATTCGATTTCTTCTTCCTAGTAACAAAAAGAAGAAGAAGAAGAAGAAGAAGAAGAAGAAGAAGAAGAAGAAGAAGAAGAAGAAGAAGAAGAAGAAGAAGAAGAAAAATACTTATTTATGTTGCGATGATGATTCTTATTATCATAAATTGTACTACTTTCATAAGATGAAAATATTACATGAATGGAAATTTTAAAACATGTGGTTTAGTAGTCCCCACAAGGAATCTAAGCATTTTATTTAATAAATCGAATTAAATAAACACACAATCAAACACACAAAGGGAAGAGAGAAAAATATTGATATAAAAAAATAATTTAACGAGATTTGGCCAATATTTCTACATTTTCAGGTATAAAATCAAGATAAAGTGTATAATCTCATAATACCCGAATTGTTTTCCAAACCGATTGGGCCAAAAAAGAAATATCTCACAAAAAATACATAATAGGAACCAATACTAATTTCATTTTTTTTGTTTACGACAGAAGGTTAACACCTTCCATCAACAATGGATCATTAACGTGTGTATAAAGAATGTTACTAACAAAGAAATAAAATAGTATCCTTTAGAATTTGATTTCAAGAAGTTCCTGCTTATATATTTGGGCTGAAGAAGAAGAAATAGATGGACGACTGCAATCACGCACAATTATATAGAAATAAATAAATAAATACCTTAGATTTAACTAAATCCAGCCAATATTCTTATGATCCCAAGTAAGAGCCAAGAGATAATTTCACCGTAGATATTAGAAAAGGTTTACAAAAGAATTTCGCTTTCAAATCCATAAACCTCCTTGTGTCTCATCACTAAATCCAAATTAGGTCGAGTAAGTCTTAAGAAGCCCTCCTCTACTACCACCAATCTCCTTTTTCTATTTAATTTAAGTTACACGCAAGCTTTTCCAATAGAATTATAATTTGAGTCCATCAAAATTCAAAATGGAAAGTAACAAATCCATAAAATTCCTTGGGTCGGGCTGGGTTATCCCACTAAAAATATTTTAATATTAATATATAATTTGCTATATTATATTATATAAAACTATAAAAATATATTATAAAAAGATTTAATATGTTAACAAATGCATAAATTTTGATATTTGTTGTGAAATTGTAATTTTTTTTCTTTGTATTTTATATTTTTTAAATTATATAATTATTGAAAAAATATAAAAATTATAAATAGTTGGACGGACCGAGTTAAATCCGCAATTTATGTGTAAATGACTCTAAAAAAACGTTTTTCTTAGATTTGGGTCAAGCTGGATTTGCATGCAAAAATAAATGCCTAAGCCCATAATCAAGTCTGACCCCAAAATCTGATTGGTGAATTTTGCAAGGGAACAAAATGGTGAAGAAATTACACTAGTTTTATAAATCATCACAATTAACTCCAAAGTGCAAGTGCCTTTCAATTAATCGATTCCAACAATTAATTAATACAAATTACTGTAAGTTTTGGCTAGAAGAAGATGGTGAAACAAACTGATGTTGTGTCTTAAAGCCATGCAAAGTATTCTGAACATACCCACCACTAATTTAATTATCGGAGTGTTCTAAATAAGAACATTCACCGAGAACAATCAAGAACGTTCATCCAACTACAGAAACATGTGGGTAGATCTGATGAACTATGATAATTCTTTATCCAATAGAAATAAGATATTAACGTTATAAATATTCCTTTTTTTCTTCGAAGACCCATGCATTTTTCTGATCTTAATGTGATACTGCTCAACGTAACTATATTGTTCTTTATACAAATAGTCTATCTATGAATTGTTCGTTTAAATTAATTCATGACAGTTGTTGTCTTCCTTTTTTCCCTTTGATTGTGACAACTAAGTCCATGTACAAGTGTACCATTCAATTATTGAAGACGTCAAGTATACCATTCAATTATTGAAGACGTCAAATTAATTTTCCAAGTTGCCAAATTGGATCAAGTTTTTGTGGACTTCTGTGATTTTGCTAGATAAAGAAAACGATAGCTTATAACCATTAAAAGTTGGTTTGATGGTGAATGTTTAATTGAAAATAAAAAAAAAAGGTTTGATTCATCTTATTAAATTTATTACAACGATTGCATGATTTATTTTTTCTTTCGAACAGATAGAACTTTTTGAGGGAGATGGCTTGCTAAATTGTGTCCATAAATTAAATCTCGTAGAAAGCATTTTTTTTTTATAAGCAGAAGAATTTATTTAAATTAGCAAGCTGAACCAGTCCCAGCAACGTGCAACAAAATACAAAGCCAGCTGCAAAACAGAACAGGGCTGGCTACAACTCCCTACACATCCTAGAGCAGCACCGACCCAAAAACAGAGCCAAGCAGAGGAACCGGAAAACAGGCTACCCAAACAAACAAACCAGAAAGCAAGACCTCCAAAAAACTAAACTGAACAGACTAAACAAAAGAAGCTAAAATAGCCCCCTAGAAAGGAAGAACAACCTACACAAAACAAAAACCAACAACAGGGACCAAGCTAAAACAAATAAACCAAGGAAGCGACTGAGCAGCATGAAAGCAAAGATCCTTCCCAAGACAAGAAATCAGCAGCAACTCCCAAAGAAGACAGCGAACAAAACCGAGAAACAGAAATACTGAAGCAGGAACAAACGAACCAGTACCACTGCTAGGACCTCAATTTCTGAGAGCTGATTCCACTGCCTACTTCAAAAACTTCTCGAAGAAAAGCCCAGATCAAGGAGATCAGCAGCTGTTCTCAAAAGAATAAAACAAAACGGCCACCCGATCATACGAAAGAAGAAGCAAGAAAACATGAAGCAAGAAGCCACCAGAAAGATTTCTAAACAGCCAAGAAAGCCAGCAGAACCACAACATCCCTGATACGAAAACTGATGAACAACCACCACAACTAAAAGGACTAAAAACCCCACTAATCCTCCAACAACTCTACTCCACCTATCTACTGCTACCTGAAGGCGCTCCTGGAGACTAATGTAAATTATTTCCCATCTTTCCCATCTTTCAATTTCTCCCAATTTTCCCTGTCCTGTTCTTCAGATCTGACTAGATAAGCAAGCAGATCTTCTCTATTTTCTGGTAAAACCAGACCCAGCAGCTTAGCCACTTCTAAAACTTTTTGTGCCTCATCCGGTGGGGAAATAAACTCCTCTGATCCTGCTCTACCCAGCCTTTCATTAACATTAAAAATACATCCATCAGACAGAGAATCACCTGCAATAACGTCTGAATCGGTTTCATCGGGAAACGAATTCACAGCAACTTCAAACCTTTTTGATTTTTTCTTTGGTTTTCTTCCCTTTTTCTTTTTCAGATTCGGAAACTGAAAAGTGGATTTGTTTGTGTCAAGAATGTAGAACGAACGGATTTTTTTTGCCTTTGTTGTTCTCTTCCCCGACTTTGAGTGAGCTTTGCCATTAGATCCGATCTGAACAACTACCTCGTTTAAACTCAAACTGTTTTCCTTGTTCTCGGTGGGCCTATCAGCATAAGGCACTAAGTCAAGCCCATTAAGAGTGTAACTATCTTGAGCTTTAGGCCTAGAAACAAAATCATTTAAGGAGTCTGAACCTAACTCAACCAATTCAAATCTACTATCTTGGCCCAGCTCAACTAGATCTAATCTATTTTCCGACTCAACTAAATCAAGCCTGTTACCATTACAATTACCTTGAACAGAGGAATCATCTTCCTTTCCTGGCTGGCTTGTCGGGGAAGTGGTCAAACAATGGGGTGAGTGCGGCAATAAAGAATTAACACCAGAAGCATCTTCTTTTCCAGACTGGCTTGTCGAGCATGCGGATTGACAGTGGGCTGAGTGCGCCATTTGAGAGTTGTTTTCAGAGGTTCTCCACGAGTAAATCGGTGAAGGTGATCTTTCAGCTTCTCTGGTGGCCTGCAATCCGGGCTTTTGCAATTCTACATTCACCATTGAAGACTTAACAGACCTTTTAATGAATAAATCCGGACAAAAGCTAGATGGCTCCTCTATAACTCTAAATGAATATGATATCCCATCAATACTGGTAGATAGAGTATCATTGATCAAAGATATAGATGGAGTCGCGACAAGAAATCTAGCAACATCTAAGCAACGTTTTTTGCTAGTGTTGTCGTCTAAACTGATAAAATTGCCATATAATGAAGCAATAGTAGAAAAAAAAGTCGGGTTCCAAGCGTGCAAAGGGAAACCATCACACCTTAACCACGTATAACGCTCTTTACAAATATCAGTAGGCTCCCAAGATTTAATCATCTCAAACCATTCATTCAACCAACTTGTACCTGGCTCCAGCATTTTATTTTTTTCTATGCAGGAAGGAAAGGTAAGCAAAACAAGATTACCTCCCATTGGTCTACACTCGCAGGAGAAATAGCCCTGATCTAACATAGCATTTTGAATGTTCATGATGCTTTGAGCCTGATGTAACCAGCCAACTAGACTTCTATCCAGCCACTCTCTGTCTTCATCTGTGACCTCATACTGAAAGTTCACCGAACCAGCACTAAGATTTATGGATGTATCCTTCCGTTTGCCATCCTCACTACACAGACCCAATTTAGTAGCCGTAGCATATGTCCTCTTCTTGTCCTCTTTGTTGTTGCTGTATCGCGCCAAGTTAACTCGGATTTTTCGATTTCCCATCCAAGCTCCATTCAACTTCTTGAGAATAAGATCGATTTTGATTGGTGTACTCAGACTAACAAATCCAAATTTAGTTCCCTTGGAACTCATTTTCTTTGGGATAAAAACTTGTTCTACGTTCCCATACCATGAGAACATATTTCTCACACCAAATGCCGGCCACCCGAAGGGTAGGTTGTCTACAAAAAACCTATAGGTATTCTCCATTGATCCAAATGTTTGACCCAGGAAAGGGTATGCCTTAATTGCCTAAGCAATTACTAGCAAATTGGACATGAATATATTTTTATAACACAAATATTTACAAAATTACATAGAAAAAAAAGACGAAAAAATATATTAAAACAACAAAAGAAAAAAAGTTCAAAGAAAAAGCTGCTAGCTTGCTTGCTACTACCACTATGTGAACTTCTTGAGAAGCCATTGATGCTTCTTGATACTCACAGTCCACCCGATAATAATTCCTATCACCAATCCACAGCCGTAACCCATCACCACCACTTTCCAATTTAATTCAAATGTTGTGCCTGAATCTTGATTTTCTAATGGTTCTAACGGAATATTCAAATTAACCCCACATTTCTTGCTCAAAGGATTCCCACAAAGCCCTGGATTTGCAGAAAAAGAATCGTTTGGGAATGTCTGAAATTGGTAGCTTTGTGGTATGGGTCCTGTCAGGTTATTGTGGGAGACATTGAAGAATGAAAGAAAAGTAAGCTGTGCGAGCTGCACTGGGATATCTCCTGACAGTTTGTTATGAGAAAGGTCCAATGCCTCAACTTCTTTTAACTTCACCAAAGATAATGGTATATGACCCGAAAGAATGTTGTTAGAGAGGTTAAGCAATTGAACTTCTTTCAGATCCCCAATCACTTCTGGAATTTCACCCTCGAATCGATTACTCGAAAGGTCGATAGCCACAAAGAATTCCAAGATTTTATCATAAATAGTGTCTCTGCCTTTGTTCATGATTTTGATAGAATACATATAATAGCCACTCCAACGAATATTGGAAGAATGAAATCTTACGCTTGCTTGCATGTATATTAACTGATTACACAGGATATCATGACACTCGTTGTTCAACTACTAGCTATGTGTTTAAGTTAGGAGAAAGAGCAATTTCTTGGTGCAGCAAAAGGCAGCCAACCGTGTCTTTGTTAACAACGAAAACAGAATACCGAGCGGCAATAGTTACAGCACAAGAAAGTACATGGTTTATACAGTTGATGAATGATTTATATCAGATTGTTAATTATGCAGTCCCATTATTCTGTAACAGTCAATCAGCAAATCGTCGAGCTGAAAATCCAATATTCCATGCAAGATCTAAGCATGTGGAGGTTCATTACCATTTTATCATGGAGAAAGTTTTGCAAGGAAAAATTAAATTGGAGCATATCAAAACCAAGTCTCATAATAGCTATTTTATTGCTTTAAGTTATTTTATTATTTTTCAGTTGTAGATACACTTTCCTAATTTTTGCTGTTAGTGGGACTGTTGGTTAAGAAAAATGTGAGTGTCTTTGTAAGCCTATATAAGGCTATGAAATGAATTGAATAAATGTTCCTACCATTTTTTTCTGCAAAAATATTAGTTCACGCACAAATTATTCTTTTATTGAGCTTGTAGTTCCTGTTCTGTTTTAACAAAGGTAAAGAACATCATACAGCATGCTTCTAGACGCAAACTTCATCAGAAAAATCCCCATCATCACATAACCGTAAAAATCTAAACCCATAAACATTAGTGCTTTTTAAGATTGGCAATTTAATACTCCTTGGCACCTTTTTTTTTTTGCAGATAAACATCTAAACCTCATATACATTAGGATAGCTCAAAAACATTTTTTTAAGTAGTAAGAGCCCTCAATTATCATATTATAATAGCATAAATAGATGCTTAATTGAGTTTTATTCTAATTCATCATTATATTCTACCATTTTGTTGATAATTTAGTTGCAGTAAGCCCGATGGCTATGAGCCCTGAAGCTTTGAGCATGGAGGATCTTATTGATTGTGAGCCACCAAAACCTGCAACAACACTTGATGATATAAAGGGAAACTCTACTCATGCCAATAGAACTGTTCTTGATGGAACCTCTCCGGTCGCAGGCTGCAGCGGAGATGGTAAACCATCAAACCCTTGTAAGCCTAACTCTCGTGGTTGCCTTAGTTCAACACCTTGAATATCCAAAATCATAAACCAAGTGCAATTGTATTTTGCCCGACATATAACAACCACAGAATAAATCAATAGTAATATGTAACGATTAAGATTTGATCAGAAGCTACTACTCAATCAAAAATCAAAGATGCATGAGATATCACATTCGATTTCTTCTTCCTAGTAACAAAAGAAGAAGAAGAAGAAGAAAAATACTTATTTATGTTGCGATGATGATTCTTATTATTATAAATTGTACTACTTTCATAAGATGAAAATATGACATGAATGGAAAATTTAAAACAAGTGGTTTTAGTAGTCCCAAAAGGAATCTAAGCATTTTATTTAATAAATCGGATTAAATAAACACACAATCAAACACACAGAGAAGAGAGAAAAAATATTGATATAAAAATTAATTTAACTAGATTTGGCCAAGATGTCTACATTTTCAGGTATAAAATTAAGATAAACTTAACAATCTCACACTACAAGAAAATCTGAAAATAGCAACGGAAAAATAGCAACAAAAATAATTATGTTGCTAAATTAGCAACGGAAAGCCAATTTCGTTGCTATTAGCAACGGAAAAGAATTCCCGTTGCTAAAATTGGTTAAACTTTGTAGATTTAGCAACGAAAAAATTTTTGGTTATCTTCCGTTACTAAAAGTGGAGGGAATTTTTGGTGCCAAAATTCAGCAACGAAATTTAGCAACGGAATCACTATTCCATTGCTAATTAAGGCGCCAATAGATGGTGAAAAAAAATTGAAATGAAAAATAGCAACGGAATTAATTTTTCGTTGCTAATTTAGCAACAGAATTAAATTTCCGTACCTATTTTAGCAACAGAATTAAATTTCCGTTGCTAAATAGCAACGGATTTTTTTTTGTTGCTAAAATAGCAACCGAAATATATTTCTGTTGCTAAATAGCAACGGAATTAATTTTCGGTTGCTAAAATAGCAACCGAAATAGAATTCCTTTGCTAAATAGCAGCCGAATTTATTTCGGTTGCTAAAATAGCAACGAAATTTCATTTTCATTGCTAAATTTTGTTCCAAAAGATGGAAAAAAATTTTTAACGAAATTTAGCAACGGAATCTAAATTTCGTTGCTATTTTAGCAACGGATTTCAAATTCCGTTGCTATTTTGGTTGCTACTTTATAATTTGCCCTAGCATGTACAAATATACATACATACATGCATACATCCATGTATGTATCTATATACATACTTATACATATAAATATGTATTTATGTATATACATATATATACATATATACATATGCACATACATATTCATATACATATATCCGTATGTGCTTGTATGTGCATACATACATACATACATACATACATATGGATATATATGTACATACATATGTATACATATGGATATGTATATATATGTATGTACATATATATACATACATGTACATATGTATGTATGCATAAATACATGTATATGTATGTGTATATATACACATACATGTACATATGTATGTATGCATAAATACATGTGTGTATGTGCATGTATTAAAATGTGATATAACATTAGTGAATATTAGTGAATATTATCTTTAATTTTTTATTAAAATGTGTTAAATTCTTTTCTTCTAATTATTAAAATGTGATATAACATTAGTGAATATTATCTTTAAGTTTTTGATTTTATAATTTAAACTAAAATACATTTTATTAATAAATAAGGAATTAAAGTAAATAAATGTATATAATAAAAAGAAAAGAAGAGAACATATATAGATATTTTGGGGGGAAAGTTTTCTTGAAGTCCCATGAAATGTCTAATATCAAAAAAAAAAGAGAAGAGAAGAGTGGATCGGGAAAAGAAGCAGGGGAGATCGGAGGAAGGAGCATCGATTAACGACGCAGGCTACCGGCCCACCGCCGTTCGCTCCAGTTGCTGGCCACTAGCAGAACACCAGTCCGTCTGCTAACGTCGTCACAGTGTCCCCTTTACGTTTGTCGTTCTTCTCTCCATATGCCTTAGCTTCTTCCCTTTTCTCCGACGAAGTGAGGCGGCTGACAGAGACACAAATAAGGCCGGTGATTTCCCCTCAGCGAGGAGTTCCTTTTCGCCATCCTCCTCTCCCTTCCCATTGCCGGCAACGTAGAGATCGGAGAAAGAAAGTCTCTGACGGTTTTTGTTAGATCCTAGCCATGAACGGAGTCCTTTGAGCGCGTGACCACCGTCGATGGACTCCCCTCAACGCCATCCAACTCCTGATGGTTTTGGTTTTGCACCGGTGAGGCTCCGGTCACCGGTCCGGGAAAGTTCCGGCGCTTGTCCGACGACACCGACTATGGATTGTAACTATATCAACTGGCTATCTGTCTATTGAGTGCTTTCTATTGAAAATCATGTGAACGAAATCTCTGGTGAAGTAAGTTAGCTTATTGACCTATTTTATGTACAATTGATGTTATTATGTCAACTATGATGATTTTCTCTCATATCTGTTGAGAGTTAAAAATTCCTAAAGTTTGCCTCTCTGTCTCTTTTCTCTCTTTTTTACCCAGGTAAGAATTTGTGGTACTGGTGCTTATGTCTCCCATATTGGCTAAAGGGATGGCAATAACGAGAATTGAGGACCGAAGATATTGGAATTGGGTTCCAACCGAAGAATCTAGGTTAGTCAACTTAATCTTGACTATAGTCAATTATTTTTAAATATATATATATATATATATTGAAATTTTAATGAGGGGAATGGCACATGAATGTAGAGCAGACCATAAAGAGTGTGTTTATTTTGCTTAGACTTCCAATTAATGAATATGATATAATAATTAATTAGACTTTGCTTTTGCTTATCTTATTATTTCTCATTTTATTTGTTTGTACTATCTGTTTATGATGTGCTCTGTACAAACTCTTTCAGGAATATCATGTTAGAACTAGTCGTGGTTCTGTGTCTATGATGTGCAGTGATGTGCATGGGGGTGACGGCCGGTGCGTACATCCTTACTTTATTTGCCGTATGTTCCTTCTTAGTAAGCTAGTATTGTCATTGTAATTATTTCTTTTTCTATTTGTCTCACCATTTTTACTGATCAAGCTTTTTACATTACAGATGAAATATAGAGACCGTGTTCTTGGGTTGATACTTGTATCTCCTTTATGCAAAGCACCTTATTGGATTGAATGGTTTTATAACAAGGTTTCTTTTCCTGGATGCTGTTCTTATTTTCGTCGCATGTTGGTAGATTTTTGTATTTGTACTAATGGTATTATTTTTTCTACAGATGATGTCAAATTTGCTGTATGTCTATGGCATGTGTGGATTACTTAAAGAGTTTTTACTTCAGCGATATTTTAGTAAGGTACTCAATTGCTCCATGTCCTACCAATTGTTATATGTTCTTTGCAACAGAGTTGCATATTTGATGGATTTTGTGAGCAATGACATAGAAAATTGTAACAAGAAGTTCGTGGCAATGCATAATTTCCCGAGTCAGATATAGTTCAAGCATGCAGAAAAGTTAGTATACCTTTTTCTTGGTTATTTCATTTTGTTTCTTCAATCTAGTCATTCTCCAATTATGGATTGAAAGGCGACCCTCGTTTGAATCTCTGAACTTTGTTTCTTCAGTTGTTTGATGAGAGGCAGAGCACAAATGTTTTGCGGTTTCTTCAAGCAATGAATAGGTATGGTGTTTTTCCAAGTATTACTTGTCCGTGTTTCTTGTCTGTTTGATGATTAGATGTTTAAACTCCTTTTTGGTTTTCCCAAATCTCACAAACTCAAATGGAAATATGAAATAATAAGTGGATTAATATTATAAAAGTAATCCTAATACACCTATTCTTTTTATATCTTACAATTATAATTTTGATCCACATAATTCATTTGAATTCAAACTTTTTCATTGGATTTTTAATTTTTCAATTAAGCCATGCCTTGATTCAACTATTACAGCCTTAATTACAATTGTTGAACCCTTTTGCTTTTGATTCAAAAGTTTGAGATACATGTGATTAGAATGTGATCTGTTATCATTTAAGTATTAATATGAGCCCATTTGTGAAGAAATAAGGCTCATTTTAACTTTTGCTTCTTGTTTCCAATATTGGTGCATTTCTGGAACTTGGAATCAATTTCTCAGTTGTGCAAAGTTCATATTGTAGTGGAACTATTTCAAAATATTTTCATTAAGTTGGTAGTCCAGAAGAAAAAAGAGCATTTGTTCAGTTCCTATACTATTTTTTTAAATATTTGAGTATAGAATTCAGATCTTTGCACCTTATCTTTTTATGCCAAGAATTCTTGTCTGTAAAATAAAGTTATGCCAATTTTGTAGACATAATATGAACATTGTAATCGTTTATTGTGTGCAGTATAACTTAATTTTTGTTATGTGTATGTCCATGCATAGCATTGATATTGAATTGACTAGCTTCCTAAATCGCTTTTAATTTAGCTTGAGTTATAGTGGATGTTCAATCAATATATAGGTACTATCATATGTATATGTGAATACCAGATTTGTAACTTCAAATCACTATGTACAATATATAAATGTAAATTGGAATTTGCAATTTGCAAAGCATAAATAGTCCCTTCAAACTCTCGTCAAAATCAACAATAATTTAGTGACGGAATAGCGACGAAAATTTCTTCACAATTTTTTTATAATTTTCGCTGAATTTAGCAACCAAAACTTCAATTCGGTTGCTAGAAATAGCAACGAAAACTGATTTCGGTTGCTAAATATAGCAACGAAAATTTATTTTGGTTTCTAAAATAGCAACGGAAATTCTAATTCCATTGGTAAAAATAGCAACGGAAAATAATTTTCGTTGCTAAAAATACCAACCGCCAAAGTTGCAACCGAATGTTCCGTTGCTATTTTCCGTTGCTAATTTTTATTAGCAATGGAAATTCAACAAATTCGGTTGCTAATTTTCGTTACTATTTGCTGATTTTCTTGTAGTGTCATAATACCCGAATTGTTTTCCAAACCGATTGAGCCAAAAAAGAAATATCTCACAAAAAAAAATACATAATTGGAACCAATACTAATTTCATTTTTTTCAATTCTATGGCACCATAAATTATTCAAATTGGATTGGAAATCGTATCCACCAAAATTTACGACAGAAGGTTAACACCTTCCATCAACAATGGATCATTAACGTGTGTATATATAAAGAATGTTACTAACAAAGAAATGAAATAGTATCCTTTAGAATTTGATTTCGAGAAGTTCCTGCTTGTATATGTTGGGCTGAAGAAGAAGAAATAGATGGAGGATTGCAATCACTCACAATTATATAGAAATAAATACCTTACATTTAGCTAAATCCAGCCAATATCCTTATGATCCCAAGTAAGAGCCAAGAGATAATTTCACTATAGATATTAGAAAAAGGTTTACAAAAGAATTTCGCTTTCAAATCCATAAAACTCCTTGTGTCTCGTCACTAAATCCAAATTAGGTCGAGTAAGTCTTAAGAAGCCCTCCGCTACTACCACTAATCTGCTTTTTCTATTTAATTTAAGTTACACGCAAGCTTTTCCAATAGAATTATAATTTGAGTCCATCAAAATTCAAAATGGAAAGTTACAAATCCATAAAATTCCTTGGGTCGGGCTGGGTTATCCCACTAAAAATATTTTAATGTTAATATATAATTTGCTATATTATATTATATAAAACTATAAAAATATATTATAAAAAGATTTAATATGTTAACAAATGCATAAATTTTGATATTTGTTGTGAAATTGTAATTTTTTTTCTTTGTATTTTATATTTTTTAAATTATATAATTAATGAAAAAATATAAAAATTATAAATAGTTGGACGGACCGAGTTAAATCCGCAATTTATGTGTAAATGACTCTAAAAAAACGTTTTTTTTAAGATTTGGGTCAAGCTGGATTTGCATGCAAAAATAAATGCCTAAGCCCATAATCAAGTCTGACCCCAAAATCTGATTGGTGAATTTTGCAAGGGAACAAAGTGGTGAAGAAATTACACTAGTTTTGTAAATCATTCAATTATGATCACAATTAACTCCAAAGTGCAAGTGCCTTTCAATTAATCGATTCCAACAATTAATTAATACAAATTACTATAAGTTTTGGCTAGAAGAAGATGGTGAAACAAACTGATGTTGTGTCTGAAAGCCATGCAAAGTATTATGAACATACCCACCACTAATTTAATTATCGGAGTGTTCTAAATAAGAACATTCACCGAGAACAATCAAGAACGTTCATCCAACTACAGAAACATGTGGGTAGATCTGATGAACTATGATAATTCTTTATCCAATAGAAATAAGATATTAACGTTATAAATATTCCTTTTTTTCTTTTTTTCTTCGAAGACCCATGCATTTTTCTGATCTTAATGTGATACTGCTCAACGTAACTATATTGTTCCTTATACAAATAGTCTATCAATGAATTGTTCGTTTAAATTAATTCATGACAGTTGTTGTCTTCCTTTTTTCCCTTTGATTGTGACAACTAAGTCCATGTACAAGTATACCATTCAATTATTGAAGACATCAAGTATACCATTCAATTATTGAAGACGTCAAATTAATTTTCCAAGTCGCCAAATTGGATCAAGTTTTTGTGGACTTCTGTGATTTTGCTAGATAAAGAAAACGATAGCTTATAACCATTAAAAGTTGGTTTGATAGTGAATGTTTTGATTGAAAAAAAAAAAAAGGTTTGATTCATCTTATTAAATTTATTACAACGATTGCATGATTTTATTTTTTCTTTCGAACAGATAGAACTTTTTGAGGGAGATGGCTTGCTAAATTGTGTCCATAAATTAAATCACGTAGAAAGTATAATTAATAGCAAATTGAATGCTAAATAGTTGAGAACGAAAGGGTATGCCTTAATTGCCTAAGCAATTACTAGCAAATTGGACATGAATATATTTTTATAACACAAATATTTACAAAATTACATAGAAAAAAAAAAGACGAAAAAATATATTAAAACAACAAAAGAAAAAAAGTTCAAAAAGAAAAAGCTGCTAGCTTGCTTGCTACTACCACTATGCGAACTTCTTGAGAAGCCATTGATGCTTCTTGATACTCACAGTCCACCCGATAATAATTCCTATCACCAATTCACAGCCGTAACCCATCACCACCACTTTCCAATTTAATTCAAATGCTGTGCCTGAAATCTTGATTTTCTAATGGTTCTAACGGAATATTCAAATTAACCCCACATTTCTTGCTCAAAGGATTCCACAAAGCCCTGGATTTGCAGAAAAAGAATCGTTTGAGAATGTCTGAAATTGGTAGCTTTGTGGTATGGGTCCTGTCAGGTTATTGTGGGAGACATTGAAGAATGAAAGAAAAGTAAGCTGTGCGAGCTGCACTGGGATATCTCCTGACAGTTTGTTATGAGAAGGGTCCAATGCCTCAACTTCTTTTAACTTCACCAAAGATAATGGTATATGACCCGAAAGAATGTTGTTAGAGAGGTTAAGCAAATTGAACTTCTTTCAGATCCCCAATCACTTCTGGAATTTCACCCTCGAATCGATTATTCGAAAGGTCGATAGCCACAAAGAATTCCAAGATTTTATCATAAATAGTATCTCTGCCTTTGTTCATGATTTTGATAGAATACATATAATAGCCACTCCAACGAATGTTGGAAGAATGAAATCTTACGCTTGCTTGCATGTATATTAACTGGTCATTGTCGACACTTTTCATGCCAATCCAATTCCTGAAGAACTCTGATGGCAACTTGCCGGTGAAATTGTTGTGAGAAAGGTCAATGATTTGCAATAGGTTAAACTCGAATTTGTTTAGAGGTTTCCCAATTGCACCATGAAACCTATTAGATCTCAGAGTGAGGACCCTTAACCTTGGAAGAATACCCAACCAAGAAGGAAAAAAATCAGATATCTGATTTTCCCCAAGATTGAGTATTTCTAGCTTGGAACATTTTGTTAATGACCTAGGCAACTTGCCTGCAAGTTTGTTTTGACTAAAATCGATCACCTTTAGGTTGCAGCTTCTTGTGAATTTGTCAGGAATTTTCCCTGTCAGACTGTTGTTTCTCAAGTCAAGAATTGAGGCAAAACTAAGTAAGTTCCACAAACATGGAGGCAAGTTGCCACTCAAGAAGTTGTTTGACAAATCTACAGCCAAGAGAGATGTCAAATTGCAGAACAACGGTGGGATATCTCCACTGAATTTGTTTCTTGAGACTGCATAAAAGGTTATGGAAGGAGGTGGAATTGGGAGGGCTCCTTGTAATTTGTTAGAGGTGAGATTCAATACACGCAAATTAGTCCACGGAAGAACAACGAAAGGTTGCTCAAAACCTTTGAGAAAATTGAAGGCCATGTCCAGAACAAGAAGGCTTTCAGTGGCCATATTGAACATACAGTTTGGTATATGCCCCTCAATTCTGTTTCCTTCAAGCATTAAAACTTCCATTTTATTTTGGCTTTCCAAGAAACTTGGAAACTCTGTCAAATTGCATGCACTCAATTGCACGTTTTGAAATTTAGGGAGAGTAGAATTAACAGAACTGCCGCTGACCAGGGACAAGTGATTGTATGATAATGCCAGCCCAACAAGGGTCTTGGACTGAAGAAATGAGTCAAATGTCATGGTGCCACTAAGATTATTTACCTGCAGATAAAGAATTTGAAGATTTGGAAGCCGAAATATAGACTCTGGAATTGGGCCTTGGAATCCATTACATAAAAGCCGAAGTCCTACTAATTGGGTAAAATTTCCAAGCCAAGAAGGGATTTGACCAGTAAATTGATTTAAGGAAAGCCGTAGATCAGTGAGTCGAGTCAGGTTTCCCAGAAAAGACAGGATATCCCCGTACGAATTCTTCTCTCCCATGTCCAAAAAATGGAGATTGGTTAACTTGGAAAGCCAGTTCGGAGTGTGAGGGCTGAAATTATTATTCCCTGAGAATTTATTGCCAGAAAGGGCTAAGGTTTCAAGCTTTGTAAGATTACCAATTGAAGTTGGTATTTGCCCCCAAAAATGACATCCACTAACAGCAAACTCACTCAAAGACTTGAGGTTCCCAATGGAAGAAGGCAACTGACCAGAGAAATTTGTGATTTCCAGCAATAACATCTCAAGTGGACTGCCCATCTGAAATTCTGGAAGATATCCTAAAAGATCTGGATTATATCCCAGGCTGAGAAAACGAAGATTAGGCAAATGGAAAATACTTGAGGGAAATTCTCCTTGCAAATTACAGTCCCTGAGAAGGAGAGATGACAAAGAAGTTAAGTTTCCCACGCTCCGAGGGACCTGAGAAGAAATGTTGATTCCATTTAGTCTAAGTTTAGCCAATTTACTAAATGAATCAACCACATCTTTCAGGCTAGGTTGCAGAAGCTTTAATGGATTGTCTCCTAGATCAAGAGAAACCAACTCAGAAAGCTGCAAGATTTCTGACGGAATTTGGCCAGAAAAGTTCGAGTATGAGAGATTTAAATGTGTCAATGCCGACAAGCTTCTAATTCCCGGAGGGATTCTTGAAAGATTGAAATCATTATGGGCAAGGTTAAGAGTTTTAAGATGAAAAAGGCGGAAGATTGAACTGGTAGAGTTGATAGATCCAAAGAGACAGCTGCTTGAAAGATCAAGCCCAATCACATAACCTGTGCCAATATCGCAATTGACACCATCCCATGAGCAGCAATCGCTAGATCTCCATGGTTTTTGAGCTTGGTATAAGCAGAAGGATCACAAGTAAAGTTGTCAAAGAGAATACTTTGCTTGAACTGTAACAAGGAGTAGTGATCATCTTCATGGCAAAGTGGCTCCTGAATGGAACAAGAGTAACAAAGCATACTCAGGAAGAACAGCAGAAAAAGTGAAGCTTTACACATAGTTCTTTAGATAAAATGAAATCAACGTTTGTTGAATTAGTTTAATTAAACCCATGACTTTCATTTTATAACCGAAATGGATTGACGTCAAGTCACCACCAATAATTGGGTTGATTCAGAGTTGGAAAGCTGCTAGCCTGCTAATCTTTATTGGGAGTTATACTTGTGTTTCTGTGTATCCTAATTTTCTCTGCATCTCAATTTACACTGTGCAGACAATTTTGACGAAATTGTCAAATGTCCACACCCGTGACCACAAAAGACAACATGGTCTATTCCATGTTATCAATTTATATTCTAATTGATTTACATTTGTATATAATAATGTGAGCATCATAATCAATTTAAAAAAATATATTAATTTTCAAGGCCATTTTCCATTCATAGAATTTTCAAGGCAAATTTGTTTAAACCGATATTGACAGCTTAAATAATTGTTTAGTGGAATTAGGTTTATGCATAGTTATTAAAACCGGACCGGCCGGTTGAATCGGTTTAACCGCAAACCGGCAGGCCAATCAGTTGATTCGACTACTGAAAACCGGATTGAACCGGAAAAACCGGGTAGAACTGAAAAACCGGCGAACCGAATAGAACCGGGTTTTTCGCTAAAAATGTAAAAAATCAATTTTTTTTTGAATTTTTTCACCCACCCACACACACACACACATATATATATATATATATTTGTTTATTTATTTATTTGAAAAAATTAGTATTTTAAATTTTAAGTATATCACTTAATAATTTAATATATTTATTATATTTTTGATTCATTGTAATCAAATATATATATATATATATGTATATATATATATATTAAATTTTTATTATTTATTTATTTGAAAAAATTAATATTTTAAATTCTAAATATGCCACTTAATAATTTAATATACTTATTATCTATTTGGATTATTTTAATAGTATATTAAATTATTACGTAATATCTTTAAAATTTAAAATAATAATTTTTTTCAAATAAATAAATAATGAAAATTTAAAATATACATATATATATTAAATTTTTATTATTTATTTATTGAAAAATTAGTATTTTAAAAATTTCACTTAATAATTTAATATACTTATTATCTATTTGAATTTATTGTAATTTAATATAATTATACTCATATATGCAAGGTTAATATTTTTTGTGTTTACTTTATTAGTACTCCATCTAAACATGAAATTATTTTCAAGATATGATTGTATTTTTATGTTTCTAGCATATGATATTCAATAATCCATAATTAATTACTTGTAATAATAAAATTAAAATTATTTTTATAACTTATTATTAGAATATTTGTGACATATATTTAATATTTGATGAATATTTTTTTAATTTTTATACAATAGTATTCAAAAAATTATAATAATTATAATATTTTAAAAATAGGAAAAACCCGGTTGAACCGGTCGAATCACAAACCTCCAGCCTTGTCGGTTCTCTATCCGGTCCGGTTTTAATAATATTGGGTTTATGGAAGCTGGTGTCCTTAGTGACATGGGAGGACCACGAGGCCAAGCAAGTTGCACAATGCTTTTTGGTTAAGTATAAAATTAATTATTAATTAATTGATTATCAATAAATTAATCTATCACTAAGTTGGGTTTTGAGCTATTGCGTTAAATTTACAGAGCTTGATAATGTAAAAATATGATAGGAATCTTGCTCATACTCATAGCCGTTGAATTTTTCACTTTTTAGCAATTGACACAACTTTCCCCGTCTGGGTAAATCAAGAGATTCTTGGGAGATTTTGCATGTCGTTTTTATTTATTTTCATTGCAGAATGGAATCATTTGATTTGAGTATATTGTTAACTATCTAATAATTATTTTTTTCTATATCTTTTGGTATTCAAAATAAAATCAATTAATTTAAAATTTTGATTCTCTTAACAGTATAGTTTCAAATATGGGATAATGATTAAATCTTTATGAGATAATGATCGAATCCAATATCTCATTTAAGGGATCGATTCAAAATTTTTACCACTCGAAATCTCTCAACATTAATTAAGTAGTAATTTGAGATGTAAAGTTAAGTACCCCTCAATTATTTTAAACATAAAATAAACTAAAAACAAAAGAAATTTCGCTAAAAATTAAACTAAAAAAAATGCAAATAGAACGCACAAATATGACCCGTAACAGATGAGATGGAATATTATATATCAATTCTTTAATTAAATATCTCGAATTCAAATTCTGAAAATATAGTCTTTCAGAGTGTGTAATTTATCTCTCTTTATAAGTTTGTATAGTATGAATCTAAATTAATCTCATCAATTAACTTTAAATACTGGATGAATTTAAAAAACACACACACACAAATATTGTAATATATATATATATATATATATATATATATATATATATATATATATATATATATATATATATATATATATATATATATATATATATATATATATATATATATATATATATATATATAACACACTAACAACAGGACAGTCATAGCTAGTGATCATGATGAGAAAGGTAACAAGAGAACTGTCACCAAAGAAGCAAAAATGAATAGGCAATATATTACTAAAAAAACTACCATCTTAAAATTTTAATATGAATCATATTAATTAATTTTTCCTAATTCTTGTAGAATTATAAGATGAATAAAAGTCTAACATATGGTTTGCTTGCAAAAACATGACCGTCACTTAACTGCAAATTAAGTTGAGGGAAGTCTAGGCCGGGCAAGAGGGACATAATGCTTGAAAAAATTGAAGATGAATGGACTTTGAATAATAATAATTCTTCCTTACACATTATGGATGAGACAAAATTCTCTATACGTAGAATATTAAATTTGGCACATATTAGTTTCAAGCAAAGTATTAAGTGCAAGTGGACCTAACGACTTTTAAGGGGCTAAACAACGGTCAAACATACTCAATTTAATATTGTAATTTCATGATGTTTATGGGATAATATTGTCTTATTGATAAAACACAAAATTTTACCGTAGAATGAGAGATCGTCGGCCATGGTGAAGAAGGTTTTAATGACCTGTAAAAAAGGAAATTAGCCTGGTCTTGCCGGACTTTTGAGCTCCGATGCCTAAATTAGCTATCGAAGTCTGGAGAGAAAGCTTAATGGAGAGAGAGTATTAAGAGTTAGAGAGAGAGAGAGAGCCCCCCTTGTTATGTGTTTACATCTCATATTTATATCCTTGAGTGTTGGGTTTTATGGGCTTTTAATCTTAGGCCTCTTCGTGGGCCTTTAATGGGCCGACCTTATAGTTAATTTTATTTTGGGTGTTATCACTAGTCCTCCTCCACGCAATTCGATCTTTGAGATCGAAGGCTCGATAATTTTGGGAGTTACCTGCTTATGGAGAGTTACCCGTTTAGAGAATACCTTGTCTTTGGGAGTTACCCATTTGGAGAATACCTTGTCTTTGGGAGTTACCCGCTTATGGGGAGTTACCCGTTTGGAGAATACCTTGTCTTTAGGAGTTATCCGCTTATGGAGAGTTATCCGTTTGGAGAATACCTTGGTCAGGAGTTACCCGTTTTATAATTTGTATCCTGCAAATAATTTTTGCAATTTTATTGTGCAAATAATTTTATAAATATTTACTAACCTACTTTGCGGTTGCTTATGTTGTCTGAGAGATAACCACATCCGATCCGCTCTTGGCGGTGAAAAAAATCACATCCAATCTGCTCTTGGCGATGGATAGTCTTCTGATTCGATCCGCTCTTGGCGAAGAGATGTTATCCATCCGATCCACTCTTGGAGATGGATGGTCTTCCGATTCGATCCGCTTTTGGAGAAGAGATGTTATCCATCCGATCCGCTTTTGGCGATGGATGGTCTTCCGATTCGATCCGCTCTTGGCGAAGAGATATTATCCATCCGATCCGCTCTTGGTGATGGATGGTCTTTCGATTTGATCCGTTCTTGGTGGAGAGATGTTATCATCCGATCCGCTCTTGACGAAGAGATAACCAGTCCAATCCGCCCTTGGTGATGGACGGTCTTCCTATCCGATTGATCGTTCTCCATCCGATCCGCTCTTGGCGATGGATGGTCTTCCGATCCGCTCTTGACGGAGAGATAACTAGTTCGATCCGCCCTTGGCGATGGACGGTCTTTCGATCCGACCGATCGTTCTCCATCCGATCCGCTCTTGGCGGTGGATGGTCTTCCGATCCGACCGATCAACTTAAAAGAACAATTAAATAAATTCTTAATATACGTACCTGGTGTTGGACCAAAAAGACTTTCGAAATATATCTTTTCAGATCTTTAAAGGTATGGTAGGTAATCACATGCTTCTTTATTGTAGAGGTGGGACCCATCCATCATATCTTTCAAGAGATAGAGATGGGTTTGCAATCAATGCTAGTCATCTACAAAATTTGAGCACATATACCCACTGAAATTTGCTTTTTGATTTTCACTTTCCAGTTTTATATGTTCTTCCTACTGTTTGTTCACCATCACTTTTGTCCGGTGGGGGCCTCTCCGGTGAGTTTGGTTGTCACCTTGCTCTATTTTTCTTGGAGCCTAACACCCGTATCACTTCTCTCTTCTCCTTTTTTGCAAGATCAAATCCAGGATCTTTAGATCTAGGCCTTTCCTTTGAAAAGAAACTCAAGATCTTTCATATTTAAGATTTTATTGTGAGATCAAGCTCAAGATCTTTTAGATCTGGGACTTAAAGTCATCCATGACTGTCCCTTTTCTTCGATTTAAGGCTAAATAGCTTAGATCCAGCGTCAACTCTCAACGAAAACACCAAATGATAAAACACAAAATATTACCGTAGAAGGAGAGATCGCCGACCATGGTGAAAGAGGCTTTAATGACCTGCAAAAAAGGAAACTAGCCCGGTTTTGCCGATCTTTTGAGCTCCGATGCTTAAGTTAGCTATCGAAGTGTAGAGATAAAGCTTAATGGAGAGAGAGTATTAAGAGTTAGAGAGAGAGAGAGAGTCTTCCTTGTTATGTGTTTACCTCTCATATTTATACCCTTGAGTGTTGGGCTTTATGGACTTCTGATCTTAGGCCTCTTCGTGGGCCTTTAATGGGCTGACCTTATAGTTAATTTTATTTTGGATGTTATCACTTATAATCCACAATCTTCATGTTGCAGGAAATGGTGGCATTTTAAGGTAAGTTTCCCCAAAAATACCATGAATGAGAAGTTCTCATTTGTGATGGAATGTATTTCATGCATTGAACCCTGAGAGATGAAATGACTATGATGTGACTTCTCCATCAACTAAAGTTATCATATTTGAATTTTAACTGCAGAGCATTTTCAAATATTTAACAATAAGCATTTTGTCTCTTTATTGGCCTATGTAGGTGCTCATCTTTAAATGCTTGATGTAAAGTTTGAGGAAACCAAGTTGTATTCCATTCTATCACTCACTGTTACAATGACATGTATTTATACAAAGGTACATAGAGAGAAGTAAGTAAAAAGTAATAAATTAATAAATTATGATGTATATCTCTTAACACGCTCCCTCAAGCCGAAGGGTATCATGCACATGAAGACAGCTTCTAAGATAAGAGAAGCAAGAAGCACCCAGAGGCTTGGTGAAAATATCCGCCAGCTGACCATCCGAGGGAAGAAAACGAATGTTCATAGTCCCATTTTCAACCAATTCACGGACAGAATGGTAGTCCATTTATATGTGTTTAGTCCTCGCATGAAACATAGGATTGCCATTGAGATAGATGGCACCGATGTTATCACACCACATTGTGATTTTCTCGTTGATAGAGAACCCAATATCCTGCAATAAGGACTCAAGCCACAATAATTTAGATGCAGTGTTAGCTAGTGATTTATATTCACTTTCAGTGCTTGAGCGAGCAATGGTAGGTTGTTTCTTTTCTCCCTAAGATATAAGAATCTTACCCAAGAAGATCTTGTAGCCCTCACTTGACCTTCTATCATCAGGACATCCTCCCTAATCAGCATCAGAGTAGCTATGCATTTGATTCGTTGGAGAAGAAGATAGCAAAAGGCCATGTCGACTTGTACCTTGCAAATACTGTAAGAAGCGTTTAACTGCCTTTCAATGAGTATCAGTTAAAGCATGCATAAACTGGCAGAGTTTGTTAACGGGGAATGAAATATCCAGTTTGGTGAAGGTAAGGTATTGAAGAGCCCCAACCACTTGTTTGTATTTCATACCTATTGGAGAGAGGTCTACCCACTGTTTTAGATAAAGTTGGAAATGTTTCCATTGGAGTGAGATATGATTTTGCCTCTAAGAGATTAGTATGGTCCAACAAATCTTGAATATATTTTGTTTGGCGAAGAAGGAGGCCATTTGGAGTATGGTCCACTTCAACACCCAAGAAATATGCCACTCGTCCCAAGTCTCGAATGGGAAACTCAGCTTCCATAAGAGTAATAGTACTTTGAACCTCAGCCATAGAAGTACCTATAACAAAAATACCATCAACATAACAAAGGAAATAAGTTGATTGTCCGGTAGCCATTTTTACAAAGAGAGAGTTATCAACCTATGATTTACTAAATCCCTTTGAAACCAGAAAGTTGCACAACCGCTTAAACCATTCCCTAGGGGCTTGTTTGAGCCCATACAGAGACTTACGAAGAAGACAGACATGGTCAGGCCTTGAAGGATTGTAAAATCTGGTGGTTGAGTTATGTAAACCGTCTCCGTCAAATGCCCAAGAAGGAATGCATTCGAAACGTCAAGTTGGTGGAGGGGCCACTTATGAGCTGAAGCTGATGGTATGGATTGTTGTTGCTTTCACCAAAGGGCTGAAAGTTTCCTTGTAATCAGCCCCATGTTTTTGTGTGTACCCCTTTGCCACAAGGTGAGCCTTGTACCTATCAACTGACCCATCAGTTTTGCACTTAATCTTGAACAACCATTTGCATCCAATGATATTCAGATTAGGTGATCGAGGGACTAAGACCGAAGTATTTATCTCTAGTACAACCTGAATTTCTTGTGTCATAACTGCATGCCATTCTAAAAATTTTTGAGCCAATTTATATGAAGGTGGTTCTGTTTTGAGATAATCAGTAGTAGAAAGGGAGTGAATGAGGGTAAGATATTTGGGTGGCTTATGGGCTTTAGGTGGTGTAAGTGTTATGTGGTGCTTCTTAGACATGGTGGGTTATGGCATGTTAATAGAAGGTGAGGAAGGTTGGGTTTGAGATGGCGAAGGGTCAGTTGATGAAGGAAGACAATGTGGAGAACTAGTGGGAATAGGGACTGAAGCAAAGGAAGGAGATGGGGAAGGGACATAGGAGTGGAGTGAGAATGCATACCTGATGAGAGACCAATTGTGATCGAGATGGGTACCTGCCACGTTAGCCAAGATGAAGCAGTGTGTAGTTTGGGAAGAAGGTCTCGTGATGAAGGCTGGGCAAACGAAAATAAAGATTCATCAAACTGAACATGTTTTGCAATGTAGATTCTCTCATTCAATGGATGAAAACAAATAAAACCTGGATGAAACTTGAATTTACCCAAAAAGACACATTGATGACTTCGAAAAGCAAATTTATTTTTGTTATAGGAACGAATGAGAGGGTAGATAACACAGCCAAATATTTTCAGATTTGCATAGTCAGAGGATTTATGAAATAAACGAAAATAGGGAGAGGTACTTTTAAGTAAAGGAGAGGGTAAACTATTAATTAAATCAACATTGGTGGTAAAGGGATATTTGAGTGGGCAAGGAGAGTGAGAGTGGTGTCCATGATATGGTGGATTTTTCGTTCTGAAATGCCATTCTATTCATGGGTGTGAAGGCAGGCAAGAAAGTGGGAAATACCAGATTTTCGAAGGTGGGCAGAGAGCTTTTGAAACTCACCACCAAAATCAGAGTGAAACCGTTTTATTTTACAATTAAATTGACGCTTAATTAATCATTGCTTCAAATTCAAGGAAGGTAGTAAAAAAATCACTTTTGAATTTAATACAATAAACCCAAGTAAATCTGGTAAACTCATCAACAAAGAGAACAAAATATTTATGATTTAAGAAAGAATCAACAAGGGTCGGATCTCATACATCAGAGTGAATAACCTCAAAGGGAGCATTGTTACTCCGAACAATAGGAGATAAATGACTTTTGGTAAATTTTCCTAAAGGACACGAGCAACACTTAGTAGTTGAAAAAGAAAAAGGCAAAGAGTGTGAATGCAAAATATGAGAGGTAGTGCGTTTATTGCAGTGACCAAAGTAAGCATGCCAAGTATCAAATGAGACCAACTCCCCAAGGAATGCCTGCTTTAACTCGGATAGTAGCCAGTACAAACCTCCATCACTCAGGCCTCTCAAGATGATGTCCTTCATCACCTGATCCTTGATTAAAAAATGAGAAGGCCAAAATTCAAAGAAACACCAATTATCTTTAGTGAACTTTTGAACGGACAATAGAGATTTAGTATGTTTAGGAACAAGAAGAACATCATTAAGTTAAAATTTTGAGTAGAATGAAGTACCAATGTGAGTGATGGGCACACCTTTGACCATTACCTACTCTTATATATAATAGTATTTTGGCTATAAAATTGTGCCATGGCGTAAAGTTGGGTGGGATCAGCAGTCATATTGTGAGTGTAATGGCCTCAACACCGGGTCAGCCGTGAATAGTACTTTCCGGCAGTGAATAGTATTTTCCGGGCCCGAAAGAACACCCGGAAGTCGAAAATATTTTATTGGACTATTTGAAAGGAATAGTAATGGTGAATCCGTGGTTGAAATTTGAAGTGAATTCGAGGTCAAATAGGCCTCCGAAAGTCAAAAATACGAAAATGGTAGCGAGTCAATTTTCCCGGTAGGGAAAGGGACTTAATTTTGCATAAATCTTTAAAAATAGCAAACGATTTCCGAATATTGCCATATTTTGCGTGCCTACATGAATTTTCATGTAGAATATTTTGGTGATGAGAATAGAATTTTCGGTGACACCGGCAGTTGTCGAATCGGACCGATAAGTTTGAATCGGACCGATAACGGACTCCGATTGAGCTGAAAATTTACGTCCTACCTATTTTTGATGTTTTAAGAATGATGGAATCAAAATTGAATTAATTTGAAGTGAGGAAGAGAGAGAAATTTAATTGGGCTTTAGAAAGGCCTAAATGGGCCTTAATGTTTAAGTGGGCAAAGCCCACTTATTAAGCCCAAATTTTAGCCCATTATAGAGGTATATAAGGGCTGGAAATCTGGAGAAAACTCCAGAAAAATTGATCACCATCTTCTTCTTCTTCTTTGGCCGAAATGGCCTCTCCTTCTCTTCCCTCTTTCTTGCTTCTTATTTACTCAAGATTTCTCATAACTTCCAACTTAGGAGTTGAAGTTTCATCCCTCTAGATAATTAATCAAGCCTCAAGTCTTTGATTTAAAGGAGGGAAGCAAGAGAAATCAAGAAGAAAAGGCTTAGGGGTCAAATGGAGGTAAGAGATTTTTAAGGTTTTAAATTTGTTTTAAGGTACCTATAAGTAGTTTTAGGTGCCTAGAATCCATTTTTGTGGTTAAAATGAGCTAAAAATGTTGATATCATAGTGTTTTATTTGATGAAGAATTCGGCTCCCATGGATGGTTCATGATGATGAAGAAATTTCTTGGGTTTAAGGCATGAAAAAAGAAGCTTAAGGAAGCTAAGGCATGGAAAAAGGTTAGTGACTACAAAATCCTTTAGTTTCCCTATTAATATGAATTTTTCTTAATTATGTAATTAAGAGAAAAATATGTAAAATTGTTAATTAGTGAAATTATGTTAGGGAAAATGAAATGAAGCATGAGAGGAAATGAATTAAAGGCTTTAATGAAAGAAAGAAAATTTTTAAGGTGAAAAAGATTGGTGGCCGAATTCCCTAAGTAAAGAAAGTGATGAGAAAAATGCATGAAATTAATGTATGTTAGCTTAAAATAATAATAGACTTGATAATTGATGTCTATTAATTTTTAGAGAATATTTGAAATTTATTTGGGAATTTTTAAGATTTTATATAGTGTATGTATTGAATGAAAGTTGTGATTTATTGTGAATTAAATGATTAATTTGATGAAAAATGACAATAACCAATAAATAATGCATAAATAAATTTTATTGGAATTGATTGAATTTATTGAGATTTTATTAGAGTTTCTATATGAATATGTACAATGAAAACAATTGAAGTTTTAATGTATAATTGTATAAAAATGACAAAAATGAGGAATTAATATGGAATTTAATTAATGTCAATGACTAAAAATAAAAAATCAACCGACGGATTTTTCGAAATAATTATTGGGTCATGACAAAAATAAGAATTATGAATTATTGGTAAATAATTCATAAATAATCGGAAATGATGAAAATAAATTAATACATAAATAAAAGAAAGATAAATGAGTTTTGAATAGAAAAAGGATTTAAATGAAAGAAAATAAAAGTTTTGGGGGTAAAATGGTAATTTTGCCAAAGTAAGTAAGTAACGCGAAGAAAATAAATAAGAAATAGTAATAAGGGCAAAATGATAATTTTGGAGGCCTAACGGTTTCGAAAAATAGAATTTTCGTGGTTTAAGGACTAAAACGTAATTTTACCCGAAAATGGTAAAATAAAGAATAAAAGATGAATAATGAAGGAAATTATATTTTAAAAATGAAAATAAATGATTATAATGGCAAAATCGTAATTATGCCTATGAAATGAGTAAATCGATGGAAAAAGGTTAAATTATACATATTTGAGACTTAAAATAATAAATGATATTAATTAAGTCCTTAAATGCCTAAAAGTAGAAAAAAATAAAGACGTGACTAATTTATCAGAATAAATTAGTCGACAAAAAGTATTAAAAGAATTAATGATTATAAAAATGTT